>VWZE01018639.1:94302-105565 GCA_013396675.1 Eubucco bourcierii
CTACCCTCCAACAGTTCCACACCTGCTTCTAACTTGGTGTCATCTGCAAACTTACTGATGGCTGGACTCAATATCCTGCTCAAGACCATCAATAAAGATATTGAACAGGCCTGGGCCCAGCACTGATCCCTGGGGGATATCACCAGTAACAGTTGCCAACTGGATGTGGCACCATTCATCACCAGTCTCTGGGCCCAGCCCTGCAGCCAGTTCTTGACCTGCATCAGAATCAATCTGTCCAAGGCACAAGCTGCCAGCTTTGCCAGGAGTTTGTTGTGGCAGACAGTGTCAAAGGCTTTGCTGAAGTCATTAGCTGGCAACACCAACCCTACAGGTGTTTAACAGCCACATCTCTCTGCTCTGAACTGGCTAGTAGCCATACAAATGTGTAGCTCAACCTCTGTAATTAGAGCATGATGGGCTCTGTCATTACTTGAGAATGAAAGTTCCCAGGAAAACACAGGTGCTGATGAGTCACCAGGTGGCATTTTCTTCTAGTTTCTCAGCATGCAGATGTGTAAGTGATCATGAATATGACTTCATTATGCAGAGTAAGGAAGACACCCTATATTTCACAACCTGCATTCAGTGCTGCAGAGATAAAGGAAACATGGCAGCATTCCTTGAAATGTACATGGTAACACATCTAGAGAGGGTGATGGAAGATGGACCAAAGGATAATCTGACCTGGAGACCAGCTGGGAAGAGGGGACTTGCAACAACAGCAACACTAAGGAGAAAGGAGAGTAAAAGCACGAGATGGAAGAAGTTGACATGAGGCTCTGAAGAGGATTATGAAGAATGTGATTTTAAACTAACAGAAACATTAAAATTGTGACATGGTGATAGGGACAGAACAGGGATATTAAATAGAAGCATCTTTTCTATGCATAGGTGTTTGGTGAAGAAGAGGTTGAGAAGTAGCCATGTACAAGGGTTATGGTAGTTCCTTTGGTCTCATGCAGGATAAATTCTGATTTCAAAACTTGTGACTTATCCTGCTTTGGTCCTAGTCAGGGCACTGAGAGTCTGCAAAGTGTTCAGCACAGTTAAGACACTTTCTGGGATAATCTGTGATGAACCTAAGAGATTCATTCTGCCTGAAGCCAGCAAGATGATGGAGAATCCAGTGTGTTGCCCATATAGTTTCAAGTTGAATTCTGCTAAAGTTCTTGAGTTGTTTTCAGCTGAAGAGAAAACTGAGTCATGTGTAAGAACTGATAATAACTTTAGAATCTGACTGCACTAAAGGAATAGGCAGCCAAACAAAAAACAAAGACTAAACTACAAGCGAGTAGAGCAGATGATGTCAATGACATCTTCGGCTTACAACCTCCTCTTTTGGGAGGAAGGAATTAGCAAAAAGTCTAATTTATCTATGACTCAAATGTGATACAGCCTACCTCCTAAGCATAAATGTATTTTCTGGGTTTCACACACATTTGAACAGAATGGGTAAGTTTGATACATACTAAGAAAATAAGAACTTTCCTTAACATGTTGTGAAGTTGCAGGTATAAGCTATTTAATTCTGTAGCTATTTGGCATTTAACACGGGAGAACAAGCACTGGAAAGTCTATTCTGCCTTTCCCAAGCCAAGTTTGACCAAGTACATTTTATGATTTAAAAAGGTACCTCAGTATACAGATTAGAAACTTGTTTACAAAGCCTTCCCAATTTACAATTAAGAGGAAAAAAGAAAGATGAAGAGTGAGGTGACGAGATAGATGTAACAGCGTTGCGCTTTGTTTTCCTCCTCACATTTCACCCTTGATTTCTCTGCTAGTAAGGGGGGGCTTTCCTTTTCCCTGCAGGGGCATGAAAAACAACCTAATGCACATGGTAGAGTCATATGAACTCAGAACATCAACATTCTAGATAGGGGAACACTGCCAAAGAAAACCTCAAGGATATACAGTTCTGGAGCACTGTTAACCACAGTATAAAGGCTTTATGTATGCACAAAAACTCTGATACTTACAGATGTCTTTCTTGTGAATTTCAAACTTTTTGGTAGCCAAAGCAGTTCCAGAAATGCTGTTTGTGGTTATTGTCACCATGCTGGAGCTCTCTGGAACTGGAATCTCAACTCTTTTCTCCTTAGTTTTAAAACATACTGGAGGGAGGAGGTCACTGAGAAGAGAGAGGATTAAGCAGGTATTTCAGTTGATAGGAAGCTAAGGCAAGTTAAGTCCTATTCCCAGGATACTAATAAAACACAAATTCTTTGTAATAACAGAGAGCTCCATATCAAGTCTGTGAAGGAGGAAGACTTGTGCAGGCTTTGGTTAGCATCACATTTATAGCATTCCCTTGTCTTTCAAGTCAGTCCTATCACAGTAACAAATTGTGCACTAGTGGTTTAATGCAGCTACCTAGTTGTTAAGAGGAGACTTCAAAGTGAAAAATGGACTTATTAACCAAAAGATTATGATTTCTGAAACTCACAGTTACCATGAATCAACACTTCAAAATAATCAAACTAAACAAAAACAAAACCAACAAAAAACCCCACAACAACAACAATAAAAAACCCCACCTGAAACTTAAACTCAACCCAAACTCAGTAGTACCTCCACCTTCCTGTACTTTTCTGACTCACTCTCCCTCTGTTTCTTCTCAAAGTGATGGCATATGGGTTCAAAGAGCAGGTTTACCCACCAGTGTTTCCATCTTAGAACAAGTGCTTTAACTCCCTTCTGCAGTCCAGCTCAGGGGTAAAAGAGCAGAGAGCAGGGAGAAGTGCTAACCTGACAGATGGAAATACAATCTGCGCACCACGTTTGTGCAGTGCTCAGCACGCTGCAGCCTAATCTCTGTCTGGAAGTTGTGGATGGGTCAAGTTCCTTTGCTCATTACCATTAATACACAGCTAGAAAGGCAAAAGGGGGAAAAACACCAGACCTTTGTAGGAGAATGATGGGAGGAAGGAAAGCAAAGAGAACAATGCCAGACTTCCTGCAGAGGGACGGTTACTTAAGAACTGGAACGGGACCCTAGAGCCCCATGGAGCTTGGGCTGGATTTTTAAGATTCATGCGAAACTCTGTGCTAGCAAAGGCCAGCTGAGACTTGAGTGCTCAGAAAGGCAATACCTCTTCTGTACAGAGATATTATTAGAGGATGTTTGGGCAAAGTCTGAAAAACAAAATCTGTTTCCCTCAGGGAGATCAGCACTGAGCTCAGCTCTCAGCCTCTTTGCTTTGAAGACCCAGGCCTCTTCTGCTTTGCTACGGTGAAACAGCAGCAGCTACACAACTGGTCTTGTTTGTAAGAGAGTACCTCATGAACTCTACACTCTTGAACTCTGGCTGCAATGTCACACATATGCAATGATAGCTAGCAATGCAGAAGAATAACTAAACACAGAAAATCAAACATGTAGGTGGAAGAAGTGCAGCCAAACCCTGGGACCCCAAGGACAAGTCTGGGCTGCCTGCAGAAATTACAGGAAAAAGACAGTACAAATATCTGGATTGGGGGCAGGATCAAGATGCAAAAAGGATTTGAACTCATCCCTAGCACATGATAAGTATTTGGCAGCCCCACAGCATGGGGAATTGCACATGTAGTTCTCATTAAGTGAAAAACACGCTGAAGATTTAATTTTTTTTCAGTGTTTCTCAAAATTTTCAACTCTCATTAGCTTCAGAAAAGGTACTGTAATTGTGGAGTCACTTCTATCTTTCCCTAACACAATGTTCTCCAGATAGCTTACATTTATAAAGGTTATAGGACAGCCATCAAGAGATTTTTCATGCTTTTCCACATGTAAACCTCAACACTTGTATCATATAATCTACCACTTTGGCCTACAATCTCATCATTTGTTTCTTCCAACTATCATTTCCTTTTGGATTGAACCTGGTATGAAAATGTCCCTCATGAAAACTCTGAGCAACAGCTAGGCAGACACATAGAGAAGTCTGAGTAAATGAGAGCATATTCTGGTCCTTTGAAGAGAGCAAGAAGGAGATTTTGGCGAAATAATTGTTATCATGAAAGAAGCCATTGCCAGAAACCCTGCCATTGCCTGAGTTAATAGTGCCTTGAGGGAGCACCACCCAAGAAAAGCTGATGGGGAGATGATGGGAAACAACAGTATCACTAATTCCATGACTGAGTTATTCCTCATGAATGAAGTGATCTGCCGCTGGAAACCAGCACTGTGGAGAAGGACCTGGGAGTGCTGGTGGGCAAGAAGCTCACCATGGGGCAGCAATGTGCCCTTGTGGACAAGAAGGCAAATGGGATCCTGGGGTGCCTTAAGAGGAGTGTGGCCAGCAGACTGAGGGAGGTTCTCCTTCTCCACCTCTACTGTGCGCTGCTGAGACCTCACCTGGAATACTGGGTTCAGTTTTGTGTATTCCAGTTCAAGGGGGACAGGGATCTACTGCATAGAGTCCAAGGGATGGCTATGAAGACGATGAAGGGCCTGGAGCACTGCCCTGTGAGGAGAGGCTGAGGGACCTGGGGCTGTTTGGTCTGGTGAAGAGAAGACCCAGAGGGAATCTACTCAATATTTATAAATATCTGATGGCTGGTGGTCAAGAGGGAGGGGACAAACTCTTCTCAGCTGTTTCCTGGGATAGTACAAGGGGTAATAGATATAAACTACAGTACAGGAAGTTCCACCTCAACATGAAGAGGAACTTTTCTACTGTAAGGGTGACAGAGCACTGTAACAGGTTGCAGAGAGAGTTTGTGGAGTTTCCTTCTCTGGAGACTTTCAAGCCCTGTCTATATGCATTCATGTATGCATGGAGTCCTGTGTGCGGTTCTGGAGCCCTCAGCACAGGAAGGACATGGAAGTGTTGGAGCAGGTCCAGAGGAGGCCACGAAGATGATCAGAGGGTTTCAGCAGCTCTGCTATGAGGACAGACTGAGAGAGTTGGGGCTCTGCAGCGTGGAGAAGAGAAGGTTTCCAGGAGACCTGATAGTAGCCTTCCAGTATCTGAAGGCGGCCTACAAGAAGGCTACTATCCGGCTTAAACTGGCAGAGGGGAGATTTAGACTGGATATTAACAGGAAGTTCTTTCCAGTGAGGGTGGTGAGGCACTGGAACAGGTTGCCCATTGGAGGTTTTGGCTGCTCCCTGCCTGGAGGTGTTCAAGGCCAGGTTGGACGAGGCCTTGAGTGAGCTGTGCTAGTGGGAGGTGTCCCTGCCTATGGTAGGGGGTTGGAACTAGATGATCCTTGAGGTCCCTTTCAACCTTACCATTCTATGATTCCTGTGTGACCTGAGCTAGATTGTAGGTCCTGGCAGAGGCAGGGTTGGACTTAATGATCTATGGAGGTCCCTTCTGACCCCTAACATCCTGTGATCCTGTTTTCAACCAGGTAAACAGGGGACTTACTTGTTAGTGTAGCAAAAGTCAGTGTGCCCATTAACTGTTTGTCTTCCTTCAGAAGAGATATCCCAAGTGCAGATCATTTTACGTAAGTTGTGCGTTCCACATTTCAGATTCTGGGGCTGCCCCAGAGAACCTGAAATCATACAGCAAACATAGTCACAAATTGCAGGTCAGGAGGGACCCACTGTGGAATGGCTGCTATGGTTCAGCCATTCTCTTTATATTTTATTGAATGCAGGTCTGGCCAGGTATTTTAGAACTGCTGAATGAGTTGTATGCCTGATTACAGACAGCTACAGGTTGCCAGTTTTCCAGAGACACCCAAAATCTAGGTTTGTACTTGTGTGAAATGACACAGGCAGCTGTTTCTTCCCATAATACCCATTCCTAGTCTAGCCTAACAAGCAGGCTTTGGGCCAATGGCAAAACCACAAGCTTTGATGATAACCTTAATGAGTTTTTTGCTCTCCTCCATTGTCCCACATAGAGGGTGATTAATGACAGAAGGGCAATTAATGATAATGTGTGAAGCTGTTGCAGGCACCCAATATATACAGCAAAATGATCTCAACACAGACATTTACATCCATTGCATATATAGATGATCACAGTTGCATTACAGAGAATTTAACACCCAACTTTGCATTGGTTTACAAGATGCCACTGCTTGCTGGAAAGCAGAGACCAGGTCTGGTAATACTTCCAACCCTGGTATGGTGTAGGATCATGAAAGTTATGGGTTTTCCACACAGAAATAGTATGAAGGCAACAGAATTACATGGCAGGGGCTAAAAAGAAAAACCAAGTAGTGGATTTCATTTCAAGAAACTCACCTATCTCTTGGCTATATATTAAGCTTCTTAAACATAAAAAAGCTAGTGCTAAAAGGCAGCAAAGGCTTGAGTTCTTCCTCATTCTTCTAATGTTTGTTTTCAGAAGACAAGCTTCAAGCAGGAATAAACATCTTCCAACAAGCTGGTCAGTTCTAAAATTAAAAACAGTAAAAACAGTGAAATTCCAGAGCTGTCACTTTACAAATGCCACTTTCTGTTCCACCTACTTTTCTTCTTCCATGCTGCTGGGAGGTGTAGCAAAGTCCTTTTTCTTTGTTGTCTGGCCAGGAAACATTTTTACTGTCCTGGCCACACCTGGATGCACAAGTTTTCAGTAAGACATTTCAAATATAACCTCATGAACCACAGAGATGTAAAAAAATCAACTGCCCACGTCTCCTCCAGGACGAGCTCAGGACGGTAAATGGCAGGGTATTCCCTTAGAACAGTCTCTTCAACTTAGATGAAGCGGCACATTTACAAAGGGTCTTGCATACCATGACGGGAAATGTCCCCTACTTCAGATAACAGGTTGGAGGAGAGAGGAAAACCCATCTGTTTGCTTTTCCCCTCTGCTCCCTTTCTATGTTGCTGATACTCAAAGCTATGAGATCCAGTGTCAAACATTTACAGAGGAGCAAACAGGAAAAATGAGAGCCACATATTTATGAAAAAAAAAATTAGCTGTTGATGTAAACACTGACCTTAATGTACAAATTATGTAGACCATTAGGTTTCATGTGCTCTCTGAAGGTTAGTGGGTTTCATGTTTTCCAAAGAGAAGTTCAACTGTTCAGCAGGATCTGGACAACCTACCTGGTTGCATTTACACATTGACCACCATCAGTTTTGTTCTCAAAAACAGAACTACAGGAAAGCCTACGCTAAAACCCAGCCAGTCTTTACTACATTGTTCCCCTGTCATGTGAAAGCTTTAGAGACCTGGACACCCTTCCAGAAACCCTAACTCCTAAGTAGCAAGGGGGCCTTCATCCAGTGATCAGGACCTGGACCATTTTCACACTGGAACACAGCTAAACTAGCCTCTCCTACAGGCTTTGTAAAACCTTTGTTTCATCCAGGCTACTTCTTTCCAAAGTCCCAGATGCAGAGACTCCTGACCTTGCCTTAGAAATATTTTTGGGAGTCAAGTGCACATCACTTTCAGAGTATCAGACTTTGTCTAAAAGTCTCTGTAATTTTAAGACACCTCTCTTCATGTCCTCTGTGCCACCAGAAGCATGCTCATCAATCCTGAAACACAAACACGTGTCTTTTATTACAAGGAATTCTCCCTCCAGGCACAGCTATGAATGCCCAAATCACCCTTCTCTCCCTCACCAATCTTGCAGTGTGTGAAAAGTATATAAGGAGCCGTTCGCAAGGGGTCTCTCCTCTCCTTTTTCATCTGCAATAACCAGTAAGGCCCAAGCAGCACAGGAGCTGAGCAAGGAGCTACAGTAAAGGTCAGTGTTACACATGGAGAGAAGAGACACCCTTAAAATTTAACAACCATTTCATTTTCAACATGTTCTGAAGCTACCTGAAGGGCCTGCTAAAAACATACTAATTTTAGCTATACTAAACCCAGACACAGTCTATCCTTTTTATGTATACCTGAACTGCAATATCTATGCCATGTAACTTGTTACATCTCAACTTGAGATGGAAGTCTGACAAATCTATGTTTAGGTAAAGATGAATCAAGCATGTAAAATATCATAACCTCTGCACCACAAGTTCCCCACTGCGTTTTGGTGTCCTTCAGGGTCTTCATATTGGATATGTCCTTGTTACTAAGTGAAAAAAATAGGGATACAACCTATAGGTTTAAACGTCTCTCACAAATCTTTACATCAGAAACATGAAGATCACTCAGACAGACCTGGGAGTCAGATGAATGAAGTGACTGATTACTATCAGTCCGAGGCTCTTCACCTGGAGAAGAGAAGGCTTCGAGGGGACCTGATAGTAGCCTTCCAGAATCTGAAGGGGGCCTACAGGAATGCTGGGGAGGGACTATTGACAAGGTCTTGCAATGACAGAACAAGGGGCAATGGGTTTGAACTGGCAGAGGGGAGATTTAGACTGGATGTTAGGAGGAAGTTCTTTGCAGTGAGGGTGGTGAGACACTGGCACAGGTTGCCCAGGGAGGTTGTGGCTGCTCCCTCCCTGGAGGTGTTCAAGGCCAGGTTGGAGGAGGTCTTGAGTGAGCTGTCCTAGTGGGAGGTGTCCCTGCCTATGGCAGGAGGTTGGAACTAGATGATCTTTGAGGTCCCTTCCAACTTTACCATTTTATGATTCAGTATTTGGGTGGTGTTTTATTTCAGTTATGTATCAATAAAACGCAGTAAGCACTAAAGAACTGGGAAATCTTCAATGTGTATTTTAATTCAATTTTAGATGGCAGGGGGTTGGAGCTAGATGATCTTTGAGGTCACTTCCAACCCTATCATTCTGTGATTCTATTTGCGATGTACACGTAAGTTACACCTGTCTGTGAATACCTCCTCAAAGACCAGTTCTGGTTTGCAGAAAATTATAAAATCAATTTTTGTATATAAATCATTTGACAGTCCTCTGTCAGGCAGCAGAAACCAAGTTAAAAAAAGATTAAAAAGGGAAAACACTGATGCCACTTCAAGAGGCAAGACGGCATTATAAAGTTAATTAAATCCTAAGCCTCTTGCTTTCTGAACACTTTATCTGTACGAGACTCTGCAAAATCTGTTTGGTTATACTTTATGAGGCAGACTCAACAACTACACGTGTGTGTGGTTTAAGAAAATCTGGTTTTCTGAACACTCAGTACGTAGCTTACTGAGTAGTCCCTCTACTGTAGAAGTTTTAAGGGTAACATCATAGCAATGATTTACAAGAAATTTGAGTCATACCAAATTCTTCTAACTCACTGAGTTATACTTTCTCTTTCAGAGTCAGGCACTGAAGAAAACCTATGCACTTTCATGAAGGGCATGATGAGTGCCTTGTAAACCACAATCTTAGGCAATAAATGTAGACTCACTGGCTCTTGTCTTCTCATACACATTTTATAGTTTGCTGAAAAGTCCCCAGTTTGAAGCTTCATGCCATGTACTTAAACACCATTAGTCAGAAGAACAGATCCCCATTTTCAGGATTGTTTTAATTATAAAAAGTTACAAAATAATTGAAGCAATTTAAAAATTGGAAGTTCATTTTTCTCTGGATGAAAGCTGCCTTCCATCAGTTCAAGACTAATTCAACAAGGCACAGAGGTTATTTCCTTACCCTGGAGGGCTAGGAAAAGCATGCTGAACTCTAGACAGATGTGCTTTTAATATGAATAGGACAATGTAAGAGTCAGAGATATTTGTTTAGGATAAGAGAGATCAAAACAAGGCAAAACCTTGATTACAGTTCTCTGGACTGTGAAAGGAGTGGTTGCTACCAAGCACAGCAACATGCAGAGTACATTTTAAGTATTTTTGAAAAGTGATATGGGAAGCATCAGACTACTCTCCTCACCAGAAAGAACAACTGTAATTAAACCATTTTTTAACAGCTGTCCATCTTAAAAGACATCAGCAACAGCACATCCCACAGCAATCTCATTTCCTTGTGCAATCTATCGGTGTCACTTCACTGGCACTATCCTTAGTGCTCCCAGTGTATTACACAACTACCTCTTCCTCCATTCTTAGCACATTATTTTGTCCTATCTCCAACAGACAAAGAACAGTTTATCCTCTGCCTTGCAGCAACCTCCTACATAAAAGACACTGATAGCAGGCCTCTATTAGCTCCTCCCTTACAAACACTATTTTGTTTCCTTTTCATCATTTCCCAGTCTCAGTTTCTAGATTTCTGACCATTCCTACAACAAATACTTATCTGTGGACCAAATCTGCTGGATCCTCTACTTAAAAATATTTTTGCCTCCTGTGGTCTGAGCATTATCATGCACAATGAAAGAACTCAGTGACTAAGGCAAACCTGTATTTACACAGCCCATGCTGTGTTTGCTTTCTCCCAACATTCAGACCTTGTTGACTCAGTTCCCTCTTGTCATCCACCCCTGGATACTACTGTATAAACTGCTGCGTAACTGTTTGCCGAGTACTTCAGAATCCAATCTCATCCTCAAATGCACTACAGACCTCCTGACTTACCAATGAGTTCACTGGCACTGCAAATTAATCTTAACATCCTAGCCTGAGAATGTCTTTCATTTCTGAAAATTTAAAGTAAGGAAAAAGCCTCCCATAAATCTATGCTAAGGAGCAACACTGTATGGTATGCCACACCAACAGAAAAGGTATGCCAGCCTACAGTAAAAAACTGCTCATATTTAAGAGTAGCTACTAAAACCTCCACAGTAACTAAAGCTCTAGTAGAATCATAGAATGGTAAGGTTGGAAGGGACCTCAAGGATCATCTAGTTCCAACCCCCTGCCATAGGCAAGGACATCTCCCACTAGTACAGGTTACTCAAGGCCTCATCCAATCTGGCCTTGAACACATCCAGGGAGGGAGCATCCACAACCTCCCTGGGCAACCTGTTCCAGTGCCTCACCACCCTCACTGGAAAGAACTTCCTCCTAACATCCAGTCTAAATCTCCCCTCTGCCAGTTTAAACCCATTGCCCCTTGTCCTGTCATTGCAGGACCTTGTAAATAATCCTTCCCCAGCCTTCCTGTAGGCCCCCTTCAGATACTGGAAGGCTACTATCAGGTCCCCTCGAAGCCTTCTCTTCTCCAGGCTGAAGAGCCCCAACTCCCTCAGCCTGTCCTCATAGGAGAGCTGCTCCAGTACATGGAGGTGTCCTCATTCCTGCTTAGGGGTTTATGTTGTGCAGACGAACTACCCCTGCACCTCTAATTCGGTATCTGGGGGTGCTGACTGACACCCACCTAAACATGAGCCAGCAGTGTGCCCAGGTGGCCAAGAAGGCCAATGGCATCCTGGCCTGCATCAGCAATAGTGTGGCCAGCAGGAGCAGGGAGGTCATTCTCCCACTGGACTCTGCACTGCTTAGGTCACACCTTGAGTCCTGTGTCCAGTTCTGAGTCCCTCAATTTAAGAAGGACATTGAG
>VWZE01018639.1:113441-123916 GCA_013396675.1 Eubucco bourcierii
CTGCCTGGAGGTGTTCAAGGACAGGTTGGAGGAGGCCTTGAGTGACCTGTACTAGTGGGAGGTGTCCCTGCCCATGTCAGGGGGTTGGAACAAGACGATCTTTGAGGTCCCTTCCAACCTTTCCATTTTATGATTCTGATTCTATTGTCTTCATTGGAGCCATGACCCCAAAAAGTCATGCAGGTACATCTCATCCAGCCGTCTCCTTATCCACTCTACTCCTCTCACAGAATCATAGTCATAGAATAGTTTGGGTTTAAAGGGACCATCATCTAGTTCCAAATCCCCTGCCATGGGCAGGGACACCTCCTGCTAGATCACCTTGCTCAAAACCCCCATCTAACCTGGCCTTGAACATTCTCACACAGGTCAAAGGTCTACAAGTCACTGCAAAGGGACTTCGGACCTACTTGTGGATCAGTTCTTATAGTGGCACAGACAGCAACCCAGTGCCTCAGTTCAAACTCATTCATTCATTCATGTCATCCTTTATATTCCTCTAATAAGTTTTGACACTTCCAAAACACAGACAGCTCAGCTCAGTTTTGTGTACTCCTCCACGTCATGCCCAGCTCTACAAACATGCAGCACTCCCTTAACTGTGTCACACAACTGAAGTACATTACTGACTGCATTGCCAAAGGCATAAGATGCAATTCTTTTACAATTCAATTAACAGCTGGTTTTCCATTTCAAATCATTTAGACTGAGTGTTGCATTTAGGCAGAACATTGTTTTGAAACTAAACATACTAAAATGTTAAAATTGTTTTCGGATTCTGCTTTTGGTTGTTTCGAATCCAGTTCAAACATAGGCAGATCTCTCAGTCCAATATAATGAAAAAAAATACTAAAAAAAAATATTCAAACTTTTACTTAGAATACTCCAAATGAGACGTTTGTAGCTTGTATGTTGGTTGAATTTATCTGTCTCAGCAGGTTGCTTGATTATGTTTGATCTAAATGCAGTGGCAGCTCTTCAGATGTTTTGTGAATGGAAAACACTGCTATAACTTATTTTGCAGGGGGACAGAATACTTCAACAAACTCTGCACCATTAAAATAATGCTCAGCAAAAGGAACAAAAAGAAGAAATTAACATTTCAAAATAATACTTAAGATGGCTAGGATCCATATGTATCATTTGCACTGCTGTAAAATACAGTAATGATTTTCTGTCTTTCTTATTAGAACTTAGTAAAAGCAGTAAATCGAGTCCTTATATATAACCAAACAGCAAATGCTGAGACAGCAACATCTAGAAGGCTAACGATTCTGGACCTCATTTAAAACTACTCATAGAAAATCAAGACTTCTACTAATAACACACAGAGTGAGTCAATTCCACAAGCCTCTCCTGACGTAGTTCACACTTTGAGTAAGAACACACAGCAGAAAAATTTCAAAGCCACAACTGAACCTCAGCTCATATCTTTGCATTATTTTCACATCTTTCACATGTATCATTTATCACTTTCACTGTATCAGCTCTATGTTCCCTTGAAAGCAAGTTCCTCCTCCTGAGAAACTTTTTTTTTTTTCTCAAAGCTGATTATTAAAAAAAAAAAGGGCTGTGGAAAGGGAAAAATAACCTTGGATTTTACACACACCAATTATTCCAGATCTGCTATCTCTGTTTAACAGGGTTCTTCCTTCCTGCTATTATTAGTAAATCTCAAGGTTCTCTCAGCTCTGAGCTGGCTGATGTTGCACAAAAGAAGGACTTCTTACTAAGCAGCTCTGTCACTAATAAATTCTGTATACCTATGCACTGTCGTGGAAGAATCTCTTCCTGTGGAAGGTTGCTCATCACATTTTTCATGCCTTGTTGCTGATACTTTTAACTTTTTTGTTTCACGACTCAGCAGTGAAGCAGCTATTGTTCCCAAACTGCTGAGCAAGTCCAACTGTGGGAATGAGAGACGTGCAACAATTCTCAATGGTCTCTCTAGTGGCTGCAGATTGAGGTGCCCAGGCAGGGCGGGAGAAGGCAGGAGGAAAAGGCAGAGAAGAGACAGTTAACTGGACAACTAATCTTTTGGTGTAGTAATATAAGTGACCTGCCTTAGTTTATTTTCAGTTTCTATTCCAGTATTTCTTTGTTTAGGAAAATTTGTGCTGTTTATTGCATTTAATCAGGTCCACCCAGACATATAGTGCATGTCTCACAAGGCCAAGCATTTTCTCACCTGCCTATGGCCATGCAAAGCTAATGTAAATCTTGTGGTATGAAACACCAATGTCCTACTTTTTCTTCCTTTTGTGAAATCCTCTTCTATAAAAGCTTGCATCAGTCTCACCTTGAAGCAAGTCATTAGAAACCACATAGCAATTGAAATAAACAGTATGTCAGCTATCTTTGGGAAGTACTCTCCCTCTTCAATTTCTGCAATTTGTCATATCAAGAAGCTATACACTGGGTCTGCCCAAGGATATCTGCAAAAACATACTTTTTGTATGCATATACCTTAGAGGTATAGATATCTGATTACAGAATAATATATACAGAAAGTTGTTATGGTCGAAGGAATTAAAACAATCAGAGTGGCATATGTGAATTATTAATGCAGGAGAAAATTATCTCTGTTTTCCAAATAAGATTTTAAAAAAATATTTTTTTTTTAAATCAACAATCAAAGATGGCAGAAATAATTGCACATTACTTGAAGAGATTGGTTGCAGGCAATTATTACCAAGAGTTGGTAAATTCATATTAAAGTGGTCAATTCATCAAATAGCTAGGTTTAGATGGCAGCACTTACTCATCTTCATTCTCAAGTCCCATGAAATGAGCAGCTAAATGCTGTGAGAGGTCACCTGTGCTCTATGACAAGAAGCCAAGGAGTGCTGCTCATGACTAAATGTTTAATTATGTAGATAATAAGCCTCAGTAACCACATACACACACATAGTGCTCCTGATTTGCAAACACTTAAGTATATGACTAGTTCTTTTTTTATAAAGGTATGCATAAACTCACATTTGCACCGCTGACAGGAGCCGGTGGCAGGCTTGGTCCTCACTCTTCAGTATGGGAGAGCTGAATGCTGAACTGGGCAGTCACATTAGGTACCTGAAATTAAAAGATTCTTACAGAACCTATTGAGAAAAGTGCTACACTAGAAGATCACCCAGAAAACATCTGGAATTATAAATATACATTCTGTGTCTAAGTGTGTAGAGAGGAAAATGAACACTATTTTGCTGAATGTCTGACAGTCACCTAATTCTACTGCCAGTTGTTTTAACAGACAGTGCTTGCTCCTGGCTTCTGTATGCAGTAATCCCTACCCCAACTTCAGCTCAGAGTTACCTCCCAATTAGCAATCACACATACAACAGGGAAAAGATAACAAAGAACGTAATGCTATCATGCACACATTCTCTGAATTTAACACCAGCTACACCACTCATTAGTGGAATTAGGGGGCAACCAAACAGAAAACATTCAAAGTATCAATGATCACATTTCCCAAGCAAATAAACACACAAAACTCACTGAAAATAAAAGTACACGTGACTTCTGTATGGATGAGGCTTACAGAAAGTGATCCAACACTAAAACCTTACAAAACACTAGAACCTTACAAAAGGTGATCCAACAGTAGATCAAACAGCACAAGAGAAAGAAATTAGCCATTCATTGGTAATGGAAATTATTTCATTTGGTACAAAGTCGATTTACACATAGGATCAAATTATTACCTAGAACAGTTTGGGTCTGAGAGATCGTCTGTTGTTGCAAAGCCTAAAACAATGCAACTATTTAGTTTAACAAGGTTACCTGATCACAGTTTTCAACTACTTACACAGAGAAAGGATTTAAACATAAACCATGATATTTGAGATATGAGAGTCCATGCCACGTGGCAGGACCTCCACTGAAAAGTGTGCGTTGTGAACTCTCAATCTAATTAAGCAATGGCGAAGCTCTTCAAGAATGGGGTGAACTGACTGAAATAAAAAAATTAGATTGGATACATTCCTAAAAAAATTCTAAAAGTGGGCTCAGAAAACATCTTCCCAGATTAAAGCCTTCAGTTTACATCACACCAGCATCAGAGCAGATTTGCATAAACCTTGAGCAAATCTCACATTAAGCAGTGCTGTAGTGGTGATGGAAGACAATATATATTATAGGGTACAAATTACAGACCTCAAGGTAAGATTTAAAAGAGGGGGGTCATAAGATACATTGCTTGATTTAGAGCCAGAATGATCCTGTCATTTGAAATGTGACAGGCATTTGGTTGCCAACGTTTTCTTTGAAAAATACTATAGCATTTGGGAAGAAAAAACAACACCAAACAACACACAAGACAGGCCAACTGCACTTAATTTGGAGGGGGAAGGTTGCTCTATACTGGGAATCCTGACAATACTGTTCTAACAGATGAATTATGAGTTACGTGCCTGGAGACCTGTATGCTTAAGACTTCTCCTAGCCATGAACTTTAGAAGAGTATGGAGCAGGAAGAAGGAGAGGAAAAGGAAGAGGAACAGGTAATCTCTAGGGAACAGATATTATTATCACAGTATCACCAAGGTTGGAAGAGACCTCAAAGATCATCAAGTCCAACCCATTACCACAGACCTCAAGACTAAACCATGGCACCAAGAATCAGCAGAAATACAGCAGAAGTAAATGCACTTGATGTTTACATCCACCTCACACACAGAGTACATAAGAGCCTGTTGCACATTAGAAAACACTGAAGTCTCCAATATAAATAAATCACTTTTTTCCCCCTCCTCCTCTATCTCTCTGCCTAGGATTAAACACTAAAAGCTTATCTCTTCGGTTTAGTTTCAGAGCAGCTGTAAAACCTCAGAGGTCAAACAACTCTTTTGTTGAGAGTGCTAAACTTGATTCAAAACATGAAATACTGTGAAAACTACTTGTACTTGGAATACTTGTAACTCACCTTTGAGCTTGAATGTCTGCAGAAGCTCCATCTGTAACACTGACCACTACAATTTTCTTCCGAAGTTCATTTTATTTAAGTAGTATTTTTGCCCTGCAGTAACATTAAGTTCAGTGATTTCGGAAAGGCATTTTGAAGCTCTGTCTTAAAAGGCCATTAGACCACCCAGTTGAAGAAGGGAAAATCCATGGTGAGCAACACAAACAGGGTTAACATCACATGATGAGCAGCACTACTGTCTTGGCACAAGAGCCTGAAGGTGACCATGTTAAGTCCTGTTTGGAAGACAGAACGGCTGCCAGGCTAAGGCAGATGCTACAACACAGCCTCAAAAGGCTGCCTGCCCAGGCCAGCCCCATGCTGAGCAGAGCCATGCCTTGTCTTCCTCTTGCCCAAGCCACCCTCTCCTTAAGGCTCTCCAGGATACATTAAATGTGCTGAACAAATCCCAAGCGTGCAAGTAGTTAAAATGCAATTTGTAAAGTTACAGAAAGTATCAATATCAGAGATGCTCAAACCACTCTGGTGTGGACGTTTCCTCACTCCTGGCTTAAACGCTGCAGGTAAGGTCCCTGCTTTGGGACCAACACATTCAAGTTTGAACTAGATCACTTTGCAGCAAGTGGTTTAGGTCACCACCTGGCTCCAAAGCAGTTTTCTCTGTACTTTTATGTTCAAAGTGTTTGAAATGATGAGAAAGCAGCTTTATATGCTTTAGGCTGAAACGTGTGCTATGGCTAAATGCACACTGTGGGGGGCATTTGAAGGCACAGAGCTAGCTGGGAGAGAGCCATCTTGCTCTGCTCACCAAGCTTGCCATAGACCATATCTACATAACTCAGAATAAACGTCTGGCCATGCTATCCACTCAGCTGAGCCTGCATATCCTCTTGGAGTGAAGTAATTAATTTATTCAGGGTGCAAAACTAGCTTAGATGGGTGGCTGAGGCCCAGACCTGGACCGTTTCTGAGCCAGGCTGACAGTGTAAACTACCTTCAACCACTCCTGTTACTTGTACTTTCATTATACCTTTAAGCGACTTGCGTAACAGTGACAAAATTATGCAAGCATAAGAAGCTTTCCAGCACAGTTTTCAGGCACGGTTTATCACCTAAAGAAATCACACAAATACACTGCTTTATGTAAGTTTCATTATTATGCACTACAAACTACCAAGCTACCTTGATACTAAGCTTTAATACTCAGTCAGCACTACCGGTGCAGTGCTAGGTACAGAGCAAGCACAGTTAGGTACCTCTATTTTAGGAATACACTGTACTCCAATAGAAAGTGCTCCTGACTGAAAATCAAAATCCAGTAAGCCATACTGGCACAGAACATTGGCATAATGTTCATCAGCATAGAGGTATCCAAGAAAAACCCTCAAAAACCACAGTAATTCTCTAACCAGTGCTACTATATCAGTGGAGTTCGACTGAGGAAAAGGTTGCAGCATAAAAGCAACCCAAAGAAAAAGGTATTTCAGGAAATTTCAGAAGGCCAAGGCTGGCTAAAAGGCTGTGTTTTTCAGTCCTGCAAGAAGCGGTACTTAAATTGCTGGGTTTAGAGGTGAGAAAGGAGACTCTGCTTCTTGAAAACGCAGCACCCAAGAGAGGAGGGAGCTATTCTGCTCCTAAGCACTCCCCTAAGACCAAGCAGGCAACAAGCTGCCCAGCCTCTACCGTGAGTCTGGTTCTTGGTACAGCAGGATGTGAGGGAGAAGGAGCAGGGAATTGCTACAGTGCTGTCCTTGTTTCTATGCCATGTCCTTTTATAACTTGTGTTCCCTGAGGTAAAAGGCATAATCTGGACTCAAGAGTTGACAACTCAGCAGTTCTCTGCCTGTGGGATAAGGGAAAGCTGCTTCTGCTGTAGCAACAGTCTTTGACCTCACTTCAGTGCCAGCTCCTCTCCAGCATGGAATGGAGAGGAGACATGCCCTTCAAAACTTTACACCCTGACCAACATTCATGCCAATGGGTTAAGGGTTATTTTTAGTTTAAGCATTTTCTGCTTGCAGTGAAACCTGCTACTAAGAGTGACTCAAAGAGACAGTACCAGGGAATGGTAGTCAGCAGCAAAAGTGGAGAAAGCCCCTACTAAGTTCTCCTTCTGCTGCTTGCAGGAAGAGCAAGGACCTTACAGGCACAGCAGGAGGGTTTTCCACGATCTGCAAGTTATGGGAGTGCAAATTTTCCAAGGGAGAAAGTAGAGCAAAGATCAGCAAGAAACTGATAGTGCATATGAAATACAGTCCCTGGATATTCTTGCCAGTGTCAGATCAGAACTACCATCTGCTATTTCTATGCCAGTAAGTAAAGCAGGCAGGCAACACCAGAACTTTAGGTTTGCTGGTGGTCTATATCCTATTTGCCCATCCACCCCCAAAAGGCAGGTCAGAAACTAGCTCTGTCCACCTAGAAATTCAGATGGCCCCTGTCGTTAGTGTGACAATGACTCTGGCAGAGTCCCTAAGATTTTGAAAGATGATTCCTGGAGACATTGAAGCACTTATGAAAAGTGACCTTACGGTGCTTAAACTTGAAAGAAGCATGTTCCAGAATCCCATTTAGCTGCAGCTGTTTGTTTGATTGGGTTTGGTTGGTTGGTGGGAAGGGTTTTTTGTTTGCTTGTTTGGGTTTTTTTGTTTTCTTATGAGTTTTTGGGGGAATGTGGAAAGATAGGAAGGAGTGGTGATAAATTTTGTAGGCATCAGTAGGCATGGCTGCAGTTTCTTCTTTGGCAGGACTGTAACACTTGCCTGATGGTTAGATGCTCAGTATTCACAATTATTCCCTGCCTGGGTCTGCTGATGAAGTCTACACATAACCATAGAACCAGGTTCCCCACAAAAAGCCAAAACCATCAATTTTGTTTAAAGACACAGAAAAACCAAGCACAGCAGCAGCACAGTCACTGGCAAACAACTCCAAGCATCTCCAGTGACTACCTGAAGTAACTGTCAAGGAGTAGACTTTCCCAGCCTTTCTGAGGACAGAACTTCTCTCCACAATTTAAGTAACCATTGACTTAGAGCAGGACTCCATGTCCTTGTGAGAGGATACTCACTGGAGGCACAGGACCATGGGGTTCCAAGTTCTGCTCTCAAGAATTATGTATGTATTTTACATTAAACCATTTATGGAATGAAACATATCAACCAGCTATGAAGCACAGCACACAGTCCTCTCTGATCCTTTACACAGAAGTAACTTTATTTTAATCATAGAAATACAGAATGGTTTGGGCTGGAAGAGGCAAACCCCTTGCAATAGGCAGAAGTACCTACTAGACCAGGTTGCTTTTACTGTAAGACAGAAATGTGATGCTTAACAGTCAAAAAGGAGTCATAACTAAATCTTAGGGGAAAACACACACCAAAAAAATGACTAATTTCAACTAATTCTAGCTAGTTATTTTAACAGCAGTAAACCCAACTTTCATACCTGTTCTCTGTGTCTCCACCTATGCAAACTAATGTGTAACACAGAACATTAGTGTCCCCTTTTAAAGAGCCAACACTACCTTCCTTGAGTTCTCAATCCTCCCATCTGTGGATCTTTAAATACCTTCCATCAGAACTTTTTTTCTACTGCTAACATTTCTTCACTTAATTTTGGTATTTCCACATGAGTTTTAACCTACAATCCCAGAGTTTCTATTATAACTCTATAACTCTTTTATTGTCCTAGATCAATATATACTATGCAAAATGACGGGGAAAGCTTCCTGATTTTTTTTTTCCTGTTTTCTCCTTCTATTATGCAAAGATGTCTTTCAACAGTTCAAATAAGCTCATTCCTAGATAACATAATCACTTGAACCTGTATCAGATTTTTGCTTTCACCCAGCAAATGTACCAACACATCAGGAACTGCTGGATTTAGCACGTTCTGCATCCCTTTGAGCTCTAGCACAGAGTGCAAGAAGAAAACACCATCTCCTTTACCCATTCACATCACCTACTGGGTCACTCACAGAAAAACGTAATTCACCTGCACCAGCCTTGTGATGCACTGCACTCTGCAGCACAGAGTCAGTATTTATAAACGTCAGGATTGTTTAAGCCTGCCAGACACTTTCTTCTTGAGGTATCATTTAATCATTCAGGTGGAATCCTTTCTAACAGATCAAATGTAAATACAACTTCTCATAAGGCTCAGAACTAGCTGTCAGTCATCAATGGGTTAAACAATCTAATATTCATGCTCTGAGACACTTTTTTTCTAACACATTTACAGACTCTGTTCTAACATTATCTATGGATATTAATAAACTAAGATTGGTTTTAACGTCTATTAAAGCCCTGAGTTGTACTGTGTTGAAACAGGTGTGAACCTGTAGCCGTAGATCATGTCTCACCAAGCACTTCAATTTTAAAGACCCATTAATTTCCTGCTAAAGCAGCAGCAGCAGCTTTGTCACCTGTGAATGTAAGTGCTCTCTTTCTTGGAGAGCATCTCCACCCATATGGTTGTTCCCACGTATTCCTGACTTGCCTTCGGCAAGTCTGCGAGAATGTCCTCATCTAAAGGTTAAATCTCTCCCTTTCCTCAGCACACCAGTAAAGGGATTTTGCACTATCTGAGTAACAGATAATGCTTGCACCTGGATGCTGTGACTAAAGCTTTATGTTTGGAGAGTGCACAATGGAAACTGTTATCACTTAATAATGCTGATAAAAGTTTGAATAGGTGAATGGATGATAAGATGAAAGGATGCCAAGACTAAACAAACAGAAGAAAAATCAAACAAAATCAGGTGATCTACTGGCTGCCTAAATGCTAAACTCCAAACTAGCTCCAAGTTAGTGATTTTTAAGCTGTCCATTTTGACGACTTCTGAAACATTTTCCAGTTTAGAAGCACAGCTCTGCAGCCTACCGACACAAGTCTGTCTTTTTGTGATAGCCTCAGCAGATCTCTCAGAAGTAACCCGTAGACATTTATCCAGCTAATGTCAAGCAACCCCTGCTGTATAGTATCAACCAGCTGCAGATATTGCACTACTTGTTCTGTAGATCCACTCCCTGCATTGGCTTCTGTCTCTTTCACAGCCTAACACTTTCCCTTATCAAGCATATTTTTTGGTTTGACCTTGATCCATATTTGGGGGGCAAATCCAAGAGACTTTCATGCACATGAAGAAATTAAAGCTTATTTTTATTACCAAAACTATATAGCATACAATGGATAAAAAACAATCACAGATGTTTTGCAGATTAAAGTATTTGTGCATTCTTCCCCAACAGAATGTGCAAAGCTTTATATTTAAAGAATATGTGCACTGATGGATCTACATTAAACAATATACTGTCTAAACTGACATTGTCATGTGCTGACACGAGAATGAAAATAGCATGACATAGACTTCAATCCTTCCTATAGCTACAAATCCTGTGAAGTGTGGTTAGCAGTCTGCACTCATGCTGTGGAGTTGAATTGTTTAAGAAGAATTTAAAGAATTGTTTTACAGTAATGGAAAAAAGGCAGAATGGACTTCCAGGCGAGATGTCAAAGGCAAATCATACTGACTTACTTAGGTAACAAC
>VWZE01018640.1:13798-27018 GCA_013396675.1 Eubucco bourcierii
ATTCAATAACATGTAAAAACAATATTAGGTTATAAAAAAAAAAAAAAAAAAAAAAAAAAGTATCTCCTTATTGAATAGAAAACCAAAATAATGAATTGGAGAATGTTACCAAATGTTTCCTTTTTTTCTTCTTGTTAATACTCACTGACTCTAGCTTATTGCTTGTAACTATGTAAAACCTTTCTGTCAGTTTTCACTTCCTAGTGAATACAGCAGTGGAGCAGAGTCCAGAACACTGTTTCAAAGGTAGAGAGAGTCCTGAAGCACAGCAGGGAAAGCTGGAGTACAGCAGAGGAAATGCCTGCAGTATCTTTATTGAAAAGCTTTGCATTGTGGCACTTGTTACAACAGAATTTGTTATGAATTAACAGCAGGACTGCTAGTTATGAAACAGGTTAAAATGGGTTACTGTTAGGTAAGCTGCATGGGATGCTGTCTCTTTTCATTCATCTCGGAGTGCTCTGTCCAAAGAGGAAAAAGTTAATAAATTTGTTTCAAATGTTGACAAAGATTTAAAACTGTGACTGTGAGTTCTTTGTTACACTAAGTACTGTGCATTTATCAGTGTTTTCCTCAAAGTGGTGCAGATGAAAATTACACATGTAGTTAGCATATGAAATGGCACATAGTATATTGCCCACATCCAGAAGTGTTTAAAGTCTGGTTTAGACATTGCTGTACTACACCACATTTTCCCTCTTTCACAGTTTAGTGAGTTCAGGATCACATTTCATATAGATCATGTTCCCTGCTAGTGTTACTCTAAAACTTTCTTCCTCTTCCCAGGTCTGAGATAGATTTGGCTGTCTTTCACCTGAGTTATTAAGACAGCACAGAAGGCGTGCGCGTTTTTGTATTTGCAATAAGAAGATACAAGTAACAGCAACTGCTGCTTATTTCTGTACCTATCTGTGACAAAAGCAGTGGTTGTTACATGTATGTAAAATAAGTCAAGACTTAGGCTTTAAGAATTCTTGAAGTTGTACTGTTCTGCAGGTCAGATCACATGCAGTCTCACTGAAGCCCTCAAAAATAAACAAGGCCTATGTAATTCACTCAGCAAATACATTAGTTGTGTTGTTACTTTAATTTTTTTTTAAAGAAAATGTTTAACATGTATGTGATACTTTTTCTTGCAACATGCAGATTTTTGCTGCTTATGGTAAATTACAGCACAAGGCAAAAACTTGTTACAACTCGGTCAGACTTGTAAGAAGAGAGAATACTGCCATGTGTCTTCCCCCTGAGTGCTAATTTAATAATGGTGTTGGTACAAAATCTGAAGCAGATTAGAATAGAACAAAGCTGATACATAAACATTTCAACATACAAAAATTTAGTCTATGAAAACATTTTTAAATCTGTGTGTCAACTCTCATAGCAAAGTACCCATTCTTAAAATTATTTACCCAGACCGGGCTCATTTACAATTACAAAATCCCTCTATTACTAAAAATAGAGTAAAATAAATCTCTTCCAAATACAGGAGCAGTTCACACTGAAACTCAGGAGAACAGACATACTGGGAGTCCATCTGGGATGGATAGGGAACTCATGACTGAGTTTCAAAGTAGAAGTGCAATATACAGGAGGTAGAATCATGAAAGGGCTGCAAAGAAGCAACTTTAAAAAATTGCCTGCACATGTGAAGAGGATGTTAGGAAAGCCAAATCTCAAGTAGAGTTAAGACTTCTAAGGAGCATTAAAGGCAAGAAGAGGACCTTCTGCTGCTGCATTAATAGCAAAAGGCTAAATAAAGGAAGTACAGGGATGGTGCTGAATGAGGTGGGTTGTTTAGTCACAATGCACTGTAAAGCTGAATTGCTGAATGCCTTCTTCACCTAGGTTTTCACTAACAAAGTTTCTCAGGCCCATGTGCTCTGAGCATGGTTCAAGGAGAAGAGAAACTACTGGTAGTAGGTGAAGATCAAGGCAAGGATTATTGGGAGAACCTGACACGTGTACATACATTGGACCAAATGGTCTGCATCCAAGAATGCCATTGGTGGCACTGCAAGGCTGCAGATGTATTACCTTTAAAAGACTATGGAGGTAGATGGAAATGCCCAACATTTGAAAAAGGGCCTCCTTATATGTTTGACTCCTTACAAAAAGCCGAAGGAATAAACTAAAGCACAGCTAGGCATACTTTGGGTTTTGGGAAAATCATGTTGCGAGCAAGTTTCACATCTGGGCCCATAAAGGAGAAAAAAGGTGGTTTGGAAAAGTCAGTGCAAACCATGTCTATTGAAACCTGGTTGCCTTCTGTGATAAAATGACTCAATTTGTAGACAAGAGGAGAGCAGTTGATGTAACTTACCTGCATTTATGGGACACTGAGTCCCATAATATTCCTATGTTTAACTGAAAGTAAAATAATTTCCATGTCTGAATAACTCAGTAGTTAAAAGCATGTTTGGAAGGTTGGACTCAGATAGTAGTGGTTAATAGGTCATGCTCAACCCAAAGCCTGGAACTAAGTGGAGAGTTAGTGGAGTCTGTCTTGGAACTCATCTTGTTCAATAATAATAACAACCTGGAACGGGTAACAAAGTAAATGCTCATCAGATTTGCACTTGACACCAAACTGGGAGGACCAGTTGACATGCTGAAGAACAGGGCTGTGATGCTGAAGGACCTAGACAGCATGGAAGGGCAGGAACTTAAAGAAGCTTAACAAGGACAAATGCAAAGTTCTGTACTTGGTCAGTGAGGTCGTGCAGTGGAGATTTTCAGGACCAGACTGGAGAAAACCTCGTAGCTGACCATGCTTTGAGTATGAGGTTGGATAGAAACCTCCTAAGATCCCTTGGATGATTTCACAATCATTATTTCATTATTCTATTATCTTAATTTTTGTGTAGTTCAGTCATGTTATAGTTGTCTCCCAAATACACTCCTGAAATCAGAAACATTCATTATCTGAAGCCAAAGGCAGCAGTTGTGTTTAAAATTATTTTCTTCACAGAAAAATGTCAGAGAGGTTTTCATTTAATTCCTGCAGTTTAATGCTCTTAACTGTATATGGTTTTAAAGCTGACTTGCAAGTGATTTATGTTTCATTTTGTTTGAAACTAATAACGGTGACCATTAAAATGGGGGTTTCCCATATTGGAAAATTATGTTACATTTGGAAAAATAACAGAAACCCAGAAATCATTTACTTAAATATTACAGTAAAAATAATATGACATGACAAAATTTGCAGGTACAAATGAATCAGTTGCAGGTAATTGATTGTAAACATTTCAAAGCCTAGTTTATTTCTTTATTCTACATAGACAGGAAAAAAAACCCAACCAACCCCACAACACTGAAACAACAAAATATTTAGGGCATATTTGTTAAGATACAAGTGTTAATTACAAATACTGCAATAAAAGAACCATGGGCTTTAGTCTGAGGTGATTGCAGTAAATGTGTTCACAACAGTGTAGAACATGTATCAAAAGAGGTAAAAAATGTATTTAGTCAAATTATCTCCATAGGTGTCCTGGATGATGATGATGCAATATGATAATAAGGAAAGGACAAGCACTACTTTTCCAGACTTAATTTATCCTGTGGACTTTCTGAATCTGACATGTCCACTTTGTGCTTAATATAGCTCTTAGTAGATTTCTCTCCCTCCTGCAGATTTGTGTGATCACTTCTTAAATTCAGATTGTTGAAAAAATTAACAATACCAAACATACTTCAGGAACCAGAGCCAAATTTATGAGTGAAACAGACACAACTGAAAAATGTAATACTGGTAATTGGTTGGTTTTGCACTTTTTTGCATTGGTTTATTTTGATACTTCAGTCATGTGGTACGCTATGGTATATTACATGCACACCATGACATCAGAAAGATAAAATACTCAAAGAGAGGTGTGAAAAGCTTCTAACACTATAGCTAGCAAAACCACATACCATCAGGAATGCCAGACATTTATCATACGGTTGTTTGGAAGAAACTGAGTACCTGTCATGTCCGGTAGTGAATGCGATTTATGACTTTCATGGAACTGGTATCTTAGTTTGAGCCATTTACTAAGAGTAAATGTTTCTGAAGAAAAATACCTGGTCTTAATTGTGAGACTTTACCAAGAAAGAGAAGTCAGAAGTTTAACAAAGTGAGTACGTGTTGTCTAATTAATGCAATATATGTTAATCAGAGAAGTGAAACACTTAGGAGGTTCTTAGCATAATTAGTTTGAATTAAAATATACATTTACAATCCACTAAATCATGCTTTTGTTGTTCAAATGCATGGCTATTCCACCAACTTTAAGAGTTAAAGCCTTAAAATATGTAGCTCAGAACATACCTTGCAAATCAAAATCAAGAATAGTCAATAGATAGGCATACTAAACAACTTGGAAGGAAACTATCAAAACTACGTGTTTCTTTTCACCTTTTAATTTCCTTCTTTTTTCTCAGAGTGGCAGTGAACTTCAAGGTGGACTTTGCTGTCTAGCTCTCTTAGAGGAAGCAACCTTAACCTATGAATAAACTCTATTTTAGTTAGCAAAACATGCAGTATATGTATTTAAATCAGTGTTACTTAGCTTGAAAAATGAAGATAATTTTGCATTTTTGTCGCCTTACTTTGAAGAAGGGTTTTAGTGAGATGTCAGATTCACAAGATGCAAAGACCTGTGCTTCAGGAACACTTTAATTCTGCCTTTTTAAAGTGATAAATGTCTGCAGTTTTAAGTGTTGTTAGATTGATGCATCTACCTCTACTGTAGGCAGATGAACAGTTTTCTTAAGTATACCAGAGGCTGCAGTATCTTCTTGATTTTACCATTGCATGAACCCATAAGAGCTTGACAGCTTTCTGAAGTCAGACTTGGTAAAATGATGTGCAAAACACATATAGTAATTTCTTAAACTTCTTCTGAAATGCAGCAATTGCTTTTTAACTACCCCATGAAACAGCTGTTGAGAACAGAATAATATGGACATCTACTGCCTTGCTATTGGCACCTCAGGAAAAGTAATAACTCTTGTTAAGATGTGGTCTTTGTAGAGTTTTAGTTTCTCTCCCATCTACATTTTCAAGAAGGAAAAAGGACATTTGGAGTTTATCAGTTGATTTCGTTGATCAGGAGCGGGGTTGTCTGTCTCTTACAAAAGATTCAAAACTGACAACTGAATAAGAAGAAAAAATTAGAAGGGCTGCAATAATATGGTTGACAAGTTGGATGAGAAAAGACAGGTGGTAAAGCTCATGTTCAGAGAACAGGAATGTCATTAAGTAGGGGAAGAACTTTATTTTTACTTTTGTAGCAGTTGGCTCTATCCATGTGTTGTTTTTCTTTACATGATTTTGACAGTTCCTTTTTGAATGGCGCTTAGAAGGATATTAAAACATACTGCATTCCTAATCATGCCTCCATATTGTTGTTCATATTTCTTATTAGGCTGGTTTAACTACTTACTTTCATCCTGGAATAAACCTGAAGAAAATCCATTCTTACAGCATCAAACTCTATGAAAAGCTGGAAGAAGAGACTGGGCAGGTAAAGTGTTCATTCAGTTCAATACTAACATTACTAATAATCTTACTCAAAAAATGGAGTTGCCAAGTTGTATATGTGTGCGTTCATGACTATCAAAATGGTCCCTTTTTATTGAAATATATTCTCCTGCTTCACTATCCATAATAATCTGTTGTTTAGTAACTAAATATTGTAGATGGTTTCCCAGATCTCTCTGAAGTGTAAATAAATTGTTTTCATAAAGCATTTTGGAAGCTCAGCAGACCGAGAGTGTTTAGCTTGGTATAGGAGTTAAAGTAGCTTCAAGGATCTGGAATGCACAGATTGAATTGTAATATGTTCCTGCTTTAAATATGTCCACTGTATGACATAATGCTATAACTACTTGAGAAAATTGCTGCAATTCTTCACATCCCTTTCAGGGATGTGGTTTTTATCGGCCTGAGGAATGGCTATGCAGAGAAGCACAGGAGTCGTCTTTATCTGGCATCACTGAACCGTATAGATTTCATGTTCTAAATTCAGGCTTGCTCAGACTGCAGCAAAAATTGCATGATCCTCGCTGTACTGTTCTACAAATAATAACTTAATAAAATGCTTTCTTCTTTCTGCTGCACAGCTAAATAAGATACTATAGCAGATTATTGTTGTGAGTTTCACTAAAATACTTATTCATCCTAATATCCTATGAGGTAAGAGAGAAAAGCTAAAGTAAATAGTGTATACCTGAAAGTGAGCATTCATTATAAGGATTTCTACTTTTATATTAGAAGAATATACCAGCCTCACCTCTGTACCTGGCAAGATCATGGAGCAGATCCTGCTGAAAGTCCTGCTAAGGCAAATGGAAAACAAAGCAGAGGTGATTGGTGGGAACCAGCAATGGCTTCACCAAGGGCAGATCTTGCCTGACAAATTTAGTGACTTTTTGTCAAGAAGTCACAGCGACAGTGGACAAGGGAAGGGCAACTGATGGCATCTACCTGGACCTGAGTTAAGGCATTTGACTCTGTCCCACATGACATCCTGGTCACCAAACTGGAAAAACATGGACTTGATGGATGGACCACTCGCTGGATAAGGAATTGGCTGGATGGTCGAACCCAGAGAGTGGTGATCAAGGGCACAATGTCCATCTGGAGACCAGTGACAAGTGGTGTCCCTCAGGGGTCAGTGCTGGGACCAGTGCTGTTTAACATCTTTGTCAGTGCCATGGACAGAGGAATGGAGTGCACCCTCAGCAAGTTTGCAGATGACACCAAGCTGTGTGGCACAGTCGACTTGCTAGAGGGCAGGGATGCCATCCAGAGGGACCTGGACAGGCTGGAGAGGTGGGCCCAGGCCAACCTGATGAAATTCAATAAGGCCAAGTGTAAGGTCCTGCACCTGGGTAGGCACAATCCCAAGCACAAATACAGGCTGGGTGGTGAATGGCTGGAGAGCAGCCCTGAGGAAAAGGACCTTGGAGTCTGGGTTGATGAAAAGCTCAACATGAGCCTGCAGTGTGCACATGCAGCCCAGACAGCCAACCGAGTCCTAGGCTGCATCAAGAGAAGCGTGGCCAGCAGGGCAAGGGAGGTGATTCTGCCCCTTTACTCTGCTCTCGTCAGACCCCACCTGGAGTACTGTGTGCAGTTCTGGAACCCTCAGCACAGGAAGGACATGGAAGTGTTGGAGCGGGTCCAGAGGAGGGCCACAAAGATGATCAGAGGGCTGGAGCAGCTCTCCTATGAGGACAGGCTGAGGGAGTTGGGGCTCTTCAGCCTGGAGAAGAGAAGGCTTCGAGGGGACCTGATAGTAGCCTTCCAGTATCTGAAGGGGGCCTACAGGAAGGCTGGGGAAGGATTATTTACAAGGTCCTGCAATGACAGGACAAGGGGCAATGGGCTTAAACTGGCAGAGGGGAGATTTAGACTAGATGTTAGGAGGAAGTTCTTTACAGTAAGGGTGGTGAGGCACTGGAACAGGTTGCCCAGGGAGGTTGTGGATGCTCCCTCCCTGGATGTGTTCAAGGCCAGATTGGATGAGGCCTTGAGTAACCTGTACTAGTGGGAGGTGTCCCTGCCTATGGCAGGGGGTTGGAACTAGATGATCCTTGAGGTCCCTTCCAACCTTACCATTCTATGATTCTATGATTCTAAGAAAATAAAGAGGTAGTTGGTTTTCCATTGTGCCAATGAAGGTGATTAGTCAGTTAAGTTTATTCTGCAGCATCTCAATAGAAAATTATGCAAATTATAGACTTCATTATAAACTATTATATATTTTTAGATGTACCCGACTCTGTTTTTGAAAGCTTACGAGTGCATGAATTCAAATATTAATCAACTATTGATACAAATAGTAATATCATGATATTCCATAAAACTTTTTTACAACTGTTTTCAAGGTAGTATTAACCTAGAAAGTTAATTTGATAGCATCTAAGTCCTGTTCCTTCAAGGGAGTCTAATTTATTTTAATGTCTTTTCAGTGATGTTACTGGCAAATTCCAGTAGTCCTCCAATAGGATAATAATGTGCATTTACGGAGATAAGTAAAGCTTTCTGTAATTCACTTTTATCTTTGTTTCAGGCTGTGGGGTTTCATCAGCCTGGAAGCATCAGAATTGCTTCAACCCCAACTAGGGTGGATGAATTCAAATACCAAATGACTCGTGTTGGTTGGCACCCCATAGAGCAGTACCTAATCACACCTGAGAAAGTGCAAGAGCTGTTTCCCTTACTGAACATGGACAAGGTATGGATATTTATGAAAAATAACTTCCATCGCAATTAAACATTGGTCTATCAGATACGTAGATGTAAGGTATATTTCCTTTATATGTACAAGAAACTCTTGTTTTTCAGTGAAGAAATATACATTATACACTTAAATCAGATTTGCATGCACTTTAGGGCATACTGTATGTCAGTGTGTGTAGCATTAATTATTAACATAAACATTATGGTAATGTTAACTTAATATTCATGGTATTGATGATAACAGTAGTAATGCATTGCAACCTTTGATTTTGTGGGAGAACTGAGCAATTTCACTTTGTTAGACCATTGTGAAGTTGGATAACTGTAGCCACGGTTCTGTTAAACATTCTGAAATTTCCATTTTTTGACCCCTTAAGTTTACTTGCATTCAAGAAATAAGGGATTAAAAACATAGTTAATTTTGATACATTCTAATTTACTTCATTTTGTATAATTTCACCTTTGCTTAGGTTTTAGCCGGCCTGTATAACCCTGGAGATGGTCACATTGATCCCTATTCTCTCACTATGGCCTTGGCTGCAGGAGCCAGAAAATATGGTGCCGAATTAAATTATCCTGTTGAAGTGACTAATCTGAACTGCCGATCCGATGGAACATGGGAAGTTGAAACTCCATTGGGAATAATTCTAGCAAAGAGAATTGTGAACACTGCAGGTAGGATTTAACATAAATGCATTAACATGCTCTTCAGATTTACAAACTAGCCAACATGGCACAACTGTACTGAACTCTATATTGCAGGAACAAGTAATAAATGTTTTTGAACATTTACTTGGTTTGAGGTAAAATGTACTTTGCACATATTAATTTACAGTATTGTGAATATTTAGCTCTTACGTTAAGTGGTCTTGACTAGACATTAAAAGTATTTCTTTACGGTTTGTCTCCAGCAGTTAGTTACTAGTCAGATTGCCTTGTTAAATTTTAATAGCAGAAGAGACCTTAACTGGTCTATGGTAAATGTGTAGAAGAGAGGCTGTTGTCTATGAATAGCATCTAGAATTTTATGAAAACTATTTAGGAAGGGAGATGGGATGCACAAATGAAGTACAAATATCTCACTATTTTTTCAAAGAGACTGAGGATTTGCAGCACGAAATATAAACCTGCCTATGCTAATAATACTTTTCTCTAAGATTGAACTCTACCTGTATGTCCTTGAAACAGAAAAGCTTTGTTGCCCTTTGAATAGTGTTTTAAACTTGCACTTGTCTTTAAAATACTGTGTTTTGTGTAACAAAAATCTCCTAACTCAAAAGAGCTTTTATTTATATATACTATTCTTATTCTTCATTGTGCTAAAGAAGCCAAGTGGATATTTCTACTTCAAAGAGCTTTTGAGCAAGTCTTTTGAATTTATATTTGCCTTCTAAACAAGTTGTTAGGTCTAAAAAATTGTTTTAATTCTAAAACTCCACTTACTTTTATGCTGCTTTACACACGTTATTGAAACATACTTTTGAAACTGTTGGCATGTGCTAAGTGAAACATGCCTTCTGTTTGCTAGTAGAAGACTTTGTGTTTTCAACTGTTTGGAAACATGGCAGATATTAGTATTTGAATGAGTTTTTTTCAGTCTCAAGCTGAGTCACACCTGCATTTTTAGGATGTGAGTTTTTCATACATCCCATTCAAGTGAGTAATCAGGCTTCAGTAGGAAACAGTGATGGCTCAAGAGGACTTCGTCTTCTTGCTTAGGTGGGCCAAATGACCTGAGAGCAAGGATGTGTCCTTATCATTCCTTTCTACATGTGTAGAGTGAAAAGTAGAAAAAAAAAACCCAACACAATTTCTAGTGCAAAACAGATAAGAAGTTCAGTGAGAAAGAGACTCTTCTTGTTGATGGGTAGAGTTAACATGTCTGACAAATGAGTGAGTTGGCTTGAAGATCAGTAGACTGGAAGAGTGAAATGCTTGAGCAAGGCTCCTGGAACCGTAAGCAAGTGGAACACCTATGTGCTAGAGGACTTGCTAAGTAAGGAAGCTCAAACTGGTAGGTACTTGTTGGGAGGGCAACAGTGGGGATGAATCATGGAGAGAGATAGAGGAAAGGGAGAAGGAGCCTTTTAGACAAAAATATTAGGAGAGATTCTTCACCAATGATTGTGTGTCAAACCAAGACTGGAAAACTGAAGGGACCTGAATATGAAAGACTAAGAGTAGCAAGGGAGAGGTGGATGAGAGTAGTTTGGAAAGAAGAGAATGCAGGTCAAACAGGATTTGGCAAATGAGAGACGCCGACCTGCTCAGAGACAAAATAGCTGAAGAAGGATATAAGTCTTGGAGAAAGAAGGCTGGAGATTAAAACACAGGAGAAGAAGAGCCCGTGTGGGAGAGAGGTGGAGGAAGATAAAAGATTGGGATACAGAGAAATTTGGAGGGAATGGGATAAAAGGGTTGAACTCTTGGAGGATGAATTTTACTAGGTGATGTCAGTTCATGGCTTCCAGGTGTGAATTATGGGACAGCATTCAGTTACAAAATCAAAAGCTGTCATGCCAACAGGGTGTTTATGTCATTTTTTACACAGTGTGGATATATTTGTCTAGGACTGATCCAAAATTATGAAATGGAAAGGTAATTCTTTTGGCAATCAGACTTCTTATTGAGACCACAAACTTCTAGGCAGTCATCGCTAACTGTTAGCCCTGTATCATATGGATGAAGTATCACAAGTGTGATTTCCTTGTTTTTCAGTAGTGAACTTACCTTACTTTGTCTTATGTACCAAGTTGGCATGACAGAAAGTATTCTGGTAAACGTTTCCCAAAGTTTATTTGCAAAATTTAGAGTGTACTCGTGTGAAATTTTTGCTTTTTTATTAAGTTGTTAAACCAAAAATATACTTAGTTAATTCTCTTGTGTAGTTAGTTAACTGTTCAGTCAAAATGAACATTTGATGCACATATTGCTTAACATTCTGGCTAAGGATACGAAATCAATACTGTGTGACATATGTCTCCTATGAATGTTCTCTCAGCTAACAGTCATTCTTCTCAGCCTTGCCTCATTCCACTACAGATCATGACTGGGGTAATTCGGAGCTCATATTTTGGGCTCATGTTGCAATATGAACAGAGAAAAATGTATCAGAAGACTCTCTAGATAATCTTTCCCCCCCTCATCCCTCAGCCGACATCTGCTGTGGAACTGGAGCGAACTGTTTTCAACCAATCTTTAGCTGTTCCTTCTGTGATATTTCCATTTTGGATGAAAACAGATGCCTAATAAATAATCTCTGACATGAACTAACTGGTATTGAGCCTGATGAAGTGATTTGTAACATATTTGTAATGGAATGTTTGATTTAAGTCTGAAAAAATAGTGAATTTAGTTTATATATACAGTATGTGGGTATATCTAAACACACATTTGCAGACATGTATGTATATGCTCTATATACAACCACTTATATATGCATAGTGATGGAAGATTTTCTTTCCTTTGAAATAAGAGATAGTCAGATAACATAGTTCAGCAGATACATTATGCAGTACTGCCACTGAACATTTCAGCAGCAGATGTTTGCAATCTCTACAATTTAATCTTCACAGGTGTACTAGAGATATAATTTATGACTTCATCTCTGCAGGGGATTGGAAGTAGGTGATCCTTGAGGTCCCTTCCAACCTTACCATTCTATGATTCTATGTATGGTAGGACTTGACATCTGCTTCCAATCAGAATTTTGTTTCAGAGAATATATCCATCCTTTTGCCATTTCTGTGTCGGAAATAGCTTTTGCACATGGTTCAAACAAAGAAACTGTAAAATTTTTCTTCTAGTAAACACCAACTTTTACTATTCTTAGGGATTAAATAAGCATTTATCATGCGTGATTTTAGAGATATAGTTTAAGGTTTAGGGTTTGATTTTGTGAAAATCTACTTACCTTTAATTCAAAAGCAGTTTAAAATCAGCTAATATACTTCTGCAAAGTAAATGGCTAAGAAATTCATCACTATCTTGAAAGAAACAAAGATAAGTTTCAAAGACCTAAAATTAAGTCTTCCGTTTTAATTTTCTTTGAGGAGCTTAAATATGTTTGCTGTCTGTATTTTCCTACTCATTCTGTTTTAATGAGTACTTTTTCCAAAATCTCTTCAAGTCAAAACAAGTTTTGAAGGAGAGGAGAGATGGAGTTTGCTGCTGCTTCACCTTTCCATCTCCTTTGTGGGTCATTAGCTGATCTTATCCCGAAGACTGGAAGCTGGCCAGTGCGATTCCCATCCACAAAATGGCCGGAAGGAGGAACCAGGAAATGACAGACCTGCCAGCCTGACCTTAGTGCCAGGCAAGGTTATAGAACAGGTCATCTTGAGTGTCATCACAGAGCACCTACAGGATGGCCAAGGGATCAGGCCTAGCCAACATGGCTTTAGGAGGGGCAGGTCCTGCCTAACTAGCCTGATCTCCTTTTACGATCAAGTTACCTTCCTGGTGAATGCGAGGAAGGCTGTGGATGTAGTCTACCTGGACTTCAGCAAAGCCTTTGATACTGTCTGCCACAACAAGCTCCTGGCAAAGCTGGCAGCTCATGACTTGGACAGATTCACTCTGATATGGGCCAATAACTGGCTGCAGAGCCGAGCCCAGAGAGTGGTGGTGAATGGTGCCACATCCAGTTGGCAGCCAGTCACTAGTGGTGTCCCCCAGGGATCAGTGCTGGGCCCGGTTCTGTTTAATGTATTTATTGATGATCCGGACCAGGGGATTGAGTCCCTCATCATCAAGTTTGCAGATGACACCAAGTTAGGAGCAGGTGTCGATTTGTTGGAGGGTAGGAAGGCCCTGCAGAGGGACCTTGACAGGCTGGATGGGTGGGCAGAGGGCAATGGGATGAGATTTAAGAAGGGTAAGTGCAGGGTTCTACATTTTGACCACAACAACCCCAAGCAACCAGGCAGAAAGTCTGGGGGTACTGGTAGACAGTAGGTGAACATGAGCCATCAGTGTGCCCAGGTGG
>VWZE01018641.1:6517-46262 GCA_013396675.1 Eubucco bourcierii
CCTTGCTCTGTTCACCGGTAAAAAAAAAGTCACGGTGCAGGGCCCTTGATCTTTTTCGGGGTGAGGAAACTCAGGATTAATTGCTATTGGTCAAATACTCCCGCTNGTTGGGGAATTTTCTTGGTTTAATAAAATATCTACTGTTTTTATATTGGCCTTATTGCAATTCATTTACGACCCAGATTCATCCCCTCCTTAACAACAAGGTGACAGAGTTTAGTATCTGATCAGTTATTCCTTGATGTTTAACCATTAGAAAAGACAAGGCAGAAGCAGTAACAGCTGTGGCTATCTATAGGTTATAAATTCCTATTTATCTATACAGTTGCAAACTCTACTCTCATCTATATAGGCGTTTTTGAAAGATAGAAATACTTTTTTTTCAGTAGATTATCCTAGAAAAAATTAAAGAGGTACAGACAACTTATTATTACTTTCCCCCTTGTTAGTAGATGCAACATTTCACATTCCTGCAGCCTTTGGAGAGTCACAAGGAAATAATTTCACTATTATTGCTTGGTTATTTGTTGGTTTGGTTGGTTGTTTTTTTCCTGTTGACAGAATATGTGTAGTTACTTTCCAGGTTAGTTTCATAGTTCACGTGTTTTAAATTATGTCATGGTAGGCCTAAAAAGGCCAAGTGGGCTTGTACATGTCCTGGCTTGCCTAGGCATGCTCCCCTGCTCCTCCTCCTTCTGTGCTGGGGGTGGTGGCGACAGGGAAGGGGACAAAAGCCCCAGCTTCACTTAATATGGGCAAACTGCCATCCTGATTGGCTAATCTATGTCCAAAGGCCCATCAGTCCCTGGCTGGATGGATATAAAGGGACCAGCAGGTAACACAAGGTGCTCTCTGCTATTGTATCCTGCCTGCTTACTACTGCATTGATCATGAGCTGAGGCTCTGATGCCTCCACACGTTCGGCCTGCACAGCCAGCGTGACACCGTGCCAGGACTGCACATCGCAAGACCCTCTGCCTGCACATCAGAGCCTGCTGCCAAGAGAGCCAGGACCAGGTCAGAGATGTCTGCCTCCTTTTCTGAAGCACCCAGGAGCCTGAGGAAAGTCCAAAGCCTCTAACAGCTTCTGACCCTGTAGCCCTGCCACGTGCTCTGGGTATTGTCCCAGGATATTTTTGTGAGTCAATACTTCAAGCCTCTTGTAATCATCAGTTGCCTTCTGCCATTAGCAGAAAGGAGCTTCCTGCATCCATCCAGTGGCTAAGCAGGATAACTAACTGCAAGCGGTGTAAGTGACTGCACAAACCTTCTCTGCCAGTAAAATTGTTTGCTTATGCTACTGCCTTTAAAGTGTTCCAATTTTGCCTGTTCCCTCTATGTATAAATTTCCAAACCCTGCATTTTGAACCTTGTAAATAAGGTTTCTGGCGAGATTTAATGTTAATAAACAGCTTTCATAGTTATTAACAATCTCTGCCTGAACATCAAAATTAATGTCATTATTAATTTTGAATCTTTTCATTACACCTTACAAGGGTAGAAAGAAAAAATATTAGGAATGTGTAAGCATAATTCCACACAAACTGGCTGACAAGACCCTCTAGCACTTAAGATGTTTCTAAGATTTTCAGTTCATGGTGTTCTCTTAAGGCTGTTCAAAGCTGTAACTCTGACAGCTTGCAAACCTGAAACCTTTTTTCATTACTTCTGTAGAACACTGTTGCTGCAGTGCAAAGCTTCCCAGCTATACACAAGTACCCTCCCTTTTTCCAAAGAAGCACTTTATGGGTGTGAAACAGTGTGCAGCTGACCTGGTGGAGGGAAGGGATCCATCCAGAGGGAGCTGGACAGGCTGGAGAGCTGGGCCCAAGCCAACCTCAGGAGGTTCAACAAGACCAAGTGTAAGGTCTTGCATCTGGGTCTGCGCAATCTCAAGCACCAATACAGGCTGGGCAGCGCCTGGCTAGAGAGCTCTGGGAAGTGGGACTTGGGGGTGCTGGTGGCTGAGAAGTTCAACATGAGCCAGCAGTGCGCACTTGCAGCCCAGGGAGCAACCAGAGCCTGAGCTGCATCAAGGAGAAGCGTAGCCAGCAGGGTGAGGGAGGAGATTCTGCCCCTCTTATCCGCTCTGGTGAGACTTCACATGGAGTACTGCATCCAGTTCTGCAGCCACTATTACAGGAAGGACCTGGAGGTGCTGGAACATGCCCAGAGATGGCCACGAGGGTGATGTGAGGGCTGGAGCTGCTCTGCTGTGGAGACAGACTGAGAGAGTTGGGGCCGTTCAGTCTGGAGAAAGGAAGGCTCCAAGGAGACCTTATTGTAGCCTTTCAGTATCTGAAGGGGCCTATAGCAAAGCTGGGCAGAGATGTTTTAGGCTGTCAGGTAGTGATAGGACTGGAGGGGATGGAACAAAGCTAGAAATATGTAGATTCAGATTGGATGTTAGGAAGAAGTTGTTCACCACGAGGGTGGTGAGAGCCTGGAACAGGCTGCCTAGGGAGGTGGTGGAAACCTCATCCCTGGAGGTCTTTAAGGCCAGGCTAGATGGGCCTCTGAGCAACCTGCTCTAGTGTGAGGTGTCCCTGCCCATGGCAGGGAGGTTGGAACTGGATGATCATTGAGGTCCCTTCCAACCCTGAGTGATTCTATGAAATTCTTGCGGCATTGTTTCCTAGGATGCCACTGCCAGCTGCTGGGATTAGCTAGAGTCATCACATAGCTCATGAGAGAGAGAGAGTACATCTCAAGATCTTCAGGAGCTGGAAAAATAGTTAAAGATACTGTAGAGATTATTTTAGTTTGAAATCTACCTACTTCAGATCTTTTATCTCCAACTCTTTTACAGGCCCAGTGGGGAAAAAAAAAAAACAAAAAACAAACCAACCAAAACCCCATCTGCTGAAGAGGAAAATTGATTAATTTGAATTTTCAAGACTGAGCAGCTATTCAGAGCTGCTGAGCACTCCCCAAGTTGATGGTGCTCACATGCAAGAGCAAGGAAAACACTGGCAGCCCCTCATTAGTTGGGAGCAAAACTTCCATCCATACGTATCTATATCTTGCAGGTGAAAGGGTGACTGATAAAGTCCCCTGGAAAACATTAGCTTATTAATGGTCAATAGAAGTCTGTGTTTTGGCAATGCCTTCTTGCTGCTGCTGTCAACAGCTACAAGGATTGCAAGCTTCTTTTGTCTATATATTTTACTGATGGATAAGATAACCACAAACATACACACTTCCATTGTTCAATAGGATCAATACCACTTTAATGTTGCCTTAGTACCAATTTAAACTTGGATTATTTTTAGAGTTTCTAGCAGGAAGAAAAATCTCTAACTAACTATAGATTCTGTGTCCTTAATGAAACATGGCTATCAGTTTTATAACAGCAGATCTAGAGCTGGGAATGGGGTTGAAATTTTTCTCAGCCAAATATTGCATGATCTTAGGATAGTATCAGATTAAGCCTATAAAAGCCAGATTAACATTTGTATTAAAAAGAAGCTGTTACACACTGATTTCATTGCCATCTCTCCCTCTCTGGAGATACTCAAGACCCACCTGGATGCATTCCTGTGTGATCTGGTATAGGTGATCCTGCTGTGGCAATGCTGTGGCAAAGGGGTTGGATTAGATCAGCTTTCAGGGTCCTTTCCAGCCCCTAACATTCTGTGGTTCTGTGATTCTGTGATCTCTATCACTGATTCTTTTTATGACCTTGAATGACAAGTTTTCTTTTGAAAATTTGTCTAGTCCTGAGGTCTGTGGTAACAGGTTGGACTTGATGATCTTTGAAGTCTCTTCCAACCCTGGTGATACTGTGGTACTGTAACATACTAATAATATAATAGATGTGATACAATTGTGTTCAAAAGACCTGTATCTCATTGTCCTCCCAAAGAATAAATGTGGTACAATATAGATGATTACAAGATCTGTGCCCCATTGTTCCCCCAAAGGTTTACTAGCAGTGTAGTTTAGATCCTTGGGATTCAGGAGGAATCTGTTAATTTTCAGGCAGTAGTTAACCTAGGTGATACACTGGAACAGGTTGCCCAGGGAGGCTGTGGCTGCTTCCTCCCTAGAGGTGTTCAAGGCCAGGTTGGATGTGGCCTTGAGTAACCTGTGCTAGTGGGAGGTGTCCCTGCCTATGGCAGGGGGTTGGAACTAGGTGATCCTTGAGGTCCCTTCCAACCTTACCATTCTATGATTCTGTACCACTGAAGCAGAATATTGAACAAGGAAAATGTGGACAGCTTGAGATGGAAAAGATATATCAAAGGTAGTCTGCTTACAAAACAAAGCACTGCTAAGTGCAGGGAGGAAAGTCATTGCAAACCCCAGCTCTTTCTCTGACACTCATAGCTAGCAGACAGGGCAGTGCAAATGCTTCGAGGGATGCAACTAAGCAAGAGCAATCCACAGCAAAGACACAAGGCAGGCCCTAACCTGTGATTACAAAGGCAGATTTTACCAGCAGCCAGAAATATCACTGAGTTCTTTCCTGCAGCAAACTGCATCTGTGTCCCTATAGGTACTACAGAAATAGGACTCTCCAGTTCCCAAAGAGGAATAGATCTCACAGTCTGCAAACAGGCTGACATTGATGCTGTCATACACTGTGCTGTCCAGAAAGTATAGACTATAAAGCATTAAGCTTGAGAAAGCACACCTGCAGCAAGTTCAGTGTGGTGTAAAAGCTGAAAGTGACTCAGCTACACGCAGGCAACATGGAAATCGACAGGAATTTCAACACCATTTGGGATTACAGCCTGAAGCCAAACAGCTGAGGTCCCTCATATTGCCACAAACCTGCAGCTAAATTATACTACCGATTTATCTGCAATAATTTCTGTTCATAACACAGTGGGACCTGTGGTTTTTTTCCTGATGGCAATAATCATGCTGTTCCTCATACTGCATCAGAACAAAGGGACTATACTTGCTTTTTATCCAAGATGCACCCTTTAAACTTCATTTGTCAAGAAGGTAGAGTAACATTAGATATCCACAAAACCCACTGAGTTTACCTTGCATTTACTGTCTCCATCTCCACGCTCACTATGTCTTCTATCCTTCCAGGTTCTTTAGAGTAAATGAACAGCAGGCTTAGTTCTGCAACCTCTCCAAAAATATCTTCACTTTGATCTCTTCCTTCTCTGGCATTCTGTCAAGGAATCATGGCAACGTAAGAAATAAAATACAATGCAGTTAATATGGAACTTTTTGAAGACTATGACCTCAAAATTCTAAAAATCAGTGGCTTGCTTGGTCAGCAAACATCACCAGAGGAGATTTTTACAGGCAGAAACAATGCAGTTCATGAACAAGTAACAAAGAAGCAACCAGCATCTTTCACTAATTGGGAAGTGGTGAGTTTCAAGTATCTGCTATTTATACCTTTACCTGAGTTTTCACACTATCACATCCAATGCAAACATTATATCATGACAGCCTAGAACACAAGCTCTGCACAGGCAGAAGGTGTAAAACATAGGAAAGAGAAATTAATCTTTCCCTTTCCTGGCCAGTCTGCCTGTCTGGTGCTACATGCTGGTTCTAATGCTCAGTGCCTCCCAGGCTGCTGCTCAAGCTCACAATGCGGAATGATGGATCCAATGAATCCAAACGTTCCTGTGGCAAGTCAGCATGAACCCACATTTCCTGTATATCACTGGCCTGCTGTCAAAATTACCTTTCCTACTGGTCTGCAGAGGAGTGGGTTTTACTGCCATTGCTCTTGGCTATTGCACAAACAATCCTTTACTTCTCATCCCACAGTTCCGAGAGGAGCTCAGCCTTGCCTGTGTTTGTATTTTTGACCGGAAACTTCTAAATGCCAGAAACTCAAACACACAGCACAGCAAGACTTCCCTTCATGCTGGTTCAAGCAACCCTATTCAACAGTATGTTCAAGGAGTAAAGCAAGAAGTCTTTTTTTTTTTTTTTCTTTGAGCAAATTCAATGTTTGGTGAATTCTCCTCCATCTTTCTTGTCAAACCTCATAAAATAAAGAGAATAATGACCGGAGCAGACTAAACCAAAGGGAAATATTATTTCAGAATTATTAGAGGGTAGGAAAGATAGTATGTTGCTGTTTGGAATAAAGCAGACATTCACAGCTGCTTGTGTTGTGAAGCAAAATCATATAAATCCTTGCTTCACAAATACATGGTCACAGGGAGACATATCCACCAGAGACACGTAGCTTTTGGAGCTGGTTCCCAAATCTCTTGTCTCTTAAGCCTCTCTGATGATACAGGTCACGCAGGGAAAGAAGTGGTTGTCAGGGAGGGGTTTCATTTACATCTGCTCTTGCCCAGCACAGAGTCTAACAGAGACAATATGTCACCACCTTAGGTTTGAGTTGCTCTTTGGCTGTTCCATTTCTGCCTGCAAGTGATTTGGACTATTAAACAGGGTTAGGAAACCGTAGCTCAGTTTCCTCCAGCTGGAGAATAGAATTATGTTACCTTGGGATGGTGGTTTACATCAAGATTAATCAGTCATGGCCATGAAAAACTGTTACCTTGTTTTGTTCTAGTGATTTCATTGTGCTGCACACATTAAGTTAAAGACAACTGAGTTTGTGTTCTTGGTATTGCTCAGAAGTTACCATACTGCTGTTATCCCATGCTGGCTGCCTGAGTTAACTGATGATATGGTTATTTAATGCAGCTAAGGTGGTAAGCCTTATGTCATTATAATTCAGTTGTTACAGCCCTAAATAAAAGTGGGCAATTTGGATCAGGAGCCTGAACATCTGACAAGCTGCGTGGTGCCTCGATCCAAAGCTGTGGTTTTAGCACGCTATACATATGTGGGCAGCTGCAGCATTTAGCTGTGGATCCAGGCTGGAGCTGGAACACCTCAGGCTGGTTTGAACGCTTCCCTTCCAAAGTCTGGTGGGTTTCAGCATGATGGTTTTCAGTTAGGCCCATTTCAAACAAAAGCAAATGCAAATGAGGAGCTACCCAGAAATAGCACTGCATATCAATTTCCTACAACAATTTATAATGCAATGGAAGCAGATGGTACATTCAGGCACTGTCAAAGAAAGCCATTTGGGTTTTGGTTACTATTCCTTTTTTATTTTTGACGGTATATTTGTTCTATTTCCATCGCTGAGTCGTTTCAACACCTGTATAAAATAGGATAGCACTGTAAGTGAGAACTATCTAAACTAATCCTGGTGACATATGCAGCTTCCTCAGTCCTGAAGTGATTTGCTGACCAGTGGTGTAAATTGTACAGCATACTGCTTTGTGAGGGCAATCAACACCACTCACTTGGTTTCTGCTTCCAGAAAGAGCAAATATTTTAATGGGGATCACAAGAAGCCATTTCTAAAACTCTGAAAGGTTCCTTCCATGTCTAGGAGGCATGGTTCATGTCAAAAGAGAGTCAGCAGAGCATTAATTTTGATACTGTATTCCACATAGTATTTGTGTTCTACATCACAGGATGTTAGAAGGGACCTCCATAGATCATCGAGTCCAAACCCCTGCCAGAGCAGGATCATACAGTCTAGCTGAGGTCACACAGGAACACATCCTGATGAGTCTCGAAAGTCTCCAGAGAAGGAGACTCCACAACCTCTCTGGGCAGCCTGTCCCAGTGCTTCTTGACAGGCAAGAAGTTCTTCCTCATGTTGAGGTGGAATTTCCTGTGCTGCAGTTCGGACTCATTGCCCCTTGTCCTATGACAGGACACAACTGAGAAGAGTTTGTCCCCTCCCTCTCGATCCCCAGCCCTTAGCCATTTATAAATATTGCTTAGATCCCCTCTGAGTCTTCTCTTCACCAAACAGCCCCAAGAACCTCAGCCTCTCATCACAGGGCAGTGCTCCGGCCCCTTCAGCATCTTCACAGCCCTCCCTTGGAGGGCTCTCCAGTAGATGCCTCTTCCTGCTGAACTGGGGAGCCCAGAACTGAATGAAATATTCCAGATGAAGTCTCACCAGGAGAAGAACCTCCCTCAATTTTCTACAATATTTACCAAAAAAGGCCAAGTGTAGTAATCAAAATTCAGGACACACGGCTCAGAGAAGATTAATTCAGATAAGGCTTGGGGCAACACACAGTGTATGCAGTTTATTGCCACTATTTCCACTGAATCTTCACTGATTAATTCAACTGCAGCAGGAAAGAGACCATTGCTTTTGTAAAGGAGGAGCATGGTCAAGGTTGCTGGACTAAGGACTGATACTGTGTTGTTCTGAAGAACTCCCTTCTAGTGTCTACAGCCCATCAGAAATTCTCCAGTTAAATGTTTTCATCAGAAATTGTTCACTTATGAAGAGAGTCAATCACTAAAATCCACCAAGTATCTCGTGCCCCAAATGAAATTTATGGCCATGAATAACAAAAGCAATACAGAAGGCTCAGTTGTCCAGTGGCAGCACACAAAAGAAAGCTGATTTCCTTATGAGGACTGAAGCTCCTTTTGCCATTTTCCAGTGTCCCCCCACCCAATATTCTCTCACAAGTTCTTCAAGTCTTACTTGAATTTAGAATTTACTTCTTGGAGCAAATACTAGACTCTCAATATCAGTAATGCAATATTTATGAGGACAGGTTGAGAGAGTTGGGGCTCTGCAGCCTGGAGAAGAGAAGGCTTCCAGGAGACCTGATAGTAGCCTTCCAGTATCTGAAGGGGCCTACAGGAAGGCTGGGGAGGGATTATTGACAAGGTCTTGCAATGACAGGACAAGGGGCAATGGGTTTGAACTGGCAGAGGGGAGATTTAGACTGGATGTTAGGAGGAAGTTCTTTGCAGTGAGGGTGGTGAGACACTGGAACAGGTTGCCCAGGGAGGTTGTGGCTGCTCCCTCCCTGGAGGGGTTCAAGGCCAGGTTGGAGGAGGTCTTGAATAACCTGTACTAGTGGGAGGGGTTCCTACCTATAGCAGGGGGTTGGAACTAGATGATCCTTGAGGTCCCTTCCAACCTTACCATTCTATGATTCTAATAAAGTTTCCAAGCCAGAAAGTATTTAATCTGCTTGCTCTCCTTTTTTCCCCAACAACAAAGTACTGAATCTTTAAGCTCCAAAAATTCTCTCAGAACAGTAAAACCATTTTCCTTGAAGTTTCTCTTTGGGCACTACAGGCAAATAAACATGCATCATCTTGAAGTGTTGAGTGAGCACCTAACACCAGCTCTAAGATTCTCTGTATCCTCTCCACTGTGCAGCAAACATCTGCAGTGGATAAAAGGATACAACTCATTTATCATAAAACAGTTTCCTTGTGTCCATCAAAGGTAAATGAAGACTAATGTGAAGCACTGTGAGAATTCCAATGCCAGCTCAAACATAGAATCATAGAATGGTAAGGCTGGAAGAGACCTCAAGGATCATCTAGTTCCAACCTCCTGCCATAGGCAGAGACACCTCCCACTAGTACAGGTGCATACTACCATATTACTGAGTTACCAAAACTATTGCTTTGGTAAGTCTGAGAAGGGGTCACTGGGTTGTGAATGATATTTTGAAAGGTAATTGACAATTGGTGGAAAAGTTTGGGGCAGGGGGGAAGGGGGAGAAAAAAAAGTAAAAAGGGAGAAAAAAAAGACTTTAAAAAGGAAGTGCTCATGTTCTGTGCTGTGTAAAGAAGGGGAGGAAGAAAACTGATAAGAAGGAAAAATTGTAATTCAAAGAGTATAGTAAAGCCAAGGATGAAGAAATGTTCTGTGGGATGCAAAGCAACCTATTTAAACTTTGTGTGATTGGTTCTCCAGTTTTGTAAAATCACAGAATTAACCAGGTTGGGAAAGATCTCTAAAATCATCGAGTCCAACCTAACACCTTCTAATTAACTGAACCATGGCACTGAGTGCCTCATCCAGCCTTTTCTTATACACCTCCAGGGATGGTGACTCCATCACATCCCCAGGCAGCTTATTCCAATGCCAATCACTCTTGCTGGGAAGAACTTCCAAACGTCCAGCCTAAACCTGCTCTGGCACAGTTTGAGACTGTGTCCTCTCTTGTTCTGTCACTGGGAGTGACAGAAAATGAAGAGTATACATTTCTGGTTTGTTTTCTCTATTTATAACGTGAAGTCTCCACAGCAGGGTCTGTGGAACCTGGCACAGCCAGCCCAGATACCAGCTGCAGCCTTTCAATTCTACAGTATTAATCAATGAAGCTTATTTGCTCTGTATTGATGATGACATGATTTTCCAGAAGAGCTATGGTAACACCACTGAATTTCCCAGCAATACATTGCAAGGAGTCACTAGTGAGAGTCAGCACAGACAACTTCTTAGTAGCAGTCTGCAGACATAAAGTCTCCCTTGATGTGCCAGACACAGAACCAGGATGTGACCCTGCACTACACAGCCACTCTATGAGGCACAAAGGGAAAACTACTTCCTTCCCAGTGAAGGACATGAATAAAACCAGCTTTACATTGACAAGTAAATAAGCACATTATGTTATTTCCATATATCAGAAAATAAGTGCCTGTAAAAAAAAAAAAAGTCTTTGTTTACATAATATCATCTATTTATCTGATATTTACAGATAAATAAAATAGATGCAGATCAGGCATAAATCAATGCAAATCAGATGTTTATGTTCATCAATTGAATCCTATTTTTTGTGAATTTGTTGCTAACCTATTATTTGAATAATGACAAGCAAGTAAAAACTTCCCCCAAAAGAGCAAAATCTTTTTTTTTCTATTTACTATGCAAATAGAAGCAAACTGCATTTTACATTTCTAATTAAACCTCTACCTGTTCCTCAATCATTTAAATTGCTATTAGCTTCTTGCTAAGTTATTTTGGGGACTGTTATCAGCACAACTATTCTGGTTGCTATAATTAAGACTTCTAAAATTATTATTTAAATTTTATAATTACTGGACTATGGCATCCTGAGAAATAATAATTACCTGTCTGATTGCAGATTTGAAGTGAGCTGTTACGTACATTTGACTCTCTCTCATCCTGCAGCCTGCATGCCTGTTCACTTGAACAATGTTATTAACTTCTGAAGCTGATTACATGGGTTGGTTTGTGAGTCAGACAGTCAGCTCTTGAAGCATCTAAAAATAACACTCTGTTTCTTTTGTTAAAGGGGGGAAAAACTGCCTGTACCACTTTAAGCAACCTGAGCCAGACTTCAGAATGAAAAGCCCAGCCGGGGCCAACCAATTCAAAAATCTCACACCAAACCTAAAGTTCTTTTTCAGTGCTGAAGGCAGGGAATAGAAAATTCTTGATCTTACCAGCTGAACATTGAGCTGAGATGGATGTCAGCATCTCATGAAGTCTGCATGCAGTTCCTGTCTTCAGGTCTGAGACTCTCTAGAGCTTTGATAACAGCAGGGAATCTGAAGCAGAGAACACAAGAAATGATTAAAGTAATTGCTCACAAATAGCAAATAACTCCATCACAGGTTATTATCTGCAGTGAGGTTATATTTGTGAATGGGAGAGAGAGTTCAGTGTGTATATATAGAACTCAGAATGACAACATCCCTAAAACAGAAAAAGTACAAATTACTTCCAGGATTAAATTCCCTGAGAGAGCTCAGTTCAAGACAGAGAGCAGGTGTCCATTACCTTTCATGCCTCTCTTCAAAGGTCTTCAAGAAAAGATTGGGCTTCTTTGGATGCATTAAGAGACTGATGCTGCAATTTTTTGTCTTCTATTTTATTTTATTTTATTTTCCCTTCCTTGGAAATCATGTTCTGAGTCAAATGTTTTTCTTTCTGTATATTCACTCCAAGATGAAGAGGAAGTCAGAGAATAGTAGAAAAGGTCGATGGAGGAAAGAACAAATTTCAGCATGGCATGAAAAGAAAAGATGAACCACTTCAAGAGTTTGGCTTTCAAAGCTAGAGGTCTGTTCTTACTCTCTCTAGTATGGAGCAACCTTACTAACACTTGTTAGTAAAGAGCTGTTTAAGACTCAGTGGAGAAAGACTGCTTCACCTGCTGTGATTGAGTTAACATAGGACTTGAATTGCCCTCTAGAAGCTTCTCTCTATTGATTATACAGGAACCTAGGACAACTACACTCCTAATTAGGATCCTCAATTAAGTACTTAGAATTTGGAGGGAATCAATGCCAACCGAAGCAATTACTCTTCCTTTTTTTGTACAAATAGAGTGCTACATCATGTCTTTTATTTCCTGTGAGACTCAACAGGGAAGGTACAGTTCCCAAACTGAAAACAAATTGGGTTTTTACCACCTCCTCTGGTGTCTTGATTCAGGGACCTTTTGGTGAACTGAAATGGTCTCTGCAATACTACTCTTTGCCTTCTCCACCCTTCCTTTTCCTTCTGCTGAAGTACGTTAGCTTGAACGTGTCCAGAGAAGGGCAACGAGGCTGGGGAGAGGCCTGGAGCACAGCCCTATGGAGAGAGGCTGAGGGAGCTGGGATTGGTTAGCCTGGAGAAGAGGAGGCTCAGGGGAGACCTTCTTGCTGTCTCCAGCTACCTGAAGGGTGGTTGTGGCCAGGAGGAGGTTGCTTTCTTCTCTCAGGCAAGCAGCAGCAGAACAAGAGGACACAGTCTCAAGCTGTGCCAGGGGAAGTTTAGGCTGGAGGTGAGAAGAAAGTTCTTGACTGAGTCACTGACTGCTGGAATGGGCTGCCCAGGGAGGTGGTGGAGTCATCATCCCTGGAGGTGTTCAAGGTGGGTTTGGACATGGTCTGGTCTTGAGGTCTGTGCTAACAGGTTGGACTTGATGATCTTTGAGGTCTCTTCCAACCTTGGTGATACTGTGATACTTGCCTCCATTCTGTGTCTTCCCCTGCTTGTGGAAAAAACCTACAGTAATGCAGAGGTGCAAGGAGACAGAATCAGCCCTCGGTACCAAAACTACTGCAACTAGGCAAGCACATTTGCAAAGAGCATCCAGCTCATGACCTCCCCTCACTTTCAGCAAAAGGACTGTATTCTCATATCCAAGCCTTTCTGTTGCTCTGTAATTTCACCTGCTCACTAGTACTTATGCTTTTCAAAATATGGGGATAGGAACTGTACAGTCATCAGACTTCCTGTCATCTATTTGAAGGATTTCACAAGTCTTAATTTCATTTTGCTTCTGATTGCCTTTTCATTTCCTATGACTACATTACACCTTAAGAATATACTACAGAGTAGCTATTAGTTTACATGTAACTGCAGTCATTGCTTAGTAATTCCACACATGACTAACTAAGCATCAAGCATCAGTTTGAACTGTAGCTCATCAATTCTTCAGAGAGCATTTAAAAAGAAAACAGAGACTTCAGGCAACAGTTCCTTGCTTTATGTCATTTAACTTGTCAATAAGAGAGGTCATGATATTTTCTTCTGAATTTCTTTTTCAGATCAGAACAGTACTGCAGAGTGGATTTCATGGTTTTAATTATTCCAAAATCGTGCTCTACTTACTATAATTAACAACCATCTGTAATTATGGGTGCATAGGGGTTTCTCTGCTTAATGCAAAGTGCCCTGTTGAAAGTCAAGGTATTTCAGCTGGGGGAAGGACATGAAATGTCACAGGATATGCTGAACAGAAAGCTTTGATAGAGAGTAATATAATTTTCAAATTAAAGTTGGATTTTTTTTTTAATCTGTCTTTTAAAACTGCTGATCTGTTTTGAGAAGCATAAAGGAACACATACAGCTATACATATATTGCTGTATTTATTTGAAGTGTAATAATTACACTCAAAGGAATGGATGTGGCAGGAGTATTTTACTGACAGCCTGTGTTATGTAGTCTGATTAGAGGGAAAATAACAACACTCTGGTCCAGGTACGTGGTGGTTCTGGTACTCACATTCTGTCATTTACTGAATCAGAAATGAGAAGCATCCATAATATTTACATAAGACAAAGCACCTAGTGAACTAATGACTTTTTACATCTGAGAAAAAGTTGATTATTCCCAAAAGTGGTCACAAAGTTATCTTTGTTCTTATACCCAAGCAGAGTATCTCCCACAATTTAAATACAGCAGAACTGGCAATCAGAATGGTCGAAGAGTTTGAAGTAGTTTCTTCAAACAAAATTCACAAATCCCTCTCCTAACAGTCAGTCTCCCTCTAAACGGGGAAATAATTGTTGTCAAAGTTATAAATGATTCATAAGTGCAGTTATCTCTGATCTGGAAGTGTTCATGTTTCTAGTGTTCATCTTTGCCTGATGTCAAGAACTCAGACCTATAGAGATTCACCTTTCCTAATACAAACACTTGCATTCCTGTGCAGACTTCTTCATCTTTCTTTCCAAAACAACAGCTGTGGTGCTTTAAAACTTACATTTTATTCAAATATAGCCAGAAAGTTCCTATTTCTTGTTTATAATTTAGAACCTGTCCAGAGGGTTAGTTCTAAACCACCACAACAGTACAGTTAAAAACATTTCTTTCCTACAGAAAAGGGAGCATTTTTCAGTTCACAGAATCACAGCTTCCATACTGCACACTTGCGTTTGAGCACATGGGGGACTTGAGCATCTCCCCTACAAAGAGAGACTGAGAGCCCTGGGGCTGTTTAGGCTGGAGAAGAGAAGGCTGAGAGGAGACCTGATCAATGTGTACAAATAACTGAGGGGTGGGTGTCAAGTGGCTGGGGCCAAGCTCTTTTCAGTGGTCAGCAGCAATAAGACAAGAAGCAACAGCTACAAACTGGAGCATAGAAGGTTGCAGCTCAAGATGAGGAGAAACTTCTTTACAGTGAGGGTGACAGAGCCCTGGAACAGGCTGCCCAGAGAGGCTGTGGAGTCTCCTTCTCTGAAGACTTTCAAAACCCACCTTGATGTGTATGTGTGTGAACTACCCTTTGTGATCCTGCTTGGCAGGGAGGTTGGACTTGATGGTTTAAGAGGAGGCTGGATGAGGCACTTAGTGCCATAGTTTAGTTAATTAGAAGGGTTGGGTGATAGGTTGGACTCAGTGATCTTAGAGGTCTTTTCCACCCTGGTTAATTCTGTGATTTCTGGAGGTCCCTTCCAACCTCCAAAGTTCTGTGATTCTGTGTGTGTGTCCACATGCATGCATATTATCTGCATACATATTTCTAACCCTAATAACCCAGTTGGAATTCCCTCTTTCCGTGCTTTTGTTCGATAAACAGAAAGTCTTTTATGGTCAGGAATCGATGATCATTTGGAACCATTCAAGCTCTACTTCTTTATCCTGATTAGTGAGACTAGCAACACTCCCAATGAACAAAATTGTGATTGCATTAAGTAGAAGTGACAAAAGTCCCATTAGAAAACAATGCACTCTGCTATGTTTTCCTATAATGGGCACTTTTAAACACAAAAAGTCCCATATTTCTTTTGTCAGTTGGCAGCCAGAAGCTGAAATTCATCCCAAATGTCTCTGTGCTGGCTAAAACAAAGTATTTTATTACAAAGATGCTGCTGCCATCTATTGGATGACACTACTACACAAAAAAAAAATATGCCCTTTCTCTTTGGATTCAGAAAAGACAAATAAATTTTCTGATTCACCTGATTTCCTGTGGAGTATTTTTAGCAAGTAGACTACAACAACATTTCTTTAGTGTATAACATACACCTTGTACAAAAAGCTTGATCCCCTCTTAGCAACAATTACATGGAGGAAGACACTACATCACAGTGATAAATTTAATGGTGTCACAGCAAAATAATAAAAAAATCACCAACAAAAGCCCCACCAAACCCAGCCCTTAACACTGCCTCACGTCTCAGAAAGGTCTTATAGAGATGTTTTCAGGCACAGTGTCACTGAGTGCTAGTGCACTGCTGGAAGCAAAGTTCTCATTTCCATGTAAGTGGCAATCTTTTGCAATACAAAGAGATTCCTGTGATACACAGAGACTTCACAGGTAGTTTTTTTTCAAGTAGCCTCGTGATGCTTCAAAGAAATATTTTGCCCATCTAAGACTGATTTTATTTTCTCATAAAAGTTTAATTGAAGCTCTGCTTCCTTCTGCGACACCCCTGCAGCAACTACCTATATCTTAGGCACAGGAAATTTGCATTTTCATATACAGGTGTCAGAAGTAGAAGCACTGAAAGCCTATACATGAGCTTTGATAGTTGTAGTTCAGTCCTTGGCTTAGTAGGACCTCATGGAAGTAACTGTGTATGGTGAAACAAGGGAAGCAAAGTGAAGATGTGGCCTCCGTGTTTTGGCAGTTCTGGCAGGACAGAGGCTCTGAAAGTATTGCTCCTCTACAAAAACCAGACAAATAACAATGGCAACAGAAAGCAACAAATGTCCTTCTTAGGCTTCCTCTACTGCCAGAAGTCTACAAGACTATGAGTGCTCAGGGCTTCCTTGTTTCTCCTCTTTCTTAGCTTTCAGAAGAGCAAGACGACATTCTAACTTTCATGGCCTAGAAATGATCTGACTGCAGTTAAGAACCAGGCATGTATCACAGAATCACAGAATGTCAGGGGCTGGAAGAGACCTCCAAAGCTCAACCAGTCCAACCCTCCTGCAGAGCAGGGTCACCTAGACCAGATCACACAGGAACACATCCAGACAGGTCTTGAACATATTCAGAGATGGAGACTCCACAACCACCCCGGGCAGCCTGTTCCAGCTTTCTGTCACCCTCACAAGGAACAAATTCCTCTTCAGGTTTCCATGGAACTTCCTATGCCTCAGCTGCCACCCACTGCCTCTTGACCTGGCATTGGGCATCACCCAGCAGAGCCTGGCTTCAGCCTCCTGGCACTCACCTTTACATATTGGTAAACGTAAACGAGGTCACCCCTCAGGCTCCTCTCTCCCAGCAGCACAGCCCCAGCTCCTTCAGGTTCTCCTCCTAACAGAGCTGTTCCATTCCCTTCAGCATCTTTGTGACTCTACTCTGGCCTCTCTCAAGCAGTTCTATGTCCTTCTTGAAATGGGGGCCCCAGAACTGGACACAGTACTCCAGATGCAGCCTCACCAGGGCACAGCAGAGGGGAAGGAGAACCTCTCTTGACCTACTAACGACCAGCCCTTCTTATCCACACCACAATGGCATTGGCCCTCCTCTATTGATGCATAGACCCCTGGCAACTGACTTGAATGTTTCTGAAATGGAGCTGGAAGGCAGACAGTTGAAACCAATAGGAAGAAAATCCCTCTCCACTTTTAGACAGAACATATGTGACCCAAAACACTGAAGCAACAGCAAGTTGGAACCTCACAATGATAATTCTGCTGGCACAACAGAGAGCAGAATTTCACTTTGCAACCTCTTTGATTTTTTTATTACTGAGGTTAAGCCCAGTACAAGTTTGTCTAACTGTGTGCTAAGGCAAAGAGCAGACATCCCAGACAGTGCAAGATTCTATTCTGTCATGCTTGGAAAACAAAAATAAAACCAAAAAAAACCCCACCAAACCTTTCAGGCTAGCACTCTCCTAGGTAAGTATAAATGCCTCCCATTACCATTAATGGCACAGAAAGGATTGCTAATAACTATTAGACTAGAACTCAGAAGATCTTGCATCTAATTATACTTCTGCTACTGCATTTCTACATGACCTTGGGCCAGACAGAAAAAAAATCTATCTATGCTTCAGGCTACCACTGGTAAATTGAGATAATGATATATTTGCCCCTTACAACAGTGTTGTGAGGTTATATTCAGGTTACTCTAATATTAACATTTGTTTTCCACTATTGAAATGATAAAAGCCATTAAAGGTCTATTGCAGTAGGATTAGAAGGGAGTTTGACTTTTTTTTTTGTATGCTTACCTTTCTCTTAACACATCTTTTAAAGAAAAGGGATTTTTTTTTGGCTGGGCAGCAGCAGGAAGATTTGTGTGGCAAAGCAAGAGTAGAAAAAGAACATGCACTAAAAGAGGAAGAAAGCTACGCTCCTGTTCTGTGGAAGATTGCAGAACCTACCTACAGAAGGGCTGATGGTGTGAGCAATCTTTATGGAACAACCTGAATTTCACCACTATTAAAGAAGAAAAGTCTGTTGATGGAAGGAGTGTGCAATTACAATCTCTGCCAGCTCCAGAGGCACCAGTGCAATGTCAAAGCTGTGGTGTGGAGGTGTTTGGACAAAGAGCAGGTGAATGTACAGCAAACACAACATGGACTTGCTTTAGTAATGACTGAAAGCATTAGTACAATTTGAGTTATACTCTACCATGCTTCCAATATTTCTACTAACCCAACAAAGTCTCCCTCTTATTTAAAGTAGGCAGATGTTTTCTGAAAGGATTCATGTCCCTTTCTGTAGATTAGTAAGACTTTGCAGTTCCTTTGATGGGTACTAATCAAGTTCTTGCTTTAATAAGCTCTTAAGTCTGGTCTCACAGAGTCTTCTTTTCTTCATCGTGATCCAAACTTAATCAAGTGTCCACTGGTTATAAAGTAACTCTTCCAGCAGCATATACTAAAAAATAAGGAAATCTCAGCATTTTGCTTTCTCCCTGGAGGTGTTCAAGGCCAGGTTGGATGAGGCCTTGAGTGACCTGTACTTGTGGGAGGTGTCCCTGCCTACGGCAGGGAGTTGAAACTAAATGATCCTTGAGGTCCCTTCCAACCTTACCATTGTATGATTCTATGACTCCTGTCTGACTTTCTATCTAAACCAGTGACAATTATCTAATGAAAATGGGATGTACCTTCAGCTGCAATAAAAATCACAAAGAAGAGGTCTTACATTTTCTTTTCTTTAAACTGAAGGGCTGCAAACATAAGGACTGCTGTGTACTGAGGTTATCATTTACCTGCTCTGGAACATGCTACTTGCAACCCAATGTTGCCTATCAAAGCAAATTCCAGCTTTAAAAGAGTTATTTTGAATGCTTGGCTAGTGATGGGCAGACTATATAGACAGGCACAAGGCTGAAGATAAGGTTGCAGATATTTGTTCAACCTCACCTCTGCAGCAGTTCAATCTAGGGATGAATATCAAGTAATTTTGAAACACATTTTATTCTAAGTCTCCTGGCCTGAAATTCTGTTTTCATTTCTACTGGAATGTGTCCATTGATATAACACATTCAATTAGCAATACTAGAAATGTAAACAACCTCGCACTGATTAAACTGGCATCACACTTTCATTCTCCCCAGGAACTGGATGACAACCTGTTAATGTAACAAAATATAGTTCTTTTTATTCCATCCCTGATCTGAGTGGAGCACATGAAGAAACAGCACATGTGAGTGCAATGAGCCAGAGAAGTTCAGTGCTGGCCTAGATTATTTGCCTTAGTTATTCAAAAAAATAAATGATAGCTCAACATAAGCCAGTAATGTGTGACTAGCAAGACGAGAGAGGTGATTTTCCCTCTTTATTCTTGCTCTTGGGAGGCCTCACCTGGAGCACTGAGTCCAGTTCTGATGCTCACAGCATAAGAACATAGAATGGTTGGAGCAGGTCAAGAGGAAGGCCATGAAGACTGCCAGATGGCTGGAGAATCTCCTCTGCTGGGACAGGGAGCATTTTAGCTGTTCAGCCTGGAGAAGAGAAGGCTCTGGGGAGACCTTAGTTCAGATCTGAGCAGCTAACATCAATTACTTTCCCACTTGGAGAAGGAAGGAACTTCCCAGAAGGAGTTAAAAGAATGGAGCCTCCTGCACAGCAAAAGCTTTATTTACAGTAACTTGGTAAAGTGATAAAATGAGTCACAGAGCCACTATGGAGCCAGACATCCTTTTGCATGTACCACAGGGTGAAGGGCAGCACTTATGATTAGGAAAGGTTTGTGTGCTCAGTGGCTGGACTATGACCAGACATAGAAAAAAGGCTACTTTGGCTGCTGGTATAGCATTTTGTACTCAACTGCTGTATGTCTGTCCAGCAGAAAATACAAGAGATATAACTGTGTGTACAGTTCTGGAGCCCCCAGCACAGGAAGGACATGGAACTGTTGGAGAGAGTCCAGAGGGGGCCACAAAGATGCTCAGAGGGCTGCAGCAGCTCTGCTATAAGCATAGGCTACGAGATTTGGGGCTCTGTAGCCTGGAGAAGAGAAGGCTTCCAGGAGACCTTAGAGCAGCCTTCCAGGATCTGAAGGGGGCCTACAGGAAGGCTGGAGAGGAACTATTTACAAGGTCTTGCAATGACAGGACAAGGGGCAATGGGTTTGAACTGGAAGAGAAGAGAATTAAATTTGATGTTAGAAGGAAGTTCTTTGCAGTGAGGGTGGTGAGGCACTGGTACAGGTTGCCCAGGGAGGCTGTGGCTGCTCCCTCCCTAGAGGTGTTCAAGGCCAGGTTGGACAAGGCCTTGAGTAACCTGTACTAGTGGGAGGTGTCCCTGCCTATGGCAGGGGTTGGAACTAGAAGATCCTTGAGGTCCCTTCCAACCTTACCATTCTATGATTCTATGTGGTTGAAAGATCATTAGCAGCAGTTGGTATAGCTTAAAATTCAGATCTTGTTTCTCTTAGGTCATATATTAGTGGAAACCTCATAGTTCATGCTCAGAGCTTTATGAATAGGAATAGAATGTAATAATAAATACATACAGTTTATGTACAGCAATGCAAGACATAAAAACACATGGCTGAAAATGATACAGTGTCTTCATCATTCACAATGATGAAGAGCAACCACCCTGTGACCTTCACCCAATGCAATGCATTAGACAACACAACAAACCTGTATAAAAGCTTATCAAGACAAGGTGTAATGTGGAGGGGGTCCAGAAGAGGACCACAAAATGATCAGAGGGCTGGAGCAGCTCTCCTATGAGGACAGGCTGAGAGAGTTGGGGCTCTGCAGCCTGGAGAAGAGAAGGCTTCGAGGGGACCTGATAGTAGTCTTCCAGTATCTGAAGGGGGCCTACAAGAAGGCTGGGGAAGGATTATTTACAAGGTCCTGCAACAACAGGACAAGGGGCAATGGGTTTAAACTGGCAGAGGGGAGATTTTGACTGGATGTTAGGAGGAAGCTCTTTACAGTGAGGGTGGTGAGACACTGGCACAGGTTGCCCAGGGAGGTTGTGGATGCTCCCTCCCTGGAGGTGTTCAAGGCCAGGTTGGATGAGGTCTTGAGTAACCTGTACTAGTGGGAGGTGTCCCTGCCTATGGCAGGGGGTTGGAACTAGTTGATCCTTGAGGTCCCTTCCAACCTTACCATTCTATGATTCTATGAAAGGTCATAACATACATCTTTGACACCAGGGATGATGCATCTAGATGTCAACTGTGTGACACTCCAGATCATTGTGGCATTTCCCAAATTTCTGTGTTTTAATGTATTCACTTAACAGAAAGTTCTGGAGTATTTTTGAAAAGAGAGGGAAGTGTTTTAATAATTTGGACTCACACAGATGCATTCGTGATGTTTGTTTACCTCAGTTCAGTGCAATCATCTCTCATTTTCCTTTATGTCTTCTGTCTCTTTCTCCCCTACAATTTTACAGCCTCCTCCTTTTCTTTTCAGGCTCCCTCACTTTTCTGTCTCAGTAATCTATATTGAAGACAAATAAAAAAAAAAAAAAAAAAAAAGAGTAACTGTTAAAATAAAAACCAATGACCTTCTCCTACACACACCCCATGAAAACTCAAGTAAAATAGAGATTGAATGAGTTCATCTAATGGTACGAGCTCTTTTTATCCACTTTTTATATCAGTCTGTAAAATAGTACTATGGATGGAAGGAGATAACTAAAATGACACAGAGTTCCTGGTATAAAGACTTTTTCTTCCTTTTGTAGCAACCCCTCAGAGAAACAATAAGGGAAGCAAAAATATAAAGATTCTGTTCTATAAAGTCTGCAAAGTTCAACTTACACAAAAATACTTGTTCAGTTATGTAGTACAGCCCCCTCCAGAGAAAGAAGAAACAAGACAAGAGACAGATCCTAGTTTAGAATGCCACCAAAACCAGAAAACACTTGGTAACTTTTATGTTTCCTGGGCCTAATCCAAATGTCTCTGACTCCCATTTTCATTGTAAAAGTGCACTGAGCTAGTCCACTTTCTCCTTGTCCCTACACCACACATTGCTGAAGGACACACATTCTTTTACAGGTGAAGGGAGAGAAACAGATCAAACTGTGAAAAGAGGAAACCATTTGTTATTGCCCTAAAAGCAAGAACTTTGCAGGGCAAAGTTAGTAATGATCATGGTAAAAGGGAGCAGAGGACAGCAATTTTCCAACATCCCTAACTGAAACCACCCCAGCAGCTGAGATCCATTCTAACATTTTTATTAGCCGTTACTGTAGGTGTCAAACATTACTTAATGAAAGTTAGACAATTTATGAAAGGAAATGCTTATCCATGAACTTTGGAAGATTTTCATTTGGAAGGTTTTCTATCAGCTCAGTTTCATGTAACTTCAGAAAATCCACTGATTCCACTGCACACTGGAGATGTCTCTGTACCATGCTGTAGGCATCTCTAAACTATACATACCCTTTACAGAGCCAGTTTGTGATAGTAGAATTAAGTAATATAAGGCAAAAATAAAACCACAAGATAGAGAAAATTATGAGACTCATATTCTTGAAATACTTTGATAATATAATTGAAATTGTTAATTTTATTTCAGATTAAAATGATTTTTTTTTCCCAGTTCAAGAAGGACGTATAACTGTTTGAGAGCACAGTTCTCTCATCTTTGTGCAGAGTCACAAGGATGATGGAGTGGAACATCTCTGTAACAAGGAGACCCTGAGGGAGGTGGGGCTCTGCTGCTTGGAGAGGAGGAGCCTGAGGGATGACCTCATGAATGGTTATAAAGATGTAAAGGGTGAGGACCAAGAGGCTATGCTGGGTGATGCCAAAGCCAGGACAAGGGGCAATGGGTGGAAGCTGAGGCATAGGAATTTCCATGGATACCTGAGGAGGATTTTTTTCTCTGTGAGTGTGACAGAACTCTGGAACAGGCTGCCCAGGGAGGTTGTGGAGTCTCCCTCTCTGGAGATATTCAAAACCCACCTGGTGTGTTCCTGTGTGATCTGCTCTAGGAGATCCTGCTCTTCAAGGAGCATTGGACTGGATGAGCTTTGGAGGTTCCTTCCAGCCCCTGGCATTCTGTGATTCTCTGTAGTTATGGTATTGCTGTTGAAGACATTAGCAATGTAAGTGTGACTACATAGCACTTAAGTTCGGTGCAGTTTTGCATTCAGTGATTTAGGTGCTATTGCAGAAGCACTGAGTGAGAGGAGCCTGCACTGTAACAACAACAAAGTATTTGTTACCTGCCTTACATCTAGGTTCAATCAATTCTTCAACATCAGCTCTCTAGAATAATACTGTATGGCCTACAATGAATAAGGCAATAGATAGCTGCACAGTGATAAGAATTCATAGATCTGTATGCTGCTTGGACCACAGCAACAGCTCCTCATGCTCACTCCAATACCATTCCATTAGCTGCAATGAGCATTAAGTTTTAGTGCTTAACCCAGTGCCTCTCTAAGGATACGCTTGCAAGGAGGTGTAGCTGCTAGCTGGTAAAACATAACACCATCTGATTAGAACAAATTATTTTCAAAACATAACTGCCATAAAGAGCTAAAATGAAAGGTAAAGTGACAGAAAACCTGCTGCTAAACTCTATTTTCAGCATTGTAAATGGGATAATATACCATAATTTATTTTAATGAGTAACAATTAAGTAATGGTTTCTAGAGTTGCATGTAATTTCTTTCAATTATTAGTTATTAGTTGTTCAGGCATAAATGTGTTTTAATATTGGTTTATTTGAGCTCTAGGAGATGACTAAAGCCTTTCAGTATATTAATTCTTTGTTTGCAGAGGTGTGTGCAGTTCTGGAACCCTCAGCACAGGAAGGACATGGAAGTGTTGGAGCAGGTCCAGAGGAGGCCACAAAGATGCTCAGAGGGCTGCAGCAGCTCTGCTGTGAGGACAGGCTGAGAGAGTTGGGGCTCTGCAGCCTGGAGAAGAGAAGGCTTCCAGGAGACCTGATAGTAGCCTTCCAGGATCTGAAGGGGGCCTACAGGAAGGCTGGGGAGGGACTATTGACAAGGTCTTGCAATAACAGGACAAGGGGCAATGGGTTTAAACTGGCAGAGGGGAGATTTAGACTGGATGTTAGGAAGAAGTTCTTTCCAGCGAGGGTGGTGAGACACTGGCACAGGTTGCCCAGGGAGGTTGTGGCTGCTCCCTCCCTGGAGGTGTCCAAGGCCAAGTTGGAGGAGGCCTTGAGTGAGCTGTACTAGTGGGAGGTGTCCCTGCCTATGGCAGGGGGTTGGAACTAGATGATCCTTGAGGTCCCTTCCAACCTTACCATTCTGTGATTCTATGTGTATATTGGAGGGACTATTCTAGCACAAGGCTCTTATAAGAAAAATCAGTGACACTTGAGAGAAATATTTCTCAAGTGTCACAAAAAACTATTTAAAGCAATATAAGAAGAGTGTCAGAAAATCCTGATATGGTTAACACTGAATTTTGTTTTATCTAACTGCAGCTACAGTTTAATGGCCCCTGTCTTAATAAAATATTTAAGTTAACCTGGTTGCAGAGTGACTTATTATACTACATATTTTTTCACTTTATTAGGATAAGGCAATATTAGCATGGGAGGCTATGCTAACAAGCCTAGGTATTGCTTGTATTGTTAAAGAACAGGTTCACATCACAGAGGAATGTAAAGACCTAGAGAAACTGGAATCCCTGGAACTGAAAAGGCATTCTACTTATCTAATAGAAGACAGTCTATTTTGTGCTAAGAAGAATGGCTTATAACAACAAACAGCCTCTCTGCTATCAGTCATTCTCACATAACACAATATTTATTGTGCTGGCTCTTATCCAGGCTGGAGGGGATGGGGGGGGGAAGGGAAGGAAACAAATGCTGAACAACTCTCTTCAGAAGGCAAACATTAACCTGACCTGAACTCCCTGCATCTTAACCTCATCAGCATGAATCTCATGGGAATAAATGCCTGTTCTTACAAATCCAGCCCTGGAAATGTTCATAACCAGGGTATCATAGAAAGGCTTAGGTTGGCAGGGACTTTACAGATCATCTACTTCAACACCCCTGCTACAGGCTGGAATGCCTCTCAACTAGACTCAGCTGCTCAAGGCCTCATCCAGCCTGCCCCCAGGGAGGAGGCTTCCACAATCTCCCTGAGCAACCTATTTCAGAGTCTCACCACTCCTCTACTAAAGAACCTACCCTCACTTTCAAACGATTCCTCCTGCTGCTGTTTCTAGACACCCTTATGACAAGTCCCTCTGCAGCCTTCCTGCAGGAGCCCTTCAGGTACTGAAAGGCAGCTTTAAGGTCCCCCTGGAGTCTCCTCATCTCTAGGGTGAATAACCTCAGGTACAGAGAATTTTTATTTCATTTTTTACTTACAATATTCTGTAAGGTTAAATTCAAGATCTTTGGGCCTCCACGCATCCAGAAACTTAAAAGTAATGAATAAATCTTTGAAGAATTTTTTTTCTTTTTTTTTTTTTTTCCTTGCTAGTTCCACTCTAGGTCAGTAAAATTAGGTTAAACTACTTCAAGAAATGTGGATATATCTAACCAGTACATACAGGTTGCTTTTACTGTATTTTAAAAACCAGTTTCTATTCAGTTCAGTTTAGCCATCAAAACAATACCACCTCACTATGATTAATAATTTTCTACTGTAACGATCTTTCAGGACATTAAATAATGAATTATGACAAACCCTTCTTAATTACAGTCTTTGTGGCAGCTGGATAATAAATAAATATCAAACAGCTTTAAATATCAGTGTCCCATTGCCCTGAATTTCAGCAGGAACTGACAACTTTGCTCCTTTAAGCTCCACAGAAAGTCTTGGTACTTGGATCATTTTTAACTATCAGATGAACGGAAGGAAAAATGAAGAGGCTATTTCATTTTACTGTTTCTAAACAAATTAAGTTTTATCTGGCAAAGACTGCTGTGATCAGCATGAAGTTTTCATGCATGCTATTTCTCAGGCTGTCGAGGATGGGTTTCCATGAGGATTCATAACTTGTTTTTCCCTTGCAACGAAGCAAAGCCTAATTTGTACAGATACAAGGTTAACTAAATCCTTCTTAGACAGCAGCACAGAGTACATGAGCAACCCAGCACAAGGAGTATTACAGTCTGCATAATAAATTTATCGAAGCCTTTATTTTCCTGTACATTTAAAATCTTTTCTTTTCCTGCTGAAGATTATATTCATCCTGAAACATTACCCTTCAAGTGTTAAAATGACAAGTGCTGATGAAGGTAAAGCTGATCAGCTGCAAGACTCCCACTGCTGAACATTATAAAGTTTCTGTTGTTCAAACAGCTCAGTTAATTATCCAAATGTGAAGGATATCAGGAGGGGACCTGCTGAGCTTTACAGCTGACTTCCAGGGAATTACCCATAAAAGAGCTGTTAGAGGAAAATTATGACGGACCCAACGTACAGGGACCTCTGCTTACCTCTCTTGAGGATTTGTGCAGGGCTTCATAATCAGAGTTGGGACTCTCCTCAGAATCAAAGGGAAGCTACATTTTGCAGGGGAACAGCAGTCCAATCAACCTCATGGTGTTTTATCACATAAACCCAGAGAGGATTCCAGAGTCACACGTGTTAATTGCCTGCTGTAAAAGATGACTGGCGTTCCTCTGCTGCCAGGGACTGCTTCCTCAAACTTAGGTTCTTAAAATGCCTATCATGCCTTGTCCACGATTAAAAATGTAGTCCTTCCTGCCTCTATGCATGTTTTTTTGAGAAGCTATGGGATGTCTTCAAAACTAAGCACTCAACGTGGGTGTTGTGTGACTGTAATTTCATTAAGGTGTAACAGTCAACAGTTTGTGAACCTGGGTCGTAAAATTCCACAACAAAAAAAAAGTCAGAGAGAGGAAGCCCCAGTGGCCACTGAAGGTGAAAGAATGAGCAGTATTGAGGTGAATCAGGTAAAACATGGAATCTGCTAGAATCAGCTGCTAGAAAACTCAGACCTTTGATAAATCTGCACAGCACTGGCTGATATGGCAGCAGCTAAAGCCCTCTGATCCTTTATATCATGAGCACAGTCACTTCAATCTGAAACAAAAGATATTAACTCCAACTCTTTCCTACCCTCCCAGAAACCATCATTTCTGTACACAGCACTAGCTGTACCAGCTCTGGGACTGGAAGCACAACAGTTGTCCTATCCCATCGTGCTTCACAAAGGCAACATGCCTCATTATTTTTTACGGCTCCCAAGAACCACTCTCCAGTACAGCGGCAGAGTACTGCATTCACCTGCATGGGCATGCCCCAGCTGGGGAAAACAGCACAGACTTGTGATTAAGTTATGAAAGAGAAAAATGAAGGCACTGAGGAAGGTTCTAGTGAGGAGAAAATGAACTGAGTCAGTTTACCCAAAGTAAACAGTTAATTATCCATGACATGCAGTGGGAAATCACAGTGCTATCATATTTTATACTGAAGTTCACCGTTATAATTATATAAGCCTTTTGGAGAGGCCTTTCACCACAGCATCCAGAAACTTTCAGTTAATCATTTCTAGACATTCAGAATTTTTCCAGACATTAACTATTTTCTCTTTGAAATATTATTTAAGTTCTCAGTAAAAGTTCTAAGCAGGTGCACCTAACAGCTTCTATAAAATAATGTGCAGCAGAACGAGCAATTTGGGGTGCGATAATATCAGTGAAAGTTATGCCCTGTGCTTATTACCATAAAGTCATAACTGGGATGGTGTAATAATGGAATGGTAATGGAAATCACATTTCCATAATTGAGATAATCCATATTCTGTAGTACCACAGGTTAATTTGCAAAATTAATTTGATGTGATAAATGGTTATAAAGCTGTCATGTGACAAATCAAAGTCAAAACCACTGAATAGTTTCTCTGACGTAACCATTTAATTTATTATTTTTTCTCCCTTCTTTCTGTTCTTTTTTTTTTTTTTTTTGCAAGCTTTGAGACTGAAAACCAGTTAATTTTTTTTTTTTTTTTTCCTACCAAACTCTTCAGCAGTGATATTAGGAAAAAAAGATATCACTACTCTGGTTACAAAGCTGATGTGGCTGTATACTAATTCTGTCGTGGCACTCTGTTGGGCACACATCTAGAATGAGAATTACAGAATCATAGAATGGTAAGGTTGGAAGGGACCTCAAGGATCATCTAGTTCCAACCCACTGCCATAGGCAGGGACACCTCCCACTAGTACAGGTCACACAAGGCCTCATCCAACTTGGCCTTGAACACCTCCAGGGAGGGAGCAGCCACAACCTCCCTGGGCAACCTGTTCCAGTGTCTCACCACCCTCACTGTAAAGAACTTCCTCCTAACATCCAGTCTAAATCTCCCCTCTGCCAGTTTAAACCCATTGCCCCTTGTCCTGTCATTGCAAGACCTTGTCAACAGTCTTTCCCCAGCCTTCCTGTAGGCCCCCTTCAGATACTGGTTCAGATACTAGAATCACAGAATGATAGGGCTGGAAGGGACCTCAAGGATCATCTAGTTCCAACTCCCTACCATAGGCAGGGATACCTCCCACTAGTGCAGGTTACTCAAGGCCTCATCCAGTCTGGCCTTGAACACCGCCAGGGAGGGAGCATCCAGAACCCTGATTCAAGAATCCTTTCAAGGTTCAATAGCCTAATCACCAGTGGTACTGCTTTTGAAAGCATTATGGCAAATCTAAGGGCTCCGTTTCAGTCAGTTTTTCCCTTTTTTACATTTCCATGTACTTCTCTTGTCCTGGAAAAAAAACCCCAAAACAACACAAAACAAATAATAATAATTAAAAAAACCCAAATGCAAAAACCACCACAAAAAAAAAAAAAACCAAAAAAAACCACAAAACCAAAAAACCCCAACCAAACAAAACAACCCCAAAAAAACCCAAAAAACAAACAAACAACCCAATATTCACCTCCAAAAGGAGTGAGAATCAATTCTGTCCTCCAGACCTGGTTAGCTCATGGCCTCAAACTACAACACTACATTACCCATCAAAACAGAGTTGTCTCTAGACCATCTCTAGAAAAATAGATTCTCAGAATCACAGAACCTTAGAGGTTGGAAAGAACCTCCAACATCAAGGAGTCCAAGCCCCTGCCAAGGCAGGATCACCCAGGGTAGTTCACACAGGAACACATCCAGCTAAACCCAAACAGCATCAGAGAGATGTATCAGAAATTTGCAGCAGTCAGCAAACCTTAGTAGAAACAGAATCACAGTTCCCCAGCAGTATTATGTAAACATATGCTCATATCTATTTTTTAACTTAATAAAATAGTAAAGCATGACTATGATAGAGACACATCAAACACAGGAATTCCTGTCAACTCTGTTTCTGAGACATTCACTGACCTAAAGGCCACAGTTGCTCCTCCCATACCTGTGGTCTCACCACAGATCAATGCAGAGACAGCCTGGAGATGCATGTCTGCAGCCAAGACATTACTAACTGACCATACCCCCAGCTATTACTGTGCAGCTGGTTCCCCTAAATGAGAAGCCCAAAGTATTTATCTTATTCTCACAAATTAATTTGTAGAGAGCAAGTCTGTCTCCTTCAATCCAGAGGAACTGTCAGCTTGTCTGAGTGCAAATTCTTTCTTACAGAAAGCCCCTCAAGTGTAATTGCAACAGCATGGTAAATGGTTTTAAAGTAGTGACTTGTCTAGCAGTAACTCCCCTTGTGCTCATAGAATCATAGAATGGTAAGGTTGGAAGGGACCTCAAGGATCATCTAGTTCCAACCCCCTGCCATAGGCAGGGACACCTCCCACTAGTACAGGTCACTCAAGGCCTCCTCCAACCTGGCCTTGAACACCTCCACGGAGGGAGCAGCCACAACCTCCCTGGGCAACCTGTTCCAGTGTCTCACCACCCTCACTGGAAAGAACTTCCTCCTAACATCCAGTCTAAATCTCCCCTCTGCCAGTTTAAACCCATTGCCCCTTGTCCTGTCATTGCAAGACCTTGTCAATAGTCCCTCCCCAACCTTCCTGTAGGCCCCCTTCAGATACTGGAAGGCTACTATCAGGTCTCATCTTTACATTCTTACAGGAATCCTTTCTTTGCTTACAGCACTCTGTTCCAGGCTTCAGTCTATGGCCTTGCTTATTCTAGCTGCTTGTCTCTTCTTACTGTAACAATTCCATGCACTCCTTTACTCATCTTTTTGTTATTATGCAGTATTTCCTAGGCAATATTTGCACAGAAGGCCACTGAGGTATTATATACATTGCTGTTATAACAGTTGTTGATAAAAGTCAATGTTTTCTGGGTGCAAATGCCTACTCTGTGGATTATGCAATATTTTGTCATTCAGTTACAACTTTAGACTCACATTTTAAGAAAATTAAAAGAAAAATCCAAGCACCACCACCACCACCCACCTTCCCATCTTTCTGGATGAAAAAAAAAAAAGCAGCCCCACCACTGAGTTTTCTAACAAATTATTCCAGCTAAGTTATTACCCTAACCACTCAAGAAATGCAAGATGCTTTTCAGATTTTGTTACAAGCTCCAGACAAAGATTTTAAGAATACTGTTCACTAGACATGAAACCTAAAATGTCCTAATGCTGTTAAAAATATCTCAGCTGTTCCTCAGTGTCTAATTGTAATTGATACCCCTTTAAATTTCAATGCCTGAACTTGTCCTCTGTAGTAACTGTTTTATTTAAAATTGCCTTGTCAAACTCCTGTAAAAGCACATTGCTAAAGCAAACTTCTTGAGGTATGTGTACATTAATGGCCTGTCAAACACAGGATCTGGAGTTTATGTAATTTGCAAAGAAATGCCTCAGTTGTTTCTGTAGGTTATGATGCCAAAGTTCCAGGTTCAGCAATTAAGTAAAGGGCTCACAGCAGGAAGCTTTTGGTCTGTTAATAAACAATCACACTCTGCTCTTAGTGTGTTGAGTCCAGGAAACCATCCTAGCTAGCTAAAACCTGTCTAAGTAAAAAGTTGTCTAAAATGTAAAGCACATGCTTTAAATATTTGAAATCTAAAGCCACAACTAAGGATCACAGAATTAATCAGGTTGGAAAAGAGCTTCAAATTCATCGAGTCCAACCTATCACCTTCTAATTAACTAAACCATGGCACCAAGTGCCACATCCACTCTCTTATTAAACATCTCCAGGGACAGGAACTCCACCACCTCTCCAGGCAGCCCATTCCAATGCCAAGCACTCTTGCTGTGAAGAACTTCTTCCTAACATACAGCCTAAACCTGCCCTGGCACAGCATGAGGCTGTGTCCTTTTGTTCTTTCCCTGGGTACCTGGCAGAAGAGTCCAACCCCAGCTGGCTACAACCTCTCTTCAAGGAGCTGTAGACAGCATGAGGTCTGCCCTGAGCCTCCTCTTCTGCAGGCTGCACACCCCCAGCTCCCTCAGCCTCTCCTCACAGGGTCGTGCTCCAGGCCCCTCACCAGCCTTAGTTCCCTTCTCTGGACACCTTCAGCAACTCAACATCTTTCTTAAATTGAGAGGCCCAGAACTGCACACAGGACTCAAGGTGTGGCCTAACCAGTGCTGAGTACAGGGGCAGAAGGACTGCACTGGTCCTGCTGGCCACACTATTCCTGATACAGGCCGGGATGCCATTGGCCTTCTTGGCCACCTGGACACATTGCTGGCTCATACTCTTACTCCATTCCATGGTCTGTAGAGCAGTGGTGAAGGCAGCCAAGCCCTCCTGCAGTGCTGGGCTGGGAGACTGGAGGTGGACAGCCCTTTGGTTTCATCCTTGGTTGGCTTTTCCTAATCCCTTTGGTAGGAAACAACATCCCTGCAATGGGAGCAGAGAGGTTTGGGGAGAAATGATGACTGTGCTTTTCCTGAGAAAGGTTGGGCCAGATGATCCTTAAGGTTCTGTGTTCAAGGGTTCTATGATTGACATCTCTCTTCTTTTATCATTAAATTTAGAGGATTGAGCCTTCCCTTTGACAGCTGAGTCAAAACCCCAAACCAAACTAACCTTCCTGCCCCCACACAAAGGGAGGTGGGGTGTAGGGAAGTTGAGGTAACTGGTATTAATAGCATGCTATGTATTGATTGTTTTCCAAATGGAAGCCATAAACAGGAAAAAAGACACATTACAGAAAACAGTCATACTGCTTTAAAGTTAATTTTCACTTCAAAGACTTCATAAGAAGGCTAAAGTTGCTTTCAGAGAGCTTCTTGAATATGAAAATGAATCCCTGGTATTTCTATTCAATAGCCCAGTGATCCACGGATTCATCCACTCGCACATGAGGCCTTAGAGTTCTATTCCTTCATCCACATTAGTGAAATAAAGCCAAATTTTCCAGTGGCTCATGAAAGTACTTTAACCACTGAGCTATTGGTTATATGCAGATTGTAAGCCTGAGAAGTATTGTCTTAAACACCGGGCAGACAGAATGTCTTGGAATATTACAGCCGTTTGGCTCTGCTGAAAGAAATGGAATCATTTCACTCTCCTACCTGCAGCCTGGGGTACATTTCTGAGGAGGAACTATTACTAAGAGCAGTGGAGACCAAAGTCAGCACTTGGAGTAAAAAAATGCAGCAAACTCCTTTTTTTATTTTAGCCTTGACAAACATCAGCCTTCTCTGTCCTATCAAATGAAGAGATTATGCCCTTTGTTAAGAGCCACCCCCCACCCCACCCTTGATTTCTGCAATATCTTAGCTTACAGCTTGACTCTTGTCAGCCTGGTCATTGGATGTAAGGTGAGACAGTTGCAGTGTTGCTTTTGACCCTAACATGATTTTTAACAGGAATGCCTGCAAAGTCATTAGTGGGTTCAGTGAATAACTCTTTCCATTCTCCTTTTTTTTTTTTTTTTCCTCCCAATGAGTATAATTCTTTATTGTTATCTCTCCCCTTTGAACTGAAACATCTCATTTTCAAGCATCAGTGTAAGCAAACAGGGTCTTCTGAAGCACCAGACAAGGTTTTCATGAGAAAGAATTGCATGGTTGCTATATTTCCCAAGAGGCCACACAAATTATTTCTAAAATACAGCCAGTATTCACTATCTAGGAGAATAAAAATCTAGCAGTTTCTCATGAAACAAGGTCTCTCGAGGGCCAGCTCTCAGGGCTGCTCCTCTGCTATCTAGCTGGTTTTCCATACTAAATTTCTGAAACTGAAATTGATTTTAATCAACTTTTTTTTTTTTTCCCCCCCAAACTCATTCCACATTCACTCGCTCCCTATTTTTATTTATTTATATTTTAAAGCCCAGTGATTTTGAGATATTGCCTTTCACGTTTATAACCTCAAGGGCATCTGAAGTTCTGATGACATTGTGATCACTAGACTTCAGATGACTCTCAACTTTTATCTTATTTATCATCCTTGTCTTATTTCCCAACAATATCAGGAGCCTGTACTTTTACTGGATAGTCCACAAAATGTATCAGAGAGAGTCCTGTATTACCTCCAGGAAGAGATAACTTTTCTTATCAATTCCATAATTGCCAGCCCAGACAATATTAACTAATTGAATTTCCAATGATTAATGATCTTTCCTTTTTATAGGCTTTCTCTATCTTCCTTTTCTTTCTAAATCTTGCCTAGGAGGTCTATACCAATTTTCAGTGATTTTTAGGTTTTAATTTGCCTATCTTTCATCTTTGCTAAACTGTCCCTACTCAGGTGTCTAACTATGTAAGCCATTTATTTCTTTTGTCAAGTAAGGTTCTTCACACACACATACCATGTGCCTTTCTGTCCTGCTGTGTCTGTGGCTTTTACAATATCTATTCATCAAGGCCCTTCAATTTTTACTCAGTTTCTTGGAACATGTTTACAAAAATGATATTAGGAGCAAGTCATATTTCTGTATCTAATTAACCTGCTACTTAAAGAGATCTGTTTCACTAAGAAAGTTGGTAGCTCTGCCTATATGTCATAAGAAGCACTCAGAAAAATCATAGAATCATAGAATGGTAAGGTTGGAAGGGACCTCAAGGATCATCTAGTTCCAACCCACTGCCATAGGCAGGGACACCTCCCACTAGTACAGGTCACTCAAGGCCTCATCCAAACCTGGCTTTGAACACCTCCACGGAGGGAGCAGCCACAACCTCCCTGAGCAACCTGTGCCAGTGTCTCACCACCCTCACTCCAAACAACTTTCTCCTAACATCCAGTCTCAATCTCCCCTCTGCCAGTTTAAATCCATTGGCCATGTATGTTCCTGAAGAAATAAGGAACCCCAGTAAGTGTGATTTCACTGGATGGTCTCATTTTCTGATTCACTAAAAGCTGCAGATATCCCATTTGAAAAACAAAACAAAACAAAAGCAAACTACCCTAAACCAATGAGCAGTCACACCCAAAAATCATTAATTTCAACAAGTCTGTGCTACAGGGTTTTTTTGACATTAAGAATGCTCTTCTGTCACCTGTAAAGTTAACTTTATAATTGTTATAGAACATTGAAGATGTTTTCTACATGACAGCAGCCAATGACTAATATAAATAAAGAAGTAGCTTTTGTAACCAAGAATGACTACTCTCTAACTAGGCAGAGGCTAACCCAGAACGATCTGACCCCTCTGTGTTGTTTATACTGTCTAGTGCTAATTTTACCCTAATGGCATGAAGCAAGATGATGGCAAAGATAAAGATTTTTCACTAGAAAAATTGTATTTCATTCAGAAGGTGAAAAGGTAACAGAAAAGACAAATCAAGTCCATGGCTCCACACATACAGCAAGCACTCAGCATAGCTGAGCACTGTAAATTCTGCTTTGGTACAGCATCTAAGTTATCTTCAGCTATGCATTGAATCATTTTAACCTCTAGAGCTTAAGCAAACAAAAAAAAAAAAAAAAAAACCAACCCACAAACCTGAACTCTTGAGACTACAGCTTTGCCTGTGATAGCAATCTTTTGAATGTCATTAAAAGAGTTAGTGTTACTTACCTGAGCCACTTATGCAGCACTGCACAAGGATACCTTGATTTGTTTAGCTGGAAGCTTTGATACTTTTTATATCTATCACCTTGGAAACAAAAAGTGAATAGGTGATTGTTCTCCTTAAAACACTGGGAGTGCTGGATTTATAGCCTTGACAGCTGATACACTGTTCATAGTCACTGACATGTACAGTTCAGCAGTAAAACGTTGGAGCTTCCTTTTACTGCCCTGTTGAGATGCCTCAGTCTGGATAGAAGCTGCAGATGAGGACACACATTGCCCTCCCCCTCACCACCTCCTCACCTACACCCCCTGCAATTGCTTCCCAAGTAAGGTAGTATCATCTGTGATCTTCTTGTTTTTGTGACATAGAGATAAGACTCCTAGATCGTGGTTATTAATTGCTTAATACTTACTGAAGTTCAAAATCCAAGTTTAGGAGTTCTGGTGTAAAGAGTCTCTCTTAAAAAAAATACTGTTCTCTATCCTGTGAGTCAAAATAAATCTAATAATCATCATATCTGCTTTCAGCATCAAATGTGATGCTAATGGGGAAAACACCTGGTAATTTTGCACATCATCACATTACATTGTATTCAAACTGACACCTATAATTTAAGAAATACTTAGCCTACACTCAGTCTCCAAAATTGAAACTTAGGCTGTTTTGAAATCACTTTAATCATAAATAATGCACAGCAGGGAGCTGTCTGCAAGGTTTGCTGCTTTATAACCTATACAATAGACAGACAGAGAGATAAATACATGCATTGAAAAAGGGAAGGAGTCGTCCCACATGATTATTTTGTGCTGTGTGATCTGGACAGTCTGGATAAAAGGTCTGCTGAATTGCCTCTGGGCAGCCTCACCTTAGAGTTTTTACTGGAGTTTTTTCTCTTTTTCCTTCTGGTGATGTAGAAAGGAAAACAAGGTACAGCCAGATTCCTCCTCTGCCAGCCATGGATACATTTTCAGGCACTTAAAGTGAACAGCAAAATGTAAACCAGCCTTAAGGTCTGAAAAAGGAGTGCTAAATTAGCTTGCCTAGAAACAACAAGAAGACAAAAGAAACACAAAGATCAATCTTTTGCACACAGATCACTGAGTTCTCATTTAAATAACACATCACAGGAGAGTGTATTCCTATTATAAATATCTAAGCCAGCAGAAGGAAATATGAAGTTCTCAGTGTCAATAACAATTAATAATTATTAAAAATTAATAATTTAAATAGTGTCAATAATAACATTTCTAGTTGTAAATAAATGAAAACACATTGAACATGCTGTGACCTGCTAGTAGCCTTTGCATGCACAACTCACTAGTCTAGATGTTAGGAGGAAGTTGTTTGCAGTGAGGGTGGCGAGACACTGGCACAGGTTGCTCAGGGAGGTTGTGGCTGCTCCCTCCCTGGAGGGGTTCAAGGCCAGGTTGGATGAGTCCTTGAGTGACCTGTACTAGTGGGAGCTGTCCCTGCCTATGGCAGTGGGTTGGAACGAGATGATCCTTGAGGTCCCTTCCAGTCCTACCATTCTATGATTCTGTACCTGGAATTAGTGTCTAGTTATAAGCAAGCTGCTTTTTAGGTAGTGGGGTTTGATTGATACAGAAAAACTTGACTCTGAGTTCACTTTTAGGAGCAGTAGCAAAAGAGTATAGAAGAGTAAACAAGATCCCCTTGATCATAAACACAGACCAATTTGGTCATGGGGTGCACTCTGGAGCAAGGCCTGCTCCACTACAGAACACTTTTTGCCAGTTTAGATCATTTTTACCGATAGATAAGCGAGGTACTCTTTAGTAACAGAAGAGGTAATTAGCACTCTAATAATCCATCTGCCCTCAAGTAAAACAACAAAAAAAACCCCCCTGCAGTAGAATACATACAGGCCAAAATCTGGGGTGTGATTAGCAAATGTATCCAGATTCTTCATCAGAACACAGATCTGTGTTATATGTAAAATATGCACTCACAAATACAGCACATACATTAAACATGCACTGAGGAATCCAGACTAACAATTCCTTCTCCTGATGTCAAATCACTTTCCTTTCCACACACCCCCCTGCCCCTCCCCCAAATAAAATTAATGCAAAACTACTTGTAACTAAATGCAGACAGCAATTCATGCCGTTCTGCAGCCCTGGCAGCAAGTTAATGAGCTTTGAGTATCCAATAACTGAGATAAAACTGACCCAGAGAAGCAACCGAGCTGTCAAGCTGTCATTTCTAACAGGCAGCATAATGAAACCTATAACAGAGGCCAGTAAAGAGTAAATGCACAATAATAATCTGCATGGAAATAACAATCTAACAATCATTTTCCTTATTTAAGGATAGCCCTACTTAACTCAGTGAATTGTTTATGTATTTATTTATTTGACAGCTATGAAGCAAAGGCAGTAAACCACATGGAATAAATGAGTTTGTAGTTGTTGGGTTTTTTGTTTGGTGGGGTTTTTTTTTTGCTTTGTTTTGTTTTCCCCAGGGCATGGCAGCATTTAATTTTAAAGACAAATTCTGCAGGAGAATAATTAAATCCATGCAGCTCAAGTATTACAGCAACAGTAGCTCTCACCAGCTTGAACACTATTTAAATATATACTGCTTGAATTCTGACCTCAGGAAGATGGCAAAACAGGAAAGTATATAGTTACTGAACATTAAATCTATTCAACAAGACCAAATGCAAGGTCTTGCACCTGGGTCGGGGCAATCCCAAGCAGCACTATAGGCTGGGCAGCTACTGGCTAGAAAGCAGCCCAGAGGAGAGGGAGGAGAGGGACTTTGGGGTGCTGGTGGATGAGAAGCTCAACATGAGTCAGCAGTGTGCACTTGCAGCTCAGAGAGCAACCAGATCTTGGCTGCATCAAGAGAAGTGCGGCCAGTGGGGTGAGGGAGGGGATTCTGACCCTCTACTCCACTCTAGTGTGACCTAATCTGGAGTACTGTGTCCAGTTCTGCCCCTGTTATTTCCAACAGGTGCCTCTATTAAAGAATGGTCTGGAGATGCTGGAGTGTGTCCAGAGAAGAGCCATGAGGATGATCAGAGGGCTGGAGCTGCTCTCCTATGGAAACCAATGAGAGAGTTGGGGCTGTTCAGACTGGAGAAGAGAAGACTCCAAGGAGACCTTATTGTAGCCTTCCAATGTGTCTAAAGGGGACTACAGGAAACCTGGTGAGGGACTTCTTAGGATGTCAGGTAGTGATAGGACTGGGGGGAATGGAAACAAGCTAGTAATGGGTAGATTCAGACTGTACATTAGGAAGAGTTCTTCACCATGACACACTGGAACAGGTTGCCCAGGGAGGTGGAAGTCCCATCCCTGGAGGTCTTTAAGGTCAGCCTGCACGTGGCTCTGAGCAACCTGATCTTGTGTGAGGTGTCCCTGCTCATGCCAGGGACGTTGGAGCTGGATGAGGCTTCCAACACCTTCCCGGACAATCTGTTCCAGTTTCTCACCACCTCCGTGGTAAGAACTTCTTCCTAACATCCAATCTGAATCTGCCCACTTTCAATTTTGCTTCATTCCTCCCAGTCCTTTCACTACTTGACACCCTAAAAAGTCTTTCCCCAGCTTTCCTATAGGCCTCCTTTAGATACTGGAAGGCCACAATAAGGTCACTTTGGAACCTTCTCTTTGTCAGGGCTATTATACTCTTATTCAGCATACATTTCACAGTCTCACAGTATCACCAAGGTTGGAAGAGACCTCAAAGATCATCAAGTCCAAGCCGTTACCACAGCCCTCAAGACCAGACCATGGCACCAAGTGCCACGTCCAAACCTGCCTTGAACACCTCCAGGGACGCTGACTCCACCACCTCCCTGGGCAGCCCATTCCAGCAGTCAATGACTCTCTCAGGCAAGAACTTTCTCCTCACCTCCAGCCTAAACTTCCCCTGGCATAGCTTGAGACTGACATTTGAAACAAAGGAAAATAAATAGAAGTTGTTACAGTATTAATCTAATTGTTTCTTGCAGCAAACAGATATTAGTGATTGTGTTTTTTCACCACAGACTGTACCTCACATCACTGACAAGGGATAACAGTGCTCTTCGTCTCTGCTATAAACTAAGAAACCATCTTTGTCCAGCCTCATTCCTACCACACAATTCGACCATGGAAATGCAATATTTAATGTAGCAGTGCTCTGTATTTAGATGAAAATGAATTCTGCTAGTGCAAAAACTTTCAAAGCAAGATGCAGTCCCCTAGTCCCACAGCTTTTGCTGGAGGGAATAAAAGACATGCAAATTACTGATGAGCAAAAGAACTGTGAGACTCTGCCATGACTCCCAGGGCCTAGCATCCATCCAGTACCATCCATAGGAAAACCATTGTGAATTGTCCTGTCACCCTGGGCTCCCACTATGTACAGTGATACAGGGGATTAAAAAAAACAATAATAAAGGGAAGAAAAACATGATACTTTTTAAAAGCACACTCCAGTGTGCTAGTAAGCTAAGTACAAAAATTATTTTAATTCACATAAATTCTCTGAAGTTTGGCAGAGAAATATAACAACCCTGGCCTAAAATAATAACAACAACAATAATAACAATAACAATAATAATAACAACAACAATACTACTACTACTACTAATATTCATAGAATCATAGAATGGTAAGGTTGGAAGGGACCTCAAGGATCATCTAGTTCCAACGCCCTGCCATAGGCAGGGACACCTCCCACTAGCACAGCTCACTCAAGGCCTCATCCAATCTGGCCTTGAACACATCCAGGGAGGGAGCATCCACAACCTCCCTGGGCAACCTGTTCCAGTGCCTCACCACCCTCACTGGAAAGAACTTCCTCCTAACACCCAGTCTAAATCTCCCCTCTGCCAGTTTAAGCCCATTGTCCCTTGTCCTGTCATTGCAGAGCCTTGTAAATAATCCTTCCCCAGCCTTCCTGTAGGCCCCCTTCAGATACTGGAAGGCTACTATCAGGTCCCCTCGAAGCCTTCTCTTCTCCAGGCTG
>VWZE01018641.1:63861-124555 GCA_013396675.1 Eubucco bourcierii
AGTGTGTATACGTGTGTGTATATGTGTGTGTAAGTGTGTATATGTGTGTGTATGTGTGTATATGTGTGTGTGTATACGTGTGTATACGTGTGTATACGTGTGTATACGTGTGTATATGTGTGTATATATATATATATATATATAAAAAAGTACAACTAGCACCATAATTTAAGTAACATTACTGACAAACACAAGTTTGTGTGCTCTTCTGTTTCAGGTCAAAGCAGATGCACCACCACTGAGCTAAAAAAATCCAAGTAATTCCATGGAATTAAAGCAATGGAATTTGGTAAGTGTTGCTGGACCGAAACCTTCAATTGTTTTCCCTCAAGTATATTACTATATCACTTCATTTCTGTTCTGTTGTGGAGATTTATCAGTAATTACTGCTGAAAGACTTCCAGGCACCCAATTACAAAACAAACAAACTCAAACTCAAACAAAATAACCACAAACAAACAAACAAAAGGAGATATCCAGCTGAAGGCTGCTGAAATTTCCAGACTGTGAAACTGTCAGATGGACAAGCATACTAAAATTATGAGATAATCTCTTGTTTTCTGCAAGAACATTTGCAATGTCCTGCTAATTCATGTTAATATCTTATGATGTGTTCAAAAAAACATGAAGTCAGAGATTGCTACGTCTTTATTCTCCAACTAACTGGTCCTTATAGGCTTCTTGTGAAATGGAGGGATTCAGAGGTTTTTCCATAAGCTAAAGATGAAAACTGAGGATGAAATTTACCAGTTCTTAAATATCTGTTGTTTTACTCATGAGGAAACTCTGCCATAGTGAAAGACATTGTCTGGAATAAACTCAACCATGTCAGTGTTTCATTCTACAGGATTTTTTTCTTGGATTCTTTGTCTCTTTCTGCTCTACCTTGTATGTAAGATCTAGGGAAGCTCTGTGTCTGATGACTACAGTGGCTCCAATTACAGAGCATTTCAAAGATACTACTGGCAGTGACTTCCCATTTACTTCTCAAAATAAATATTAAGATAAAATAACCTTATTTTAAATAATTTAAGAAATCTACACTCATCACCTTCCTCAAACATTTCAGGATCCCATCGGAGGATTCCAAATTTATATTTGAATACATGGTGCCTATATAAAAGCCACTCCAAAAGTCAAATTTGAACTTGATTTTGTTTTCTAAGCTTTACCTGATATCTACCCATAAACATAGCCACAGAGGTTGATTTGTCTTTTTTCTAGAAAACCCCACAAAACAGAGTTATATTTTCTTTGGGTAGACTCATCCTACATAATATTGCCCAGAATGAGCAGGTACTTGAACATGTCCAGAGAAGGGCAATGTGGCTGGGGAGAGGCCTCGAGCACAGCCCCATGAAGAGAGGCTGAGGGAGCTGGGATTGGTTAGCCTGGAGAAGAGGAGGCTCAGGGGAGACCTTCTTGCTGTCTCCAACTACCTGAAGGGTGGTTGTAGCCAGGAGGAGGTTACCTTCTTCTCTCAGGCAACCAGCACCAGAACAAGAGGACACAGTCTCAAGCTGCACCAGGGGAAGTTTAGGCTGGAGGTGAGGAGAAAGTTCTTGCCTGAGAGAGTCATTGACTGCTGGAATGGGCTGCCCAGGGAGGTGGTGGAGTCACCATCCCTGAAGGTGTTCAAGGCAGGTTTGGACGTGGCACTTGGTGCCATGGTCTGGTCTTGAGGTCTGTGGTAATGGGTTGGACTTGATGAGCTTTGAGGTCTCTTCCAGCCCTGGTGATACTGTGATACTGTATTAATCTTATCTATGGTGGTTATTAAGTACTGGTTCAAATAAATTAAATATAAACTTGCTCTTCTGCTGGGATGTGCCCATGTACTACTTTTAATGGGCCTCACAAACACAGAGGATTTGCCCTCATGAGGAAAAGGTTGAAACATTCCACTAGCCAAGCAATTTAAATTCTAAACATTTAGCAGAAGACATAAAGGTCAGATATGTACCAGTATCTCTAGACACATCGATATGTTATCTCCTTCTCTGAAGGAAAAGAATTAGAGAGATGGTAGATGAGAATCGGAAATTAGGTGCAAGCACTTCTGCTAGAATCAGCATCAGGTGAAATTTCACCCATGGGATGATCTATCCTCCCAAATTCAAGTTCTAAAAGGCCTGCAGAGCAAGGGAGAATACTCAAAATAAGCCTCAAATCATGACTATTCTTGCTGAGCATCCCTTTATTCTTACAGTACCAATTATGCTGACTGTTATGCTCACATGAATAGTGTGGAATAATATAAATAACAGAAGCACAAGGAATAGCAAGGGAGTTAAGATGCTGAAAGTTCATCAGAAAGAGTGGCTGTGACTCTGGATGCTGGGCTAATTGGGATTCCACTGACTGTTCCTTTAAAAAAATATCCAGAATGCTAACTTACTCTGGAATAATGAAAAAACAAATGAAAGCTACATAGTTAATTTGATTTATTTCAGCCTCCCTCCCAAGCTTTGTTTCTCCAATCTGTTCAGTTCCTGCTATTGGTTAGAGTTGATCTCTCTCCTAAATGAACCTCTTTGCAGGGATAAATCTATTTATAAATAGAACACAAATCAAGCAGGCAGGCAGAGCAGTGTCTCTGTGATTGGTGAGCTGTGACAAAGTTTTTTATCTAGGAAAGAGGAAAAAAAAAATTCTGATAAACTCTTTTTTTTTTTTTTTAATTGCTGGAATTCTTAAAGCTATTGCTAAATTAGGAGGTGTCTGACCACTAACACTGGCATAGAGTCAGCTTGGCAATGACTGGCAAATCCAGAGGGGCAGGACATTGAGGAGAATGGCAGGGCACATGATAAGCTATGTTTAATAGCAAAATAATTTGCATTAAAAAGAAAAAATTAAAAAATTTAAAAAAAAACCAAACCCCACATCAGGACTCTTGTTCTCATTCAGTTCCTGCTAGATTCAACCATGTGTTTGGAAGACTATTTTAAATGTCAGCAAGTCTGAAAACATAAATGGGTTAAGGGAGGACTGAGCATATATAGAAAAGAGAGGAATTTAAATAGCAGACAAAACCATAGCTTTTATGTATCACAGCTCTAGAGCTTCAAGGCTTAAAGTCATAGCATGGCCAAACTATAAGACACCGGAAAGTTCAGACCTCCTAAATTTTAGTAATTAGAACAAAGAGAAGAAATTGACTTTTCTTTCACAACCACTCCATCAAAACTTCACAAGACACTCTGTGTAAGGTAATTGGACAAGAGTTTGGTTTGCAGTAGTTCAAAGTTTGTAAACTTTGAAAGTTTACTAAAAGTAACCTCAGGACTGTGTCTGTCTTTATCACAATAACACCAAAAATCTCAGTAATTAGAGCACTCCTTAACAGCCTTAATGAAACAAAATGGAGTGTTTTGCATCTGCACAGATCTTATTCAGATCAGTTAAGCGAAAGGGAGAAAAAAAACTAACCCTATAGCAAAATAGAAGAAACAAGAGGAAAACACAACTAAAACAAACAACAGTGACAACTTTCTGAACACAGAAACACACAGTAATATGATGGATGCACTTCATGTAAGCTTTCCTTAATGATTTTCAGACATTGCTGCTTCTTTGTCCTGGGCCTTATTGATAAATTTAGGCTCTGACAATAAAGGCATCTGACAATACTAAAAATATACAAGCTGGAAACATACTGAGGAAAGAACTGAGTAAAGGGCTTCATGTTTGAGATAGTTTTCAGGCTGGAAGCACAGTTAGCTTCAAGTATTTTTTCAAAAGCTTTATGAATGATTTCCTAAACATCCTATCTGCTACCTAAGTAATAACATCCTGGGATTGTTACATTCTCATTCCCATGACAGAGTATTTCAGCCCAAACTCATTCCCCAGAAATGTACCTTTTGTGATAAGGCAGCTGTTCTTTTGCCCCTTTATCCTCCTCTTTTAGTCCTTTTTCCTGTGTACTCTTCAGCACCAACTGATCCATTGCCCAATTAAGTCAACTGTAGGTACATCAGAACCTTCATAAATATTCACAGAGCTCAATAGAAAAGTTGCCCAAAAATCAAATTTGAACGAGAAACTAGGACATCTGTCACATCAACAAGTAACCCTGATGAGGTAGGTGTTTCATTGGAAGGAACTAAAAAAGAAATGTTAGTTGTGAAAAAGAGACTTGCCTAGATTTTTATTCTGAACAGCAGGGGAAAAAAAAAGAGTCAAAATACCTCTCAAAACCTGATAGATGTTGTTGTATGTTCTAAAGTCAATCCTGTCATCCTTTCAGAAAAAAAAAATGGTGGTGTATGTTGCTTATCCAGGGCACCGAATGTTTCTTGCAAAAAATGCCAGGTTTTCAAGTGGTTTTCAGAAGTCTAAGGGATGTTTAACAACCTTTAGTAAGAGCTCTTACCTACTTGTAGCAAACTTGCTGTTGACAAGGCTGTTTCTACACGAATAGGTTCTGGGAGAGGATTTCCAGACAGGTAGGGCAGGCTGCACTCCTGCACCCACGGTGTAACTCCAGGCAGAGCTCTAATGCAGACTCTATTCACTAATATTAGAATATTAGAACCTATTATGTACTGTATAACTCAGACAATTCACCTTTCCATTTTTTCTTAGCAATGAATCACTCTGCAGCAGTAATTTGAAACTAAGTAAACTATTCTATGATTCTATATTCACAAGGTCCTGTAATGACAGGATGAGGAAGAATGGGTTGAAATTGGTAGAGGGGAGATTTAAACTAGATGTTAGGAAGTTCTTTGCAGTGAGGGTCCTGAGACACTGGCACAGGTCACCCAGGGAGTTTGTTACTGCTCCCTCCCTGAAGGTGTTCAAGGCCAAGCTGGATGAAGCCTTGAGCAACTTGTTCTAGTGGGAGGTGTTCCTGCCTGTGGAGGGGGATTGGAACTAGATGATCTTTGGGGTTTCTTTCAGCCTAAATGATTCTATGATTTTAATAAATTAGCCTTTACAGAAACAAGCAAGTACATCTTTTCCTCCCCACCATGGAAATCTATGCAAACTCTATGGAGTGCATAAGCCAGAGGGAAGTCCACACCTTGCACATATTCTGCAAGGCTTCACAGAATCTCATAGATTATTTCCCATGTGCCTATCAGGGCACTGTTGGAATTCTCCTGAACTGCAAATTCTATAGTAGGGCTGTAGCCCATCATTTTAACTACTGTGGAGAGGAGGAGGACTTTCCAAACACAAAGAATTCTCTCTTCTCCCTGCTGATGCGTCAGTAACACCAAGGTACTGTGAGCTGCTCAGTTCCCTTCTTCACTCTGCACAGCTCAAGGAGTCTGTGAAACAGATACAGTGTGAGCATGCTTTGTGAAAACTGCATATATCATAAGATCTATGAAAAAGCCTACTTCAGTTGTGGTTTTGCTTGGTTTTAGCATAATTGTGGGCACAGTTACTGAGAAGAGTAGGTTTGGTAAATCCAAGTCAATACTGTCATTTTTAAATCGAGTAGGACCTTTTCTAATTGCAGAAACTCAGCTAATTTTCAGAGAGCCAAACCTCCTAACTTCTGATCATACTGTGGACAGAAAACATTTTGTATTTTTAAATGCTCACTTTACACTTCTACTCTGTTAAAAAAAAAAAAAAATAAAAGGAAAAAAGTTCAAAGGAAATATTTTGAGCTGTTCTTGCCTAATCTCTATTAGTACATAAGTTCCTTGAACCTGAGCTATCATGTCTGAGTCTTACCCAGTGGAGCTTATAACTTGTTTGATCTGCAGCTATTTGGTTTTGCGCCTCCTGGAGCAAGTCCCTCCAGACTCACGTGACCTTAAAAGAATTGCTGTTGACTCAGATATCCTTAATTCAGCTGTCAACTTCAGCAGTAGTTTGACTGAAGTTAAAGTTAAATCATCCTGGAATTCACTCAGGCTAATTGAAGCATACTTCTAGTAAAAAACCTTTCACTAAGCTATTCTTAATAAATACAAGAAAAATACATTAAAATCCTTATGTGTTAGAAGACAAATTCATAACAACATTTTAAAACCAATGAAGTTTTTTTTTTCTTTTTCTTTTTTTTTTTTTTTTTTTTTTTTTTGCATGCTTGGCTTGTTAAGGCTGAATATAACTTGGCATTTCCAAGCAGTTACCTCTGAGTTATTCCCTGGGAAAACTCAACATAATGTGTATGAGAAGATGCACTCTGTCATGTTCTTGGAACTCATGAACAGCTGCTTCAGTTCCACGTTAAGGAAACTGGGAGTGATTTGGTAGGAGATCAAGGATATTCTCTGCCCATATTTGAACCAGGCAATAGAAAGCAAACCATTAAGTCACGTGGCACTGCAGCAGTTTATACAGGTCAAACCTGCAGCTCTCCCAAGTGAGCCTGAATATACAACATTTTATACAAAAGAAAAAAAAAAAAAAAAACAACCCAAAAACTTGTGGTTGAAAGACTCATTTACAAATTCTATAAAAGGTGTAGAGATCTCTCAGGTGTTCTGACTATGCCTGAAATAGGCTGCATGGATTTAGATAGCAGACAGCAATCAGGTACTACCAAATGGTCCCAAAGAACAGCCTGAGCAACAATCTGCAAGTCATATCCATTTTCTGTGCCATCCCTTTTAGGGAAGCCTGAACTATTGCTAAGTTTTGAGGTTTTTTCCAATTTGTGATGGTTTGGGAGTTCCCCATCCCCCCTACTTTGTAAAATGACCCAGACTAGAACTCAGCTGGCTGGAAGTTAAGGACTGAAGCTCTATTTACAGCTCAGCACAATGTACAAGCAGAGATATACACAATAGACAAGAATAGTTACAGAAATATACAAGTTAAAGGTAATACAGAAAAACAACTCCCCTCCCAGAAATCAGAGAGCCCAGGAGGGGCTCCCAACCACCCTTCCACCTTCTCCCCACCCCTATACCTTACCCCAAGGTTTGCCTTACACACAAGGTGAGTTTGGAGGATCGGCCAGGGGGGTTAGAAGAAAAGTAGTTAGTGAGATTAATCGGCAGAAAGAAGCCAGAAGCTAGACCGCCCGAGATGCTGTGCCCCAGAGACTCTGTGTTATCTATGTTTTGAGTTCTTCCTCCCTGGAGGTGTTCAAGGCCAGATTGGATGAGGCCTTGAGTGAGCTGTACTAGTGGGAGGTGTCCCTGCCTATGGCAGGGGGTTGGAACTAGATGATCCTTGAGGTCCCTTCCAACCTTACCATTCTATGATTCTGTGATTTTCTTAAACATCTCAGCAAGCCCATAAGTGAAGCAGACAACACCACTGTTTTCCTTTTCACAGCCTATAGCATCATTTTCTCTATTAAAATATTCCAATTAGCCTCAAGCCAGCACACAATTAAAGGCACTATGGCAAATATTTCAAAAGACCAAACCAAACAAAAATCATTCTAGAAGTTATTTACATCATTGCTTCAGCAAGGCAGTAAACTGCTGTTATATTCCAGAGCTTGTGAAGCATCATGCTTTTAAAATTTATCTGACTTCAATGTCATACTTACAAAATAATTTAAAAAAGAATTAAAAAAAAAAGGTTATGATTACAAAAAGGTCATGGTTACAGCACTATTTCACTAATGATTGTGGAAAAAGGAATTGGAGTCTTTCTCTATATCCATTTCAGACTGAGTTCTCAAAAGGCTGCAAGAGTTAATATGATCATTAGCAGTGTTTTACAGGTGGGTATCTGGGAAAAAAATGGAAGTGATGGTATTATTGAAGATGTTTACAGGAATAATTTACCCAAATCTGTTCTCCACGCACTTAAAATGATGTTGCAAAATTTGAGAGAGTAACAAACTGCAGGAATGATTTCAAGGCTGGAAAATCTGCCTTACAGAAAAAGATTTAAGAGGTTCAATCTATTTAGCTCATCAAAGTCAAGCTTAAGGGATCTATAAGTACAGACATGGAAAGAGGATATCTTACACCAGAGGGCTTTTCCACAGAGCAGGCTAAGATACAACCATATGCCTCGATTGGAAGTTAAAGCCCAAGGAATGCAAATTAGAAATAAGGTGTTTTAAATGGTAAGAATTATTAACCAATAAGGAAACTTGCTAACTGATGTTCTGGATTCTCTCCTACTTGAAATGTTTAAAACAAAACTAAATTTTCCCTTTTGTTTCTTAACGTTGTGGCATGGCTTGATGCTTAGCTAGAGGATTGTGAGTCTATCCTTGTAGTTTCCTAAAGGTAGTCTCAAGTTTGTGTTGTTCTCTTTCTGGAAGAGACAAATCTTGTGTTCAATCTGTTCAGCACAGGCAGAGAAAGCATTGGACCATCTGCAAAATCCCTCTGGAGTCATAACCGCTAAATGTCCCTGTGGGGTCAACCAGTGAGCTGACTCCTCTCTGATTAATAACAACTAACAAGCCACTTTCGTGCTGAGATCATGAATGAGAGCAACCTCCAGAATAATCCTATGTAAAAGAGTAACTTTCTGGAGAAATAATAGACTAAGAATACAAGACCTCACTGCCAATTACTACTACACATGTAACCTGGTTGTGAGAAAAGGGGAAAACAGTGCAGTGTGTATGTGGAGCGAAGAATTATCAGCCCAGCTAATGCTTTCACAAGTTAAAATTCCAAATTATGAAGTTAAAAAACCTTATTGATAATCCAGTTTAAATTGTCATGCAGAACATTTCTGGTGTATCCCCTTTCCAGTGCTTCTCTTGGTCCCAATGTTGAGAGTTTCAAACTAACAAAGCATCCTGAGTTCTTTCTTGGGAAGATTCTCACTGCTCCTGGCAGAGGCTTCTTCCTTCTAAATATTTGGGGTCACTTAAAGAGGTTTGGTTATATTTTTTCTTTTCACAGTTTTCTTCCTTCTTAGCAATGCCCAGTTACAGTCTGAGGTTTTCCTACAACCCAGAGAACACAACTGTTGCTTGTTATGAAGGGACCACCAAGAGGTGGCAGGAAGTCCCCACAGACAGTGATGAGACAGGAGGCAACAAACTCACTGGTCCCATTAGCAACTGTTATCCCAACTAAGGCCAGACAGGGCCATGGCAAGGCCAATCAACTGGAGAGCTGCTGCTGTTAGGGCAGTTCAAGGACTCTGACTACCTACTAGTAAATGGCAAAAACTGCCTTTCTTGCATGACCTTGGAAAAGATTATGGAGTAACTCCTTTAGCTGCAGATATCAACCTTTGGTCCAAGTGCATCATCCATTCAAATAATTTACCACCAGCAACTTTTAATTAGGTAAGAAGCAGAGGGCATCAAGCACTGTATTAAAAGTAACAGAGATCTTTAGGAGCTGAACCTTTAGTTGCCTTTAGGACTCATATCATTACTTCTAGTTTTCAATTTCTTGGTAATGAAAGCAAGTTGATGGTTTCTCTGCACCCTTTTTGCAGGTCTTGGTTATTTAAAACACATGATCTAAGCAAGCAATCACATAACCTTCCATATAATCTCCACTAATAGCTACTTTTGGTTTCTAGAGTAAAAGGCATGAACCCCTTATCCACAAAGTTGCTCACTTCTCAATATTACAGGTTTTGGTGAAATTTATTCATGATCCCAGTTAGTAGTCATTCTGGGTCCTGAACCCAAAGGATTCATTAGCTTCATAATTTTCACCCCAGTTGGTACAACTGTAAATGCTATTATTCATATAGAAAAACCAGCCTTTAAAGGGTCATAGCTGTATCATTACTTTTTGAAGCTTAATCAGCCCTTCACTGCAAAGTTGGTATTACTGCTCTGAATGGCAGGGAACTTTCTGTCTGGGGAATCTGAATTGAAGGTAGCTGCATGAGACCTCTACCAAAAGCAAATGTTCATTTACATTTTTGTCCAAAACCTCATTATTTCAAACATTTCTTAGAATAATTACTCACTTCTAATTTATCCCACATACAAATCAGGCTTCTCTCCATCCATTTTAGAAGTTTTCTTTCTATGGAATTCACTCTCAGTATCCTTCAGGAGTTGTTTTCAAGCCCATCTTCCTGTTCAACTCCCACCTCTCTGATCAGCTGCTTCTTGTAACTCCTGTATATAAAGATACATGTCTCTTTAAAATACTAAGACAGTGAGGTGTAGGAAAGGATTTTATATTATATATAATGCCTGTTCTATTGAAAGAAATTGTGGTATAATGCTCAAACATATCTCATAATCATTATGCAGTTTAGACACCATTTAGACACTTCATTTGAGCTAATAGCAAGAAGATTGAGGTGGGGATCTTGTAAATGCATATAAATAGCTTGAGCATGCAGGTCATGAGGATGAGGCTGGGCTCTTAGTGGTGGCCAGTGACAGGACAAAGGGTAACTGGCAGAAACTGTAACACAAGAGGTTTCACTTGAACTTAAGGAAAAAATTATTATATTTTAGGGTGACAGAGCACTAGAACAGCTGCCCAGATTGGTTGTGGAGTCTCCTCCTCCAGAGACTTTCAAAACCTGCCTGGACAATGCATTTCTCTGCAGCCTGCTCTAGGCATACCTGCACTAGGAGAGGATTGGACCAGATGACCTCCAGAGGGCCCTTCCAACCTCCAACATTCTGTGAAAGCCTTCAGATGGTCTTTGAATTTAATCCTGTAAAAGAATCCAGAACTGTGAAATATCAAAATACATAACAATAAACATTGAAATTATTTCTAATGCTTGCCTTAAAGGCTTAGGTAGTCAAAGACCATCTGACACAAAAGCTGCAGTTCACATTAGTGCAGAAGATGAACAGAGGGCAAGAAGCTCTCATAAGCAGAAGAGAGCACAAAGGGTAGGGTAACCTCAGAGGAAAATCTTTCACCAGCACAATGGGTGAGAAGCAACTATGAGTAAAGGGAATAAAGGGAGGAGAGACCAGAGGAAGCAGTGACAAAAGTAGCATTTTCCAAACAATGTTTGTAGCTGCTCTACCAACTAATGACATTTTTTGTTTGTACAGATAGCACCACGAATGTATAAAGTTGGGTTCTCCTTTACAAGAGAGCTTGAAGTTTTCTTTTGGGTAGGACATACCACAGTAGCACATTCCATATCCCTCAGTTGGCATCTCGTTTGCACTTTCAGCATGGGGTTTAGAAAGTGGTACCCTGTGAGAGCTGAGTTTTACTCTCAGCAAGTACAGCACATTTATCCACAGCTTCTTGTAAAGGCAGTGATTAAGACTGTTAGCTGCTATGAAAAGGCAAACTGAAGAGCATTCTAACACTTGAACACAAACACCCTAACAGTGGACTGCATGTAGAAAAACTTTTCAGCATTGAGTGCTAACAACCAGAAGTAACTTGAAGTCGGCCAAAACATCTCTCTCTATGTAAAATTATCTTCAAGTTCAATTATACAATCTATGGAGCAAAGGTCAGACACATACACTGAGTCAGCTACACTTTGTTTTGAATTGTTTTCTAGTATAAGATATCAGGCCTGCAACTGCAGAGCCTGGCAGGTTAATTTTTTTCAAGTTTTTTTCTTATTTAATCCTAACATCAATGTGTTTGTGCAATATTTACAGTGCTCCTCAGGAAAACTCAATAGTCAGGCTTATTTTTTTTATGAATAGCACAGTTCAAAGACTGAAAGAGACAGATGTGTGCAGACCATTTGGTATTTCTTTATTTCTTTCCATCATATATTGATTTTTGCTACAGAGGTGGGGAAACGCTGTTTTGTGAAATAAACTTATTGAAAGAGAAAAAAACCCAACACATTCCCCCAAAAGAAAAAAACCAAACAAAACAAACCCACAAGTCTGGTGCAGCTCTGAAGTTTCTTTGTCCAAAAAAAAAAAAAAAAAAAAAAAAAAAAATTCAGCAACCAACAAACTAACCCCAAATGCCCAAAGAATATTTGTTACTGCAGCAGATCAAGGTTTTTGTAATTAGGTCTTTTAAAGGTGAAAGTTAGTAGAGCCAACTTAAAATTTCTACAAAGAAATAGCAGATTTCTTCAGTTTTTCTGAGATGAATTTTCAGCTGAATTGGAATAGACATAATTCTATTTTGAATCAGCCACACAGACCAGAGTTAATAACTGCAGAGTGCAGGACTGAAGTGACTTGGGTTTTAATCTGAAAGCAAAGCTGCTTGGTGAGTGTTCTACAAAGACCATTTGCCCACAGAGAAACCACACTAACAGCTTGAAGCATCGCTCTTGTTCTGGACCACTAAAAGAGTACAAATAGGACAATGATGTACATAGCAAAACACCTTCAATCTAATCCTGCTTCTTTCAACCCCAATATCAACACTTGGTTGATTCCAGAGGATGGATATTACCTTTTTGAAAGACAAAGAAAAGGCAGGCACCTTGCAGAATTAAATACTCTCACAGGAAATACTTCACGCTGAAAACTTCTGCTCAATGATGTGAATGCACAAACCAGGCCCTAAGAAATGAGCTTTCAAAAATTATAACTGAGCAGGATTCATTTGTTTCAATAGTTTGCAGTGAGACTTTTTTCTTCTATGTTACCACCAGTGCCAGAAAAATTATTTAAGAATTGCTACATTGAAAGTAGATAATTAAAACCTTTATTATGCACCAGAAACAGTTTGTGCTTTACTTCCAAGTTATAGGCTTATTACTTTTTTTTTCCCTGTTAATTAAGCATTATATGTTAATTCTGCTTTCTTCCTTTAGAGTCATTAGCATATAAATACAGGCACTGACTCTATCTGCAATTCTCTGTAAAAGATTAAGTTTTTTAATTCCAATGGTCTAATCATTTACTAAAAAAATAAATATGTTTCATGAAATTAGTCTTGCCTTAATATTTCCATTAATAAATGCACATCTAAAATAGAACTGATTCTAAAACTAATTTGGTAAAGATGGATAAATGAAATGTGAAGGAATTGAGTATTTACTATTTTAAATGTTATGTTTTGTTTAAGATATATAGCTTTGATTCAGAGGCTGTTTTCCATTTCCAATCACTCAATTAAAATTGAGTTAATAATTTCTGGGTTGACATTTCTTATCTTTTGCAGCAAATCAAAATAGCAGATGATGCAGTCACAGTATTAATTACTCAAGATTGTAGGAATACTCTGAAGAAGGTTGATACAAAATAGAAGAAATTAAATATTCAGCTGGCAAAAAATAAAATAGCAATTTAAGTTCTTCTTGACATTATATCCATTTTTTGGTACCATCACCTTACCATAGTAGTCTTCCAGTATCTGAAGGGGGCCTACAGGAAGGCTGGGGAGGGATTACTTACAAGGTCCTGCAATGACAGGACAAGGGGCAATAGGTTTAAACGGGCAGAGGGGAGATTTGGGCTGGATGTTAGGAGGAAGTTCTTTACAGTGAGCGTGGTGAGACACTGGCAGAGGTTGTGGCTGCTCCCTCCGTGGAGGTGTTCAAGGACAGGTGAGATGAGGCCTTGAGTAACCTGTACTAGTGGGAGGTGTCCCTGCCTATGGCAGGGGGTTGAAACTAGCTGATCCTTGAGGTCCCTTCCAACCTTACCATTCTATGATTCTATGATCACCTACTGTAATTGTATATAGATGTATGTATCCATAGTCACTTTTCTTACCATAAACCAAGCAGTGATTTGGTAACACTTGCAGCACCACCAGTGAAGATGAAAGGCTGCTGTGTGAGAGTTGGTTGTATTTGTTTTCTGTTTTACAGAACCATAGAATGGGCAGGGTCTGAAGGGACCTCCAAAGGTGATCTACTCCAACTCCCTCTGCAGTAAGCAGGGGCATCCTCAACTCTATCAGGTTGCCCAGGGCCCTTTTAAGCCTCAAAGAAGGGTGACTTGGAATCCACTGGGAAGAAGTGTGATGTTATTCCTACCTCCTGAGTCCTCACACAGCTGCCAGAGTGCGGCAGAGGCAGGTGTGACGGTTGCAGCAAAGAGCAGCATTCATATCTCAATCACTGAGCCTACAGATAGATCAAGGAGCAGATGGTCATGGGGTCCATGACGTGGGCACTTTTTTGCTTTGGTCTATCTTTTGGAAAAACAGGAGTGATTTGAAAGAGAATTCAGAATTAACCAGCATCATCTCCCTCCTATACTGTGCCACATGTCAGGGTCTCTTGTGTCTTACGTTGACAGCCTTTGTAAATCGGACTGGGTCATGTTTGCTAATCCATAGGGAATTTCCACATCTTCCTTTGCTTATAAGGTCTTGGCAGCTGCCCAGAAGATAGCACCTTCTCTCTGCTGCATTATCAGCTGGAGAGGTTTGTTACAGCTCTCTGCTGCAGACATGCAGCATGCCAAACTTTCACATGCTAAACTGTCTCAGGTGCTAGACTACATAAGATTCTTTATTACTACACAGACTCAGTTGCATCAACTATCCACATCTTTGAGGAGCCTAAAGGAGCTTTCTCTGTGGCCTTTTCAGTAGTTAATACATGTTTTGCAACAGCTTCCTGTAGTGTCCTGTAGGCAATATAGACTACTAAACCAACTAAATATCTTGATGACAGAGAAAAAGGACTAAGATAAGATACATGGGAAACAATAAGCAATTCAATGTCTCTCATAGCCTCAGCTCTACTCTGCAAACTCTCCATCCAACTCAGTCAGGAAATATTGGTAAATCCCACTGAAATATCATACCAGAGCAAGAAAACTCTCGTTGCCTTCTTACCTCAGGCAAGACACATATGAAAACTACCCACTTCAGTCTCAGAGGTAACAACTATCAAGCAATGTCTTAGCTCTCTGTGGCCTTCCTCCTTCTACAGCATTTTATTTATGCTTGTTTAGTTGTTCTGGTTTTGTTTTTTTTTTNGCATGTGCTCTAGCCTGAATAATAATCTCTAAAGCACAAGTACTGGTACTTCCTTTTCCCATTTTTTTTTTTTTTTTTTTTTTTTTTTTTTTTTTTTTTTTTTTTTTTTTTTTTTTTTTTTTGTCATACTGCTTTAAATTGGTCAGGCAGTGCCTTGGCACAGAGACCCTGAAAAACTAGAGGGCTGGACCAACAAAAATCTTATGAAGTTCAGTAAGCAGCAGCAGAAAGTTCTGCTGTGGGGCAGAATTCTCCCACACATTGGTAGAGGCTGGGAAAACGAATATTGCCCATGCCAAAAATGACCTGGCGATCGACTGGCTGCAGGAGAGGCAGCTCTCACTGCAGTTAAGATAAACCACAGTGTGTGGAAAACAGATCCAAAGGTGTGGTTACTCCCTTCACTCATTGGGTTTTCCCTTTGGATGAACCTTCAGAGAAATCTGAGAGGATCAGGTAGCCTTCTAGAATAAGTGTTGAAGCAGCTAGGCTTGTTTAGTCAGGTGAAGAGGTGACTAGGGAACAATCTAATAGCAATCTACAATTGCTGGAAGGGTAGTTACAAAGATGATGAGGTTAAGCTCATGCTGCTCAATTTCTATCCCTCAATGTCTTAAAGACAGCCAAAGAAAACCTGACTTTGGCCAAACATCTCTGTATGGAGGGTATCAAAGAAAGCAGAGCAGGAGATGTATACAGAGCATCTTTCATTACAACTGCCTGTTCTGTATTGTCTCTGAAATATGCAAAACAAACATTCTCTTAACAAATGGTTATTTTAAAAATACATATTACAACTATTTATTTTTTCCTTTCAAGGACAGAGCTGTGTAAAAATATCCTAAAAATCCAAGGGCTGAAAAGCATACAATCAAAATCAAATTCTTCTAACGATCTGGCCTCTAAGAAGCAAGATTTACACCACAGCAGGGAAAAATCAAATATCAGATCTAAACTCAATCAAATTTTACTTACATTAGTTTCAGACCAAGCACTTAACTCCAGTAAAGAAGAACTGCTAGCTGAAAAAAAACAACCAAACAAAAAACCACCCAAATGAGCAACAATAACAAAAAACAAACAAAAATAAAACAAAAAAACCAACAAAAAAAAAAACCAACAAAACAAAACAAAAACCCCACACCAAACCCCAACCACAAACACAACACCAAACAAAGATATTACAAAGCTGTCAGCCTATTAGATATTCTTTTCTCTTCCCATATAATATATAGGCATGTTAAAAAAGCTTAGTTTGCAATTTGGAAAGGAAACAAATGCCCCTAACCTTCCAACATTCCATCATCTCATGAAGGGATGAGCAGAAAGCACTAGCAAGAAGAGGACATTATATAAAATATGGTGTTATAAATGTATATACATTTTGCAGGTCACAGATCTGCGTATCTAATGCTTGCACCAGGCAATACCTGCTACTTCATAGTAGTGGTCTGGAGCAGAAAACATCTGTCTGTAGCTAATGAGCTGTTCTGCAGCCTTCTCCAGTGTTAATAGCACTGAGCAAAGGTGATGGTGGAAGGCTATCTGCTTTACCTCCTATGGCATTCCAGGGAATTAGCTTTTATAGTGCAATGCCACTGATGTTCCAGCCTATGGTGCATTTAATTACATTCTCATGTATGGTTGCCTTGTGTGTTATTCATGCTTTATCATTACTTTTAATTATTATTTTTAAATACACTGTGCTTTTTCCAAACTTGGTGTTTCTCAGAAAGCACAATAAAAAATTAACTACATGAAGATCTAGGAAATTCTCAATGATCAATAAACCTGAAGAGACACAATGGAGTTCATAAATATGATAATTTCAGTCATTATGACTTCTCTCTAATATGCACATTCTAAGGCTGCTAGCAATAAGGAGGCTGCTGGCAAAATGATAAGGAAAATGCCTTTCTTTTGTTGTTTGTTCAACCATTTCAAACAAAACTTTACAGGCCAGGTAAATTATGGTAGTATTTTTTGTTCAACAGCCACTGTATATAACAGAACCACAGAAACTATTCAGATAAGGAGGCAATGAATAGTGTGGGATTTAGTGGTAAGGAATTTTTCTATGTCAAATCATACAGAATTTTATTTGGGGACTACCAAGAGAAGCAATGTGCTACTGTTTTTCAATGCTAAGTCTTGAGTAAGAGAATGCAATTTCTTTTTTTTTTTCCCCTTTTAATGTTTTAATTTCATTCATGTAAAAACACAGAAGACAGACTAGGTGAGATTTGATGCACTAATAAGTAGGACTGTTGGTGGCCAAATAGATATTCATTAAAGACCCTCTAAAACCTGCTGCAAAAGAAATAAATGTTGCATTGAGAAGAGCTTAAAAAAACGAAACAACTGTATCAGGAAAAAAAAAATCTTTTTAAGTTCCACTTCCTCTTCACAAAAGGTATAGTACTTACTAATGGACAGACAGACATTGGTGACAAAAGATTTTGATGAAATCAAAACTTCTTAGTGTAGGGAAACACTCAACCCAGGGCAAATACCTGCAGCTCTGTATAAAAGTTTTTAAAGATAAACTGCTGAAAGTAACAAACGAAATTGGAGGCACTACTTGCCAGAGGTAGATGGACACAGGGGTCTATTCTTAAAAGAAAATGTTTGGTTTGGGTTTTTTTTTCCCTCCAGTTCAACTGAATCACACCACTCAACTGAAATGCAGCTTCTCAAATGAGAAACCAGCATAAAATGACTTCTGCCAACCTCAGCTGACCCTTACAATTTATCTTTGTGTTTAGATTGATACTCATCACAGAAGTATCTCACTGCCTTCAGCAAGGACTAATATAAGAAAGAGATTTCTCTTCTTTTTTGCTGGCTGGTAAGAAGAAAGTTTCATAGTTAGTGTCATTTTGCTTAGAAAGTCCAGTGCAGTGGAAAAGCTTGGACTCAGAGATGGACTATGCATTTTCCTAGGAAAGAGAAAGGAAAAGTCATCTCATTTTGACTTGCTTTGGTGAAAATTCTATGGACACAATAAAGTTTCCAGCCACTGGCCCATAGTTCAATCCACAGTAGTAAACAGACAAGAGCAAGACCCTTTGGAGGATCACTGTGTGACAGATTCTGCCAACCAGACCATCAAGAGAAAAAAAGCCCAAAAGGTAAAACATATGACCTCTACTGTAGACATTGTCTGACCACTCTTCACAGGCCAGAACTCTTAATTTGTCATGAAGATCAGTCAGGTAGTTTCTAGGGGGAAGGGGAGGAAAATGAAGAAAGAAAGAAAAAAAAAAAAAAGACTAAATAAGAGAAACGATCCCACCCAAACCTCTCCTTCCAATCCTTAAAAATTAATTTGCTGGCAAGGTGCAGTTAGAGAGAACAGAATTTCTGGTTTCTCAAGTAGATCCAGGATAGAGTTATACATCTTTGCTCTCAATGGTTGGGTCAAGTCCATATCTTTCCACTCCAAGGTCATTGAAAAACAGTAATTTGGTTTAAAATGATCAGAAGCAAAAATTAACCTGTCTTTGTTCAAGCCACCACTTACAGGTAGCATTGTGATTCTGTGTATAGGGTTCTAAATGAATACATAAACTGAAAAGGTAATTAATTTATTACAAAGGGTTCTTTTCACAGGTTATAGTGAGGGCTGAAAGCTTAAAGGTTTTTCTGGTTTAAGGAATTCTTTTTCCCCCCCCTGAAGATCAAAAGGAGATTGGAAAAATGATTTCTGTAAGAAGCAGTAGTCTTCTGAAGCAGTGTCATTTACTTTTAGCCATGATGTGATTTTCTCTGGATATAAATGTGCTGAACCTCAATCAGGATGCAGAGAAGCCAGTTAAAGGGGAACTTCAAAAAGCCCTGAAAAAGGGAAACCTGCGTAAAAGTTCACAGTAATTTCTGCATACAGTTCTGAAAAGGAAAGGGCTTTGTAACACGAGTTCTCAATTTGCAATTTAAGGTGCACTGTTCATCTAAGATACTTTTCTTAAGACTGCTTTTTGCTTTAAGATTCAGACAGACAAAAAATTAGCCTTTAGATGTTTTCTCTTTTAAAAATGCTGTTTCTTCTTACATTTCAGAAGCCTAAAAGCCTTTTAAAATGGAGCCTTCTTTACGTAGCTTTTTGGACGAAAAAAGAATAGCATCTTTCCACCCTTTTAATATGTTATAAAAGTAACTCACCTCAGTAGATAAGAATGACTAATCTTTCAAAAATACAGATGAAGAAAGTCAAGATGAGCTAGAATGAAGCCATAAAATAAAGCATATCCCAGTTTAACACATTTTCAGTATTTCAACATATTTCAAATATCTTACCAATTATGAAATAACAAAAAAATATTATTTAAATAGAGGAATGGGAAAGCGTCCAGGAGGCATAGAAAGCTTAATACAAGCCATATGCAAATAAAGCCCTGTGACTTCATTAGAAATATATGGTCTACGTAAAAACTATAAATACAATAAGTTTAAATTTCTTTTTTTTTTTTTTTAAATGGCAGTTTTCATCTCAGCTATATTTTGAAACAAATATAACAACTTGCCCAACAGAATAAAATGCAAATAGGCAGTTCCCATAGCAATAACAGAGAAATAGAGAGGGGGAAAAAAAAAAAAAAAGGTAGAAATGAGAAAAATAGGGTGGGAAGGGGAACTACATAAGAGCAAGTCCCTTTGGCAAAATATTGACAGATGTAATGAAGAGGTACCAGTAGAAGATGTTAATACAGTAGCTTATACTCCTGCTGAACTCTGAAACGTTGAATCTTACAAGACGAATTAATACAAGGGAAGACAGTCACAGATTTGGGGAATGACAAGTTGTCAGTCTTCTCTTAAAGCCAGATCACATGCTTGTAAAAGCTGTAACTCAATTCAGAGGGCAAGAAACCATAAAGAATCAACAATGCAATTTATATGCTAGCAGCAAAGATGACAGCACAACAGATAACACTGATATAGAAAAGAGAAGGACAGTGTTGATAGGAGCGGTAGCCCTGCACAGCTATAGCACAGGAAACTAAACTGGCTTTGAAACAGAGAACAGACTGTGGAAAATGTAGTGAGGCATCAAGCCAAAAGAGGAACTAAATTTCCAACAGGAGATGGGGATGTAGCAGGTGTTACAAAAATAATATTTTCCAACAGCACTTAGGTGACCGAGAACAATCCCTGATGGGATGCAATCATCAGATGATGATCTCCCGGGAGATAATGCCATTAGTGCAGCCCACAGGGACCACTCGAAAGAGACTGAATATTACACATCAGTGCAGAAGACTACCTCTTTAGCAGTCTCTTTCTGTCCCATTTCCCATCACTAGAACCAGAGCTACGATCCTGCTGTGCACTGTGCATGAGGAAACAATCCCACACAGAATTGCAGTCCCTTTGCTGGGAAACCATGGAGGTTGCAGCAGCAGCAATTGTCAATGTCTGTTTCACCTTTATGAGCTTAATCTCTACTGATGTATGTTCCCACCATCTTGATCCCAGCATTTAGAACATACCTAATAAAAAGATTAATCTAATATACGTAATGAACCTGCTGAAGACTTGAGGAGCCATTTAAAAGCTGGCACAAAGTCTTAAGGATAGAGACAGAGCAGGACTGCTAAGATTCTGCTATGAGACAGGCATCCTTTAGGCACACCAAGGCTATTATTTAAGTGTGGGATTATTTTTAAAACTTCTCATGTTTTGGTGGTAGATTTTCTTCCCCAAACACGTTAGGGAATGAGAGTGCTGCACAACTGGCTAGAATTTTTGCAAGTCAGTGCTGTATTAGGGACCAAAATGGTGGAAAACTACTTTCCTAACCACTTAAAATGCGTAAGTAAAGTTTTCTACTCACTGCACTGGACTAGGAGGCATAAATTTCAAATTCTGTGTTCTGAAACAAGCCCAGTTTCTCCTTGATGTTCTCCAAATTCCAGTTCCTGAATTTCCTTCTCTGTATTTATATTATCTTCCATGGAAAAAATAGCAACAACACTAAATAAGGGTATCACACACAATTCCTTGGTAGGTTAAATACAAAACTTTCAGCTTTGATAAGCCACATCTGGTTTGGAGTAAAAAAGGACAAACCAAAGACAGTTACAGAATTGCATTCTATCCCTGTTCAAAGTGCACAGTGCAAGTCTAGCTATACAGTTATTGAAATTCATTTTAAGTGCTTTAAAATGTCCAGAATTATGATTGTTGCTTTCTCTTGCCACATCACAGCATTTTATTCTTTCTTTTGACATTTTGACTTACAGTAAAAATGTTATTTTCTTCGATGCAGAGAGAAGCATGAATGCATTTGATATTTTTTCTTGGCTATTGAGTAATTCTTCTAAATAATTTTTTATAGGGCAGTATGTGGATTACTAAGATGAATACCTTAGAAAATACATGTGCTTATACCACTAAAATGACAAATACTGATATTACGAGGAAAAAAATAAATGCAAAATAAACAATAGTCAAAATTTCACATTGAGAAATAATTTTTTTTTTCCTACAGGCTTCAACAACACATAGGAATGGAATAACATCTACTTGTCTAAGTCTGCATCTTTTACATCAGAAGGAACTGAAAAATGAAGCACATCCATTGCAGAGCAAGGCTAACCTTTTCCTGCCCATATGCTACTTAGAACAGTGAAAGCAAATGTACAAATGCGTTTTCAATTATTAATTTGCTCCATATCTTGGCATCAGAAAGAGAGAAGCTGAATTGTCCTATCTCATAATGAACCTAGGTTTGTGGAAGTCAGTTGTGGGAGGAGATTGTGAAGTTTAACAGCACTGGTTTGCATTTTAAGAAGTACATTTATTGGAATGGAATTATTAAGATTTCTTTTTTTTTTTTTTTTTTTTTTTTTTTTTCATTGTCTCATTTTCAGTTGCTTTGAAAAAGAAGCAGAGCACCATAATGTAGAAGATAACCTCACTACTGGATTCCTGATAGATGCATTATACATTTAAAGCATGTACTACCATGTATCAGAGACTACACTGATATAAAACTTTCTGCTATGTGAAGCTGAGATGTGATTTTTCCCAAGCTCTCATGAATTCTCTAAGAGTTTGGGTCAGCTGAGCCAGATCATAAATGCAAATTTACCTCAGTGATCTAAATGCTGAAGAAAAATAAACACGAACTAGAGGCATCAGTATGAATAATGATCCAAATACAGTAAGAAAGAATCACAGAATCATAGAATGGTAAGGTTGGAAGGGACCTCAAGGATCATCTAGTTCCAAACCCCTGCCATAGGTAGGGACACCTCCCACTAGTACAGGTTACTCAAGGCCTCATCCAATCTGGCCTTGAACACCTCCAGGGAGGGAGCATCAAATAAATACAAGGTCAACCAGAAAAGATGCTTAAAAAAAACCCCAAAAACTAAGCAAGAATGAACTCTAGCATAAACACACTACTAATGCCAATAAGTTTGATGTGGCATTCCTAGCCTACCTGACCACTTCTCTCAAGTTGAAGCAGAATGAACCCAAAAACGTAAAGTCTAAGTTCTAAAATGTCGCCTGATTTTCTACCACTAGTATCAATCCCTCAAAATCACATCAACACTGAACCTAAGCAGCAGCATATACCTCAAGCTATTGAAAAGACTCCCAACTCTAAGCAGGATAGTTTCCAAGAGATAGGACTCTTAGGAACTAAAATTCATTATGAGAAGGATCATATTTTTGCTAGTCTCATGTAAATAAAACCACAGCTTTTAAAAATCAAAATGGTAACACCCCCACAAACCACAAAAAAAACCAAAAGCCAAAACCAATCCTATTCTTCCTGGTTTCTCTTCCCCTTCTCTAACAAGGGATGGATTTCTTTATGTTTTATCCCTGCACTTTGACTTGCAGATTTCAAGCTTTTTTTCCTACAACAGTAGCGGGGAAAGACAAACAGAAAAGAGATGAAGCAAATTGAAATCCAAACAAAATGTTTTAAGTATACTACTGTGCACACCATAGTACATTCTTCAGGTTCTGTAAGTGCCATCTGATAGGAAACAGAATAATCTGTGTTATAGTCATTTTAATGTTCCATCACAGAAGCTTAGAGGTTGGAAGTGACCTCCAGAGATCATTGAGTCCAATACCCTGCCAAGGCAGGATCACACACAGGGATGCATCCAGGCAGGATTTGAAAGTTTCCAGGGAAGGAGACTCCACAATCTCCTTGGGCAGCTTGTTCCAGTGCGCTGTCACCCTCACTGTAAAGAAGTTTCTTCTCATGTTGAGCTGGAAACTTCTACATTCCAATTTGTGGCTGTTGCTACAATGGCTGTTGCCATAGTCTCTCTTTCCCACAAGGGCACATTGCTGGCCCACGCAGAACTGTCTGTCCACCAGCACTCCAAGGACTTTCTCCATGGGGCTGCTTTCTAGCAAGGCAGTCCCAACCTCTACTGGTGCTTGTTGTTCTTCCTCCCTAGATGTATGACCCTGCACATGTCCTTCATGTGGTTAGTGTTCATCCAGCACTCAGCCTGTGCAGATCTCCTTGGATGGCAACACAGCCTGAGGGATGTCAGCCACACGCTGTCCCCACAGAGACATGAAATAGAGTCTCTTCCTGCAGCTTCCACTTAAACTTGGACAACACTTAGTCACTGAGGTGTCTACTTGAATGTGTTAGAAGCAAAAGTTTCTATATTCTTTCCATAACCTGGTTTTTTGTTAATGACCATTTTGTTTTGGCAAGCAAATATCAAAGCATACCAGTGTCGGGATCCTTAAAAACACAGTAAGTAAACGCTCTGGTGGCAACAAAAAGCAGTTTCAGCCTTGTACCAAACAAAAACTGAAACAAGTGATTTAATTCCATGTATCTGAAATGCAGTTTTGCAGTATGAATATTCATCTCTTTCTCATTTTTCTTACAAGCCAGAGAGAGGACAGGTGAAAACTTCCCAGACTTTGTTAGATTTTTCAAAACCAGATGTTTCAAATACAGAATGTTTTTAAATGCAGAGGTAAGGCTCAGAACATATGGGTGTCCACTGACCCAGCCAAATCTAAATCTCTAAGCCTCCAAAGAACTTCTGCTAAAGGAATCTGAAACCAAGGAACCATTTTAATGCACATTTTAATGCGTTTTTACTCTAAAAATGAAGAAAATCCCGTAACTACACTTACATTTCTACCATCCTTTAACACATCAACCACGATCTGTAATGATTACAGCCCCAGTGATAACAATTGCACTGACACCTGAATAACTTAACAAGAAAAGGCAATTTCACAGTGCCTTAGTACCACTGCTTTTCTTTTCATTAAAGATGAATTATAAATTTGGGATTACTGTAATTTGGGTGAAAAGTGTAGACATTTGACAGAAACGTTAAAGAGCGTAATGTTGGGTTTTGGAACTGTACAAAAGAGAAAGGAAAATAGAGCACAAAATTGGACTAGCTCTACTGACAGAAAACATAGAGAAGCAGCTGCAACAAATCAGTAGTATGTAATGCTATCATCTATATACAGTTTTCTAGGACACTGAGGCAGAGGAATCGAGAAGTGCTAATTTATTCTTTTTCTTAATGTTGAACATATTCATTGCCATTTGTCAGTGTATGGCCTGCTTTTTTTTTTTTTTTTTTTTTTTTTTTTGGGTTTTGCACTCTGTTGCTAGATACAGTATTGATTCAAGGTTACAGCTTACTGCTACCTCGCTTGCTTTGCTATTGGGTGAGAAATACTCAGCTACAAAATCCATTCCAAACAGTATCAAGGTAGCAATATGCATTGCTGTAACAATTGCTCTGCTGGTTGGTAAGACAACAGGTAGCAACCAGGCATTTTTTGCATTGATGGAGTGTTGTACAAAACACTGGAGATATCCCTGTAATTTGGCACAAGCTAGCATATTACCCCAAACTGTGATTCTAATGTGCATCTGCATCCATTGAAAACAAACAAATAGATAATGGGCACAGAAGTGTACATTTGTCTTGTTAAAAAGTAAATAACTTAGCATAAAAAAAAAAAAAAATTTCCTGGTGAGGTTAAAGCAACGACAGTAGCTGCTTGAGTTAATTGATGCATTCTTTCCTAGTGGATCAAAAGCACAGCTGTTGAGTAACTCAGAAAGAATGAATAAAATTGCATTGGACCACACCAGATTTGAATTTGATTTCTGACAGCATTAAGTATGCAGAAGGTTGACAGCCTGGAACAGTGTTTATTAAACTCCTGTTCCCCTTCTGACAGGTCAAGGTATAGTGTCCTTTAGTTTTTTCTGTTGCTTAATTGTTGGGGTTTTTTAAGATATCATAGAGACCTTACTTTCTTTTTACAGTTGTAGCATATTTGTAACTAACACTTGCCTCTTAGAAAAACACTGATTTGAAAGAAAGTTTCAGTCCATAATAATATGAGATGTTGTCCCACTTTATTCCATGCAGCGATTCACAGGTGGGAAGAAGAAATTCACTCCTAATTCACAAGACAGAGGGCCTCGGTGACTAGGTCACAACTGTTAAGACCTTATGACCCTTAAAGCTAGTCCTGTGTCTGCAAGAGTCTCCTTATCTTTATAAGCTAAAGCTGGAAAGCTGCCAAGACAGGCATGGTGAAGACTGAATAATTATCTCAGAAGCATTACATAAATAAGCAAACACATAAATGGACAAATAAATAAATATTTCTACTCTGGCCTCCATCAGTCATTTACAACCACTGCAGCTCTCTACTTTGCAGTAACACATCCCAGAAAAGCCTGTCTTGATATAAAAATAGATCCTGCAGATGAAATCAAAGAGCAGTGGTACCAAAAGCACCTACTGATGTGTAATCTCCCAGCTCAGAAAAAAGCTTCCTTCTTTCCTGACGATTGCATTCATTCACAATACAACAAATCACAGTCCTTTCTGAACACCAATTTCTGTTAAATAATGTTTCCTCATAATTTAGGCCTTGAGCTATTGCTGCCTCAGGCAAGCTATGTAATAAGTCTTCTTATCTCTGTTTTACTACTTTGTTCCTGGTTAGCACTTGAAAACAGAGAAAACATTTGCCTCAAGCTTTCTTTAAGTAGCCCTTTATTTCAACACCTTGCATGTGTTGTTTTTTCTCTCTCTTTTTTTTTTCTTTGTTATACTTTGTTTCTCTGCATGTTTAAATCTTCTTGGTACCTCTTCAAATTTATATTATTCTGATATAGAATACAGAACATAGTTCAGTGCAGAGCCACAAAGATGATGAAGGGAATGGAACATCTCTCTTATGAGGAGAGCCTGAGGGAGCTGAGGCTCTTCAGTTTTGCAAAGAAAAGCCTGAGAGGTGACCTCATGAATGTCTATAAATATGTGCAGGGTGAGTGCGAAAAGGATGGAGCCAGGCTCTGCTGGGTGATGCCCGTGGCAGGACAAGGGGCACCGGGTGGAAGCTGAGGCACAGGAAATTTCATTTAAACCTGAGGAGGAATCTTTTTCCCTGTGAGGGTGACAGAACCCTGGAACAGGTTGCCCATGGGGGTTGTGGAGTCTCCCTCTCTGGAGATACTCAAGACCTACCTGGATGTGTTCCTGTGTGATCTGGTATAGGTGATCCTGATTTGCAGGGGGGTTGGACAGGATGAGCTTTCAAGGTTTCTTCCAGCCCCTGACATTCAGTGATTCTGTGATTTATCTTGCCACCATTTCCTCTCTTTTCCTGTGTGGTTTTCAATCAGCCTCATCTCTGCTCCTCTTTGCTTTCCACATCAATCACCTTCTCCCTTCTACACTTTTGGCAATACCTGTCAGGACTCTGTGAATTTCAATACATAACCCTTAGTGCACCCCTCAAGTACCATTAGCTTTTCAAGTTCATGTCTCTCCCCTACATGTGCACACCCATGTGCACATCCACACGCACAAGGATATCATCACAGTTTGCATCTCCAAAACAATTTGCCCTCCCCATAGAGACTCTCCATCAGGTCTCTCTTTCCTACTCAGAAGTACAAAAAGGACATGCAGAGAAGAAAATCTTCATCTTTTTTTTTTTTTTTTCTGGAGAGGCAAAATCATTAACTCTGCTTTTCAGCTTCATTTGCTGGTTGGTGTTGGACCAGGGGCATACATGTTAGCTACAATTAGGTAATTAGGGAGAAGAGGTATATTGTCAGACTGCCTCTAATTGCCTGCTTCTGGGGAATGAGTAAAGTGAAGACTTCTTTAGAGAACATCAGGATAACATGAAGGAAACAGAAGCAGTTGCTACTTCAGGAAAAGGTTTTATATCTTACTTCCTGAGCTCACGTGTGTGTGCACTCCACTATCACACCATCACATGCTCCATATGCAATTAAGAGCAGCATTTCTGCATCTAGTATAGACAGACTGCCACCCAGTGATTTAAGACTGGTCCAGAAGACCAGTAATTGCAATGCTGGAGGTAACTGCCTATTGCTGTTCTGGAATTCCCACTACTGCCATCTTTTTAGAAAGACTGCCATCAAAAGGCAATGCTTGTTTGCCCACAAAAGTGTCCTCTCTTCTATTTATATGATTAATTTGAGGTATATCAGTTACTTGAATATGTCTCTGTGCTTGGTTTTCTCAGCTTGCAATAAGCTCAGATATGTGCCTCCAATCACCTTAGCAGTGCCATTTATTTTGACAAAGTGCAATCGAAGTTATTTTGATGAAAGAGAGTGAACCACATTAAAACTGGACAATCTGGTCTCAGCTGTGACAGATTTCAGCATGCCATGCAGAATAAAAATAATTGGAAGTAGAAACAGATCTGTTTTTCCCTTCCAAACTTTGGAGATATCCAATTGATCTTCTAGCTTAAAAAAAAATAAATAAATAAAATAAAACAGAAGCAAAGTAAACTGTCAATTATGGTGTCATCTATCTCTGTCAATTGTAAACATATTTGCCATGCACAGCTACAGACAGCTGTGGAAGATCAATCACTTCATCCAGGACTCCTAGGCCAATTAAAGAATCTTGCAGATGGATAAAGGTTTTTTCTTTTTTTTTTCATACAGTATAATGCAGTGCAATTATATCAGGTATTCAAAAACTTGGGTGTATATGTATGTTTTAGGTGACTAAAGTGAAGTAATATATTCCTATGGCACTCCTTCAGCACAAAATAGTTCTTTCTCTGTGTCTCTTCAGCTGTAATTTTATCCATGCTCAAGAGTAACTTTTCAGCTAATAGAATCATAGGAATCTTTAGGCTGGAAAAGATTAATGAATCCAACCTTTAAGCTACCTCTGTTAAGTCCACCACTAAACCATGTCTCTAAGTGCCACATCTACATGTCTTTTAAATACCTCCCTAGAAACTGTGACTCCACCATTTCCCTGGGCAGCCTATTCCAGGGCTTGACAACCCTTTCAGTACAGAAATTGCTCCTAATGTCCAACTTAAAGCTTCTCTAGTGCAACTTGAAGCCATTTCCCATCATTTTATCACTTGTTACAAAGGAGAAGAGATACACACACACACCCCCTCACTACAAACTCTTCTCAGGTAATTGTAGGATTGCCATTGCCCCTCCTGGCCACCAGAGCACATTGCTGGCTCGTGGTCAACCTCCCACCCACTAGGACCCCCAGACCCTTTTCCCCTTCGCCACGTTCCAACAGCTCAGTCCCCAACCTATACTGATCCCTGGGGTTGTTCTTTCCCAGGTGCCAGACTCTACACTTACCCTTGTTGAATTTCATTCCATTTCTCCCTGCTCACCCCTCCAGCCTGTCCCAGTCTGATTGAATGGCAGCACAGCCTTCTAGCATGTTACCAATCCATCCAGCTTGGTGTCTTCAGCAAACTTGCTGACAGTGCCCTCTGTGCCCTCATCCAGGTCTGTGGTGAATACAAGGAGCAGAACTGGTCCAAGTACTGACTCCTGTGGGATCCCACTAGTTACAGGCCTCCAACTGGACTCCATCCCTTTGACCACAACTCTCTGACTTCTTTACTTCAACCAATTCCCAATCCACCTCACCACCTGATCATCCAGACCACAAAGAGGTCACTAGGGAATTATGGACAGATCAGCCTGAGGGCTATTCCTTATGAAATAGTGCAACTACTAGTATATTATAAAATAATGGAAGCAATTTTGAGTTAGTAAACCAGATGTCTGGATGGTTTGTAACTGAGGTTTATAAAACAGAGAAATAGAGAAGGTGAAGAGAGATTAGCCACTGACTATGTGGTCAGGTTAAGAACTACAGGTATCAAGGGGAATTGGCAAGAAGAAAATACACTGGAAAGTGAAAGAGATCTTGGTTAAGTAAGAGAACTTCTTAACACAGGATTTGTGTGGGTGGTAAATTTATATAGGAAAATTCAAGGCAGAAAAAGCCAGGCAACTCAGATACAGAAATGATATCTTTAGCTCTCTAAGCTCTAAATTGCTCAAAGTGTGCAGATTATTGAAAAAATAAAATTAAAAATTGTTATTTGCCTTCTCATACTCATTCCTAAGAATAAGATATTTGCTGTTGGCCCAGACAGAGGTTAGTGAGCTAAAGAGATCTTTGATATAGTCATTCCCATCATCCTGTAATGACCAGAATTATCTAGTGAAACAGCTGTCATCCAAGACAGAAACATACAGATGACACCTAATACTTCAAAAATTACAAGACAAACAGAAGGTATTTAGAGGTTTTCATGGATGATTCTTCAGCACACATGAAAAAACATAAAATGCTCTGTTTACATGCATAAAAAAAATAAAAAGGAAGAAAAAATACAAAAAGAGTAATAAACAACCTTAGACTAACACTATGTTAGAGGACATTTTTTTAACTCTGCACTTCTGTAAGGTTGCAAAAACATTAGGAAAGGTTTGTAGGAAGACCACCTAGATATTCCCAGAGCTAGGAGACAGGATTGGTGATGCAATGCTTTCAGAACCGCACATTATTCAATGTACTGAAAACAAATACAACAGGTGACAGAGGATGCACATAGATGAAGATACCTGGTTATGAAGATGCTTAGGAAAACAAAAAAGCATTTAAATTAGGAAATAAAAGACAATTTCTCAGCCAAGAGGGAAACCAGCACAGACTGGGCTAACATGGAAATTCACCAAATTACTCTGCTCTAGTGAGGCCTCACCTGGAGTACTGCGTTCAGTTCTGGAGCCCTCAATATAGGAAGGACATGGACCTGATGGAGTGGGTCCAGAGGAAGCCACAAAAATGATCAGAGAGACAGAGTAGCTCTGCTATGAGGACAGGCTGAGGGAGCTAGGGGTGTTCAGTCTGTAGAGGAGGAGGCTCTGGTGGACCTAATCACAGCCTTCCAGGACCTGAAGGGGGCTTAGAGGAAGGATGGAGAGAAGTAGTTTACAAAGGCTTGAAGTGACAGGATGGGGGGCAATGGGTTCAACTTGAGAAGAGCAGATTTAGACTGGATGTTAGGAACAAGCTCTTTACCATGAGGGTGGTAGAGCACTGGAACAGGTTGCCCAGGGGGATGATTGAGGCCCCTTCCCTGGAGACATCCAAGGTGAGGTTCGACGGGGCCCTTGGTGACCTGGGCTAGTGGGGATGTCCCTGCTGACAGCCCTCCCCTGCAGGGGGGCTGGACTAGATGACTTCTAGAGGTCCCTTCCAGCCCAGATTATTCTGTGATTCCATGATTCTATGAAAATGCTCCTCTGTTTTCGAGGAGCAGCAGTCAGCCCTATCACCTCCATCATTCTCCTTCCAGTCCTCAATGCTTTCTGCACCTTCTGTCACTATGGACCTGCAACCCTCAGCTGCTGGGAGTGAATTGTATTTGTTTCAGTTGGTGACTTCTTTGGTTTCCCTTTTTGGCAGTCCACCTGGCTAGCAGGTTTTTGAGAGCTGGCTATCATTTGGAGTTGTCAAAAGGAAAAAAAAAAGAAAGAAAAAAGAAATTAAACCCTCCTTCATATCTATCCCAAAGGGTGGGCTGAGTGTGGCTCAGGAATTTGTGAAGTGATGAGTCCTACTCTTCATCCCTTCCAGCACTGACTTTAATAAGATAAATGTCAACAGACTGCCTTTCATATGCCTGTGAAACTTGTGATTTCACATTAAAGACAACGATTATTGTCAGTTTTTGGCACCACAGTGCAGACTGCTTCCTCTCTGCTGTATTGTATTTCCATCAGACATCTGATAAGCTGAAGCCTCCCACAAGAACAAGTAGTTGCAATTGTGAGACTTCTCCTAGCTGCTTACAGACTATTTCATCTGCCTCTTGATCCTGGCTGGGCAGTCTGTAAGACACTCCCATGAGTCTACTCATGATGAAGTACTGCAGTGATGTTTTTCAATTACTGTATCTGCCCTTCTCACAAGTTTACAGTCTCTTTGTGTAAACAGAAGTTCTAGTCTCCTAAAGTGAGGGAATATTCTTTATACACATGCCAAATAGATGAAGGATAAGTGGTCTGGGAACCATATACTCTGACTTACACAAAAAGCAAACACAGAATCATAAAATGTTAAGGTTGGAAGGGACCTCAAAGCTCATGCGGTTGCAGAAACCTCTCCCTAGAACAGGTTGTTCAAGGCCTCATCCAGCCTGCCCTTGAATAGCCCCAGGGAGAGAGCAGCCACAACCTCCTTGGGCAACCTGTGCCAGTGCCTCACCAACCTCACTGCAAACTTCTTCCTAACATCCAGTTTCAATCTCCCCTCTGCCAGTTCAAACCCGTTGCCCCTTGCACTGTCATTACAAGACCTTGTCAATAATCCCTTCCTGTAGCTCCCTTCAGTTCCTGGAAGGTCACTACAAGGGCTCCTCAAAGCCTTCACTTTTCCAGGTTGAAGAGTCCCAACATGGACATATGAACCTGGTAGATCAGTGAAAAATATCATCAGTTGGACAAATGAGTTGGTTTTACTTTATCCAGATATGATAACTACCAGATTTGGAATCAAGAAGAAATTTCTCTGAGTAAGTGCGTTTGAAGTGTAACATAACTTGGAGGTTTAGTATTTCCTCTGCAAGCTTCACTTACCTGCTGAAATCATCTATATATATCTCACTTAACCAATTTCCTGCCAAGACAGGTGTCATGATGACACCAAAATCTCTGTGGTCTTTGCTTTCTCAGCCTAGCATCCCAAGGAATGAAGTGCTTCAGTCTAATTAAGGACCCTGGGTTTCATGCAGTGTGACCCATAAAGGCCTGTGATATAGGAGAGGTTAGCTTAGATGAAATAATATCTTCTGACCTTAAACTCTATGAAATCACAGAACTTTTACAAATTCCAGTTAACAGTGGTGTATATCAATAGCCTGTGTTCTTAGACATGGCTCCTTGATTTCATCTTAGTTCTGCAATGTCAGCTTTGCTGAGTTTGAACTATGGCAGCCTGTCTTTGATACTCTGGCCTTGTTTTAAACAGCTTCAGAGAAAACTTGTAAAATGCTGAAGATGGACTGACACTGAGACAGCTCAACTTCAATTAAATAATAATAATAATTTTTAAAAAAGCCTAACGTAATTCTTTATTCTTTTAGAAGATTGATCTTAGCAGAGTGTTTAGATTTGGAAGCTTTAGATAATAGCTTCAGGCCATTTGGGTAGCTGGGGAATATTTTTTTAAATTTTTTTTTTTCCCCAGCTTTTCTTACAGCTCTCACTATGACAAATCAGAAAGCCAGAAGTAGGTGTGATCTGCTTAACTCAAAAACATTCACTGAAATGCAAAGTATTAGGTAGCATTTACAGAGACATACACTGAAGCCTTTGGAGCCAAATGCCTTTTAAATGCATGTCACATGAATATTCAGTCAGATATGCAAATTTGGGGTATCTGTTACTTTTAGTAGATTGATCTATTATTTGAGATCAAGGCATAGATCACAAGAAAGGCATATCAAAGTTATCAAACCTTTTATATTATGCTTGTACAGACTATACTGCAGGTAGTCATGTTTGTTTTTTATTCCTCTTGGCAGTTTGCTTTGTTTCTATAGGAAAAGTAAAACCTGAATTTCTCTTAGTTATGTTTTGATAAAGTGCTTCATCACTGAAGCTTTACAAATAACCCTCAGCACTTCAAAAGGAGGTTTTGATACTGTAACAGCAAACCAATACAGTACCCAGAATCTAAGAATTAGAGTTCTATATTGCAGAGAAACGTTGCTAGAAGATTCAAAAGTCAAACAGATTCAGTGTAACTCCACATTTCTTAAAACACCTTACAGGCTCTGCAGTATATTTGGGAAAGGATTGTTACCCTGTTACAGGTAGTATTTCAAAGCAGAAAATTCTACAGGGATGGTTTTGAACAAAGACCAAAGAGAAAGAAATTATTGACCACTGAAAGTTTGCTTGGTTAGTTAGGAGGAGGCCAATGTGAAGTTTTGGCTAGACCAAAGAAAAAGAAATTATTAACCACTGAAAGTTTGCTTGGTTAGTTGGGAGGAGACCAATGTGAAGTTTTGGGTAGACCACAGAGAAAGAAATTATTGATCACTGAAAGTTTACTTGGTTAGTTGGGAAGAGACCAGTGTGAAGTTTTGGCTAATTCCTGCTACACATTTCAGAATATTAATAAATCTGATTAGCAGATGTTGCTCACCAGCTATCCTGAACTTGAGTTGAAATTTCTCCACTTGCAAAAAGATCTAGGGCTTTTTACCTCCCCTTTCTTATTCTTCCAGCCTCCTGTCTCCAGCCCTCTCCAAAAGGATATACAGTCCTACATGCTGAGGAGTTTTACCTGCCTGTTGGAGGATAGACTTTACTACAAATTTCCAACAAAGCAGTTCTTCTCAGGTGGATTCTCTGGGAAGAGCTGATAGGTAAATCACAGTCATAATTTCAAAATTATCAGTGGGCAGGAGACTAAACCATTTAGCCTCTGTCCAATCCCATTCCACAATAAGGGATAAAAGAGCTCAACTTATTTTTGTCCTTCTTTAGCATGTTCTGTTCTGTTGTTACTGCAAGGGATTAAAAAATCCCTGTAGCTCTCCTCTTTTCCCCTCAGCTATAACACTTGGCACAATGAAAGACATCAATTCTTCCAACAAACTCCACCTTATCTATACTTAAACCATATCACCTACAATGTTGCTCTGGAAAGCTTAAAACACAACATAGAACAGCCAGGTTTCTTCAGAGCAGGGTCTGGATGTTGATGACAGAGCAGAGAATAGGACTGCAATGACCTGAGTTTCCCAAGTTTAAGAGGAGGGTACTTGACCCACTGATTATTTAGCTTGGCTAAAGAATTAATTTGTAGGTCTCACTGGTAGTGATAAAGTTAATCTTCTGTGTCACAAATCTGTCAGAACCCTAAATAAGCTCACCACAAAACCACAAAATCCAAGTAAACTTTAGTTTATGATCCACAACGTTTCCAGAACCCTTCCTGTGACTGAGATGGGTATTATATATACGTCCTCTGCTTCAGAGTCTCTGCTGTGTTCTCTAGAGGATCTTGTGCAAGTGAATGGTGTTGCTGGAATGGTTTGTTTCAATTAGGAAACTCTCTGTAATTCCTTTTCACCTTAAGAGGTTGCATTGCAAAAAAAAGAAAGCAACCTGCAGCAGAGGTGTGATTTGCAACAGCACTTATCTCTTAGTCAGGTAACAAGCCAATCAATGATAATAAGCCAACAGGAACTAAAGATCAGAACAGAAGCCAAGAGAGGTGAGTAGAAAAGTAACTCACTCAAGAGCAGCAGAAGAACTGCAGGGAAGCTTCTAATGATCTAGCAGAATGCAGTAAGTCCTAAAGAAACTGAGGAACAGGAAAGATGGTTCTAAAGCATACATATTTACAGAGGTAGCAGCACCCTTAAAGGATAAACCCACCCCTTACTGGTGATTCTTCTGAGTGCTTTACACACTCCTATTTTCTAATCAAATTATAAACTATCTTTGAAATATTAATACGCTCTACTAATTAAAATCCTTTAAAAGTTGACTAAAACTAAAATGTCTTTTTAAAACTTAATGCCTAAAACCAGTGAAAGCTGAAATCACTGAAGTGGTATCAGTCATGTTCTGTCTTTCCTTTGGTTCCACCTTCTATATATAACCACAGCATAACTTTAATGAAAAATGCATGGTTTTATCAGATGAGCTCGTTAAAACTAATTTGAGATTATATCTAATCTAAATGAAGAATGTATGTGGAAAAAATGACAGATTTGCTCCACTCTCTGCATCTCTTAGCAACTGCTCAGATGACTTTTTTTTTTTTTTTTTTAATGGGGGGGGGGGGGGAGGAAGGGAACAGGAAAACCAAAAGCAGACCCCAAAAGATTCTGAAAGTGAGCACATTAAGCCTGTAGAAGTAATCTGAAAGCACTCCAGAAAATCTGGAGTGAATAAAGTGAGCATCTGATGGCACCAAGCAGTGGAGACAGTGTGTCTGTTGCTTCTAAGTGGCCCTTCCAAGCAGAGTTAAAAGCCACTAATAGAAGCAGACTGGTTATTATGGAACATGCATTTGAGATGCTGTAATGAAAACCATACTCTTAAAAACAGTGGTGCCATATTGGCTTGTAAGAACTGGTCAACACTTAGCAATAATTCTATAAGGAAAATTTCAGCTAAGGAAGAAGAGGAAGTGGGAATGATGTATTCTACCACAAGGTCTGCAACTTGTTCAAAGTCTTGAATGACAAAGGAAGCCAATCCACTAAATGGTGTCATCCTGCTTGTTCAAATTTGCTTTCAGAATCATTGTGCTGGGCAAATTCCAAGTCCAAATTATTCAGGAAAAAGACTGTCCTTGAAATTAGCAGAAGGTCTAGATACAAGGACTTACATCCTACAATGTCCTCCTTTATGAGATAAAGAATCTCAGAAAGCAGGGAGTTCAGCAAGAGCTGGAAGCTGAAAGAATTTTTTTTTTTTTGGACAATTTAAATAACTTTCTGAACTACCACCAATGCCTGCAGCTGCAGGCTCAAAATCTGCAGTGTAAAATCAACACAATGAAGATGCATTGACTCCTCTTGAATTATACTGCAAAGGCATCCAGGAAGAACCAAAGTAACCTTTGCCAACAGCTTTATCAGAAGCTGGGTGAGATGAAGATTGCTATAGAAAATACAGAGTGGTTTTGGTCTAAACTCTCTGGAAAGCCAGAAATCTTGAGTCTGATTTAATTCTGGTCCCAGTTTCCCAGCTGCACCTACTGTTAGAAGTTCATTGTGAATTTTCTGCTATTCAAATATGAAATTGGTGTTTTTAGAATCAATATGTGTGTTCTAAACCAAGTGAAATTAGGTTCAGATAAAACTTGGAAGCATTTAAAAAGCGATATTACTGCTGTTATACATCCCAAGCACTCTGAGGTTCCCAATATACAAATAATGCTGCAGATTAAAATTATTTTTCAGTCACTATTTTTCTTTTTCTTTTCTTTTCTTTTTTTTTTTTTTCCCCTCTTGTGGGACACATTTGCAGGTTTATCTGGAAATATAATCTGAAGTAAGGCAGTTTCAGAGCACTATAAAAACATTATCAGTTTCTGAGAACACTCTTACCAGGTCATCAGCTATCCAATTTCCCTGATTTTACAGATGGAGAAATTGTGCTATTCAGGAGTCGCAGACCTTGCTTGAAATCGTGGATGAAGATTGACAGAGACAAGATTAGAGTCTCTTGCTCTCAGAGCTAAGGCCTGCTTATTCTTGCACTCTGGATAACTATCAGGCAGTGAAGCAAAGCTGCTGTGCCTTGGGTCAGAATATAGGAACCGGTGTGAGATAGCAATTAATAAGAGCACATCCAAAACTTTCAGAGAGGAATGGACACTTTAGAGTGTATTAAGAAAATGCATTCAAAAGATATCTGGAAGTGCAAAATTCAATGTTCAAATGAATAGCAACCCTCAGCAAAAGGGAGTTTTGTATAATTGTAACAATCATCATCTGAAGGAAGACTCAGTGAAAGAAAAATTTTTTTTCTGTGTAGAGGGACAGATTTGAACTTGTGTGCAGACTGCTGCCATTCTCAGCCTTCCCAGAGCCCACACATCACAAAGCCACATCTTATCTTCTAGCTGCTGTGGTTCCCACTAATCTGGCATGGAGTATTGCACATGAACACAAATGATTCAGTACAAGGCAATATAGAACTGTGTGGCTGTATGGGGATTCCAGGAAGGTTAAACCTGGGGAAATCTTCATCAGTACCACTCTTTGGTCAAGACAGGACGTGCATTTAAAACAGTCTTTCAAGCAGTTTCTGTGGTACCCTCGATCTACCCCAGAGCATGGTACGGATGTTATTTTATTTCAGTCTTTGCCAGCTGAAGGATGGTTGTGTCTTAACTAAACTCCACAGCTTTAAGACACAGCTTCGCACCTTGCTCTGGGCTACCAGCACTTAACATATGACTGGTTCACAAAAACCTAGATTAAGAGTATACTTCTAGAGACAAGGAGAAGCAACAACGTGACTGACATTGGCCTGAGGCTGTGACTATAACTTCAAAAAGTCGTGGAAAAATGCTACTGGCTACCCACAGAAACACAGGATTCAGCATTTTGGTTTTTTTTTTTTCCTAGTGTACTGCAGTAGATGGCTAGCAAACAGGATTTCTCTTGCTGCTTCTCACAGACAAGCATCCAAAATGAACACTTTCACAGCTAAAGAGTCTAATCATAGATAGAAAGAACCAGAGAAAGTCCTGTGTATACGAAAGCAGCCCTGAAACAATTCATTGAATGATAGAATGGTAAGGATAGAAGGGACCTCAAGGACCATCCAGTTCCAAACCCTTGCTGTAGGCAGGGATAACTCCCACTAGTACAGATCACTCAAGGCCTCACCTAACATGGCCTTGAACACATCCAGAGAGGGAGCAGCCACAATCTCACTGGGCAATCTGTGCCAGTGTCTCACCATCAATGGTTTGAAGTCCTTTGCACAAATAAGAACTAAAAAATAGTTAAGATTTTTAACACCTTATGTCAACAAGAAAATGAGCAAAACACTACAATATTTATATGTCTGTACTTGAACTGGGGAGGTGGGGATGGGGACATGTCAAAGCAAGAAGTTATTGTTGTGGAGTAAAAAGTTAAAAACTGCAGTTGTTATACTTGCCTGGAAAATTAACTTATGTAAGGCGTAACATGCACTCAGCTGCAGCAGAATAGTGAAAATACTGCAAGTCATGTCCCAAGCATGTGTAGAGGTGGAAAATGTTGTAAGGTAAATATGAAAGTCTTACTATAATGTATTAACTGAGGAGACTTACTCTCTTATCCTATCAGGAGAGCAGGGTTACATTAATTACAGGCTACAAGAGTTGGGGTTCTGCAGCCTGGAGAAGAGAAAGCTTCCAGGAGACCTCATAGTAGCCTTCCAGTATCTGAAGGGGCCTACAGGAAGGCTGGGGAAGGACTATTGACAAGGTCTTGTAATGACAGGACAAGGAGCAATGGGTTTGAAGTGGAAGAGGGGAGATTTAAACTGGATGTTAGAAAGAAGTTCTTTACAGTGAGGGTGGTGAGACACTGGCACAGGTTGCCCAGGGAGGTTGTGGTTGCTCCCTCCCTGGAGGTGTTCAAGGCCAGGTTTGAGGAGGCCATGAGTAACCTTCGCTAGTGGGAGGTGTCCCTGCCTATGGCAGGGAGTTGGAACTAGCTGATCCTTGAGGTCTTTTCCAACCTTACCATTCTATGATTCTACGATTACATACAATAAAAATCATGATGTTCAGCTTTCATTAATCTTCAGAAAAAGCAGTAAACTCATCCTGTTCCTTCACTTCTGAAAAGTTCAGTTCCTTGAAATAGTGTCATAGGGCAGGCAAGAATAGGACAGGGGAGAAGAAAAGGACTATTTAGTTTTTCTGCTTCACAATCATGGGTTTCTCATGGCAGGGAAAAGCAAAGGAATGTTGGAATATTTTATGTCACAACTCTTTATATTTACATATTTTATATAACATCCATGGCACATAGTTGTACTAATATAAACTGTAATATGCATTTTATATTGAGTGTATGCTCAGATATTTATACTTTTTTTCCCCCTCAAAGTAATTATGAATTTGTTTTATGACCTGTAAAGGACATTTGCCAGCAGCATAATGATTCTCATGCCTGAGATTATAGATTTCAAAAAATGTTACTAAGTAGCTAATTCTTTTTACTTCAGTGAGATGAGACGTGGAGAAAGACACAAAATGTCTCTGACAGAAACAGTCTCTCTCTAGAAATCAGGGATTTTATAGATCATCCCATGCACAACCATGACATTGATGAAAGGAAGCTCTTTGTACAGATGAACCCAGCCCAGAACACTGGAAAAGTTTAATGGCCATTTCACCTTAGGCAGTTCTCCAACATTATACATGTAATTTTTATTATGACCAATAAAACCTGTTTCCAGCCCATTGCAGATGGGGTCTATTTAATGGTCAGTTTCTTAATGTCATCTTTGCTGCTACAGTGTAAAAAGTAATGATAATTCCATTGCAGAGCACAGCATTGCTGCATGTAGATCAGATTATCTGGGTCAATTTAAATGTTATTACTGGGTCGATTGAATTGGCCTAAGGCACCATTGATTTAAAATAAATCTCCATATTGTTTTATTACACTGTAGGCCATATATCAATTCTAATAAAGACTAAAACAAAATCTCTGTGTAAACTCTATGTAGAGAATTAATCACAGGTTTATGGAGTTGTCACAGACTGCAGCACAGACAACATTAGAAATGTGACATCTAAAAGATGTTGTATAATTCAGCAATGTCTGATTGAGATTTAAGTTGAGATGTATACATTGCAGAAAGAACAGTAAGGCTCTTCTTTTTTTTTTTTAACTGAAAGAGATTATTGCAAAGTTTCAGGACAGAAAAAAAGAAAACTATTTTTACAGCATGATTTGGGTTTCTTCCTTTTTTCTTTGTTATTCTGAGCATGTTCCAGAGGAAGATGCTTATCAATTATACATGAGGGGCAGGGGTTCAAACTGAACAAACTAAGAGTACAGAGTACTTTTACAGAGGCAAATTCAAATAGAAATTGTTGTTTCCTAAAAAGTCTAAATTTGACATTATATTGGATATCCAACATCATTCATAGATGAAAAGTGTGGGAGCTCAATAAGATGTTGGCAATAAATCAGAGAATTACTTTCCTCGTGGTCTCATTAAACTGCTTCCTCTTTCTGCACTACCCCTGGAAATACATTTCTAATTTGTTGATTCCACAGAAAGCACACATCAGATTATTCATTTTTACATCAGTATGCACAGGATATTTTCTAAATATTAATGCCCTGTCCCTTACACTAAATCCTTGGGGAATTCTTTAATATGCAAAACTTTTTTGGTTTTTCTTTGTTAATGAATTAATTACCCTGTCCTCCAGCAATACAATTACAATGTCAAGCACTGTCTATATGCTCTCCAAAGCAAAGGAAAATGTATCGGTCTAGAATATTCATATCTGATACCTCCAGAATGTAGAGCACATAAGTAATGGTGCCTTTAAAGTATACATGGATAATTAATTACCTCTATTTTGCTGGATCATCTGATTTCTATAACTGCCAAACCAACTCTGAAAACTTTACATCATACCCTAGTTAGTCATCGGTCAAAGACCCAGGTCTAGAAGTAAAACACAGTTGCCTATGTGCAAAGTACAGAGACACTGCTCAAGATACTCAAAGACAGCTATAACTACTTATCTGTGAAATAAATAATTTGTAGATGAATACCTGCATTCCAAGTCTTCATTTGTATTGCAAAGTCTATCTTTTGCCACTTAGAGAGGAACTCAGTTGTAGTGCAATATACAAACACTTAATTGAAGAGCACATTTCCCATAAAGCCAGATCAGGTATTTCCAAAATGTACATCTGGAATACACTCTGATTAGATACTGGTACTCTTTCCTGGTTTCAGAGTAAACATTCAACATTAATTACTTTCTGAATGCCTTTTGAAATCTTCACTGGTTTAGACAGCATGCATTTTGTTTGTTTTAATGCTACACCAAAGTAATTTTTAGTCAATACTTCCTGTCTCATGAGCCTTGTATTTACAGCATATGACTTTTTAAATTTTGGTAACACTGAGTCATGGCTATGGAACTGTCTGTTCCCGGGTCTGGACTTCAGGTTGGTTTGGCTTTTTTTGTCTGGTGAATATGCCTGAAGTTATTAAATAGTTATGGGCTTCGTCTTGGGTTTATTCCCCTCTGTAATCACCTTATTCTCGTAACCAAGTATCATCATTCATCAATAATTAATAGAACTCTCTAAATTTTTCTTCAAAGGAAAATATACATGCAATCAAACTTCTCCCAGAGACAGAGGCAAATGTGCATTTGTTGTCATTTCAGGTTTATTAGAGTTCGTATTTTTTTTAAACACCCAGTTACATATTAAAGTTAAGTCTCCTAAATGCACAATTCCATTCTTATTTTACTGTCAATATCTCTTCTCTTAACTGATAAAAATTCACCTTGAGAATATTTCTGCATAAAATACATCCCTATGCTAATGCAAAGGAGTAAATAAGAAATAAAAAAACCCACCAAAAGTACTAAGGGTCAATGAAAGATTTGATGACTGTCAACTAAGCACAAGTGGAACAATTGGATTTTAACCTGATCATTTGGCAGTGGGATACACTGGCTCGAGCACACTCACATAAAATAACATTCCCTCTTCATTAATCAACCACTACTAAATAAATATTCCCTAAGTACAACAATCAATATGTATAGAACAAGGAATCATCTTAGCTAGGAACCTTTCAAAGGCTGCCATAGTATCAGTTTGATCAATTTTCAACAGTACTATGACATCTCTAAAAGACTTTGTATGAAGCTTGGTTTAGGAGGTATTGCCCTGATGCTACTGCAGTACTAAACAGGTAGAAACTCTTTCACACCTATAAACTCAAAGACATGCCACAAAAATCTGGTGTACCTAAATATTAGTTCACTCCGTGCATTACTTCCTACGCTAATGAGTTGAGACCATAGAAACACAGAATCAACCAGGTTGGAAAAGACCTCCAAGCTCATCCAGTCCAACCTATCACCCAATCCTATCCAATCAACTAGACCATGGCACTAAGTGCCCTATCCAGGCTTTTCTACCTTTATCACAGTATCAGCAAGGTTGGAAGAGACCTCAAAGTTCATCAAGTCCAACCCAATACCACAGCCCTCAAGACCAGACCATGGCACCAAGTGCCACATCCAAACCCACCTTGAACACCTCCAGGGACACCGACTCCACCACCTCCCTGGGCAGCCCATTCCAGCAGTCAATGACTCTCTCAGGCAACAACTTTCTCCTCACCTCCAGCCTAAACTTCCCCTGGCACAGCTTCAGACTGTGTCCTCTTGTTCTGGTGCTGCTTGCCTGAGAGAAGAAAGCAACCTCCCCCTGGCTACAACCACCCTTCAGGTAGTTGTAGACAGGAAGAAGGTCTCCCCTGAGCCTCCTCTTCTCCAGGCTAACCAATCCCAGCTCCCTCAGCCTCTCTCCATAGGGCTGTGCTCCAGGCCTCTCCCCAGCCTCATTGCCCTTCTCTGGACACACTCAAGCACCTCAATGTCCTTCTTCAATGGAGGGGCCCAGAACTGGACACAGCACTCAAGGTGTGGCCTGAGCAGTGCAGAGTCCGGGGGAGAATGAGCTCCCTGCTCCTGCTGGCCACACTATTGCTGATGCAGGCCAGGATGCCACTGGCCTTCTTGGCCACCTAGGCACACTGCTGGCTCATGTTTAGGCAGGTGTTTCTGGCAAGGATGACAAATTCCCTAAGAAAATCACTACCAAGAACCACTCTATAGCTTGAGAGCACAAGCACAGGATGACAGCAGAGGCCCCAAGGGTATAAATGTAAGTAAAAAATAGTCAGTTATGTATTAATAAGGGAATGCATCTTCAGATGGGCAGAAATATTTTGGATGCATAATAAAGAGAACAAAGCAACCCACATATACTAAATGTACTAAATACAAAGGATAAAAGACAGTCATAAGACAAAAAGAAAGAACAGAGTGAGTTGCTGTATCATTGTCATCCCCAGTTAATATTCCTGCACCTGATCAATGCAGCTGCCTCTCTGAAGGAGGCTGTCCTTCCCTTTCAGAGAAAAAGAACAGTTTTTTGATTTGTCATTCGCCACATGTAGCTATTGCAGACTCAGCAATCCTAGCTGAATGATTATATTTAATATATCTTTGTGAAGTAATTCAGAATCCTAAAAAGCAGCATCTGTGTTTTCTGCTCCCTACACCCATGCCAAGACAACTGATAGTGCAGAACCAAATCAGAGCAAACTTGAATGCAGCAATATGAAAGTGATAAAAAATGAGAGCTTCTGAGCACTGAGTAATGACCCTCAATTCATGAGGATCTTCTATTTCTCTTTGTGTCCTAACAAATAGTGTTCTTGGGCAAAAAGTGATTTGAGGTACACCTATGCATGCCTGAATAGTCTTACAGAAGTAATAAACTAAACTGATCAAATGCTGTCTATATTGTTTTCTGCAATTCTGTGGGGCATCTGCTTTAAATGATTTGGCTGACATAAATCAGTGATGATAACTGAGTTCAGTGGGATCACAGCAATGAGTGGGTTTACAGTGGCTTTGTAACACAATCAGTGTATTCTTTACTTTCATAACCTATGACTAACAACTTGACAAATACTGAGAAGCAAGCACCATAATCAAGTAAAATATTCTGCGTTTTCACAGCTCTGAAATGAATTTTGGGGTCATTTTTGTTGTTTTGTCTCTTTTTTAAAATCCATGTAACACTGTCCCTTTAATCCTTAACAACATACAACAAATCCATATAACACAATGTTATATGGATTTAACATCTGTGTGCCTGCGTGTCAAACTGATGTGCTGTCATGACACAACACTGCATAACAGAATGGATGAACTTGGCAGAACCACAGATAAAAAACACACTTCTTGGAAAACAGAGATGGTCAGCATGGAGAAGAAATTTGGCCTAAAGAGACAGCAGTGTCATTTACAAATTTACAGCAACATACACACAGAATTTCTGCTTACCAGAGACTGTAAACTGTTGTTTTTGAAAAAGGGTGTTCTAGTCATCAGTGATGGCAAAGGTGTCTCAGATGCTACCTGTCTTTCTCTCCAAGCATAAACAGATCAGGTCTGTGCCTGTCTGGGCATTATCAACCAAAGGACAGCTATACTGTTAGGTAATTTCTTTAAATTGTCTACCATCCTCGGGCCCAACTCTTTAAAATCAGATCTTTCTGTCCCATCCCTTTACAAGCACTCTTCTTACCTTTCACATACCAGTCATGTCTCAAACCTCCTTTGGATATCCATTAAGCGAAATGAAACATGGCCAAAAAAAAGGGGCTCATTTTGTTCCTCCTTCCAAACCATTCCTTTCCTGTTCAGTTTCAGTTGTTTTTTAAAATACAGACACACTGTCACAACTCCTGTCTTTGAAAACCACAGTCTGAGCTTCATCTTTGATTTAGCTATCTGTTTTCATCCCAACAGCTTACCTATCAATAACATGCCACTTCTCTCAACTCAATACTGTCATCACACAGTACTCTTCCCGCCACCATTTTAGCCTGCTGGGTTTTTGCTCTGCCACCAAAGAAATGCCAGCTTTGTCTCACTTCATCCAGCACTCTTCACTTTCCTATTTACTTATACAGTCCACATGAGCTAATTAGCAGTTTTCTTTTTGTTTTTCAATATTTTCTCTACATTTTATCAGCCTCAGAACACTTTTCTTATTAGCACCCTTATGTTTACTCCTGTCTCGGTCTTTCTGTATGGGAGAATCTTAAGTAAAGTCCTCAGAATCACAACATTATAAGCCTCAAAATTAACTTTAATTTCTCCTGTTGCTGCACCATCTTGAAAATTCTCCCAGCTGATAAGGAAAAAAAATAATTCATTTAGAAAAGCTGTCTTATCAAAACTGAATCACTCCATCATTACAGATACCTTCACCTTCTGACTCCTCAGCTGTTCTGTATCATCATTTTATTTATAAACCCATTGGAGTGGAAACTATCATTTAATATAACTATAGTATAGAGTCCCGATTAGCTTGAAGATCTCTGGGAGTCTCATCAACGTAACTAATAAATATAGAAGAAATGAAACTTACCTGGGAGTACAGCATCAAGTCATGTAGAAACTTCTGTATTGATGTTAGGGCTGTGCACGGTCCCTTTAATACAGACATCTGAAATGTAATGATTTGGAGTGAAATTATGGCTCCACTGAAGTCTGCTTTTTATGACTGTCTTATTTTGGCAATATTGTAAGTTAAAGAATACCTCTGTATAAAATTAACTACAGAAAATGGCATATATTTTTGCTTTCCTCTGTTCTGCAGCACTCTCTTAGTGTATTTACAGCAAATCCAGTGTAGCAGAATGTTCTGGTTTTCATCCTTGGTTTCATAAGAGAGCTATTTCTTTTTCTTTCAAGCTTATGAAGCTGATAGCTGTGTGTCAATTTTGCAAGCTTGATAGATGTTCTCTGTTAAAGGAGGAGATCAAAGGGAAAGCTGGTGGGCCTGAAAGTTTTGGCTGTGACAGGGTGGACTCATCACAGAGGACTGTGCTGACAAGCAGTGCTGCCAGGGCACAGCAAGAGCCAGCTTCTTCCCTAGGAATAGCAAGCCAGGAGCCAAGGAGGACCACTGTGCCAGTCATGACCTCACCAAGGCACCACCAGCCTCTGGGTTCTGCACACAGCTGCCAGAGCTGTGCTGCTAAGAAGGCCCGAGAACAAACAGGCCCAGTGTGGTAGTTAGAGGGGTCCTCGGTCTCCCTTAAACAAAACCACAGGGACAGAGGCCCACCCCAGGATATTGTAATAGTGTTACTCTATTCCTTTTCCAGTATCACAGCTTACAAAACAGTGCCTGACTTCATCTCTCCCCTTCTCCCTGCTTCTCTTGCTTCTACCTCTCCAAGCCGCACGCTCTTATTCCTGTGGCTCATGGGGGAGCTGGCAGGCAGGGAGCTGAGGCCCTGAGGCCCTACAGGCCCAGCTCGCGTAGGGTGGTTTTGGCCCTCCCTTAGGCCGACTGAGGGTGGAAGGGGTGGAGGGTTCTAGAAGGCCAGTTTGGGCCAAGTGAGTCTTGTACTTATTCTACCTGATTGCCTTTTGCATATATGCTCTTGTAAATACAATGACCCTTTCAAACTTCCCCTCAGCGTGCAGTATCCTCCTCCTCGCTCCTGAAAAGGGGTAGGAGTCGATTCTGTCTGCTCATGGCCCAGATCAGAACACCCAGGCACAACAGTGAAACAAGCCCCAGGCTCAGAGGGAGCCCTGTCAGAAGCAGCTGGTGAAGGGGTCAGAGGCTGGTCAACACCTTGGGTCCAAAGTCCACCCAAGAGGCAGGGCCAGTTACAAGCTATAATATATGTGGCAAGAGGCCTGCCCCGGGGACAGGCTGCCCACACCACAGAGTCCTTGGTTCACCCAGCAGACAGGGCTGGAAACAGACACAGCTACAAGGTAGCTGTTGTGGGTTAAGCCCAGGTGGTAACTAAGTCCCACACACCTGCTTCCTTCTTCCTAGTGGGATGGAGGGGAGACTAGAAGAGTAGAAGTAAGAAAACTCATGGGTCAAGAAAAACAGAGTTTAAAAGCCATGCACACAAGCAAACAAAGCAAGGAATTCATTCATCATTTCCCATCAGTGTGCAGGTGTTCAGCCATCTCTAGGAAAGCAGGGTCCTGTCATGCCTAAGGATCACTTGGGAAGACAAGTGTCACGGCTCTGAACGGTCCTCCTTTCTCCCCGCCTTTAGGTGCTGAGCATGATGGAATAACCCTCTGGTCAGTTGCAGTCATCTGTCCTGGCTATGTTTCCTTCAACCTCCTGTTCATTCTCAGCCTACTTGCTGGTTGGGTGAGGAGCAGAAAGGCCTTGACTGGACATGGGGTTGTTCAGCCTGGAGAAGAGAAGGCTCAGGGCAGACCTCATTGCTCTCTACAACTACCTGAAAGGAGGCTGTAGCCAGGTGGGGTTGGTCTCTTCTGCCAGGCACCCAGCGACAGAAGAGGACACAGCCTCAAGCTGTGCCAGGGCAGGTTCAGGCTGGATGTTAGGAAGAAGTTCTTCCCAGCAAGAGTGATTGGCATTGGAATGGGCTGTCTGGGGAGGTGGTGGAGTCACCACCCCTGGAGGTGTTTAAAAAGAGGCTGCATGAGGCACTTAGTGCCATGGGTTAGTTAATTTGATGGTGCTGGGTAACAGGTTGGACTCAGTGATGCTGAAGACTTTTTGAATCCTGATTAATTCTGTGATTCTGTGTCTAAGCACCACTTGGCAATAACTAAAACATCCCTTTGTTATCAACACTTCTCAGTATAAATCCAAAACATAATCCCACACCAGCTACTATGAAGAAAACTCACTCTATGCCAGACTAAATCAGCACAACAGCACAAGCAGAGACTCAGATGGGCTTGTGGAATGATCCCAGATGAGGCTGAGCTGGGCCTGCAGAATGGCACTTGTCAAGGTTGATCAATGAGACCATTAAGGCTGGGTGGTACAGCTAGGCCTCACAAGAGCTGCTCACTTTCAGTTCTTCCTTTCTTTTTTCCTTCCTTTTTCTACCAACTACAGAGCTCCAAAGCTGAATACAGGTTGCCTCATTTCTCCTGTGAATGGCATCCTGTGTGCACATCTAAGAATAACACTTAAAAGAATAAAATGCTGCAAGTGTTCTTCATACCTAAGGGAAACAAAATTAAACGCTGTTCAGATATGCCAAGTTCTCGAGCGACCTCTTCAAGAACTTCTTCTTCAATACAGCTCCATCTGCCACCAGAAAATGCAGCTCTGCACAGATGACACTCTTCTCTGGACTTCTACAATTCTTGTGCAGCTGGTACATGAGAGGAAAATTCTGGCTGCTACTGCAAACAGAGCAAGTTTTGTTCACTGGAGCTGGGATTTCATCCTTACTTTTTCACTATTCTGACAGGTTTACCCATGAATGTCAACGATGTATTTGGAAAGACTGAGCAAGACCTCCCTTGGGAGCCAAACTAAGAACAGTAACAGAAACTTTTGCATTTCAAAGGAGGTTCTTGAGACCAAGTAGGTTCCAGTGAAATGTAACAGTAGTTCTTTCCTTATTCTTTTATGTAGCTTGATACAGTGCTTTTAAGATTAATTTCTCTCTTACTCATGCTCCATGTATTTGTCAGTCAAATTTTCTCAGTCATTAACCATTCATTTGCTCTTCTGTAATTTATTATGTTATTCATTTTACAAGGCAGTGTGCAAGGTTTCTTGCTTGTCCGTTTGAGTAAGGCATAATGCTTTATGCTAACCTTCACAAGTCCCACTGAACTTGTCAGGAATATTTATCATCTGAGTTGAAGAGGTTAACTACACATTCCTCAGTTTTTGATGCTGTTCATTGGTTTGCTGTTGTTGCACTATTTAGTGAATATGGGACCTGTGATCCATAAACTTTACATTTCAGAGTTGAACAGGTCAAAATAAGAAAATGTGTGACAATATTTAAGGGTTGGGGTGTTTTTTTTGTCAGGCTATTAAAAACTTCTTGAAAGTTCTTCTTAATTATTCATCAGTTGGAAAAAGATAAATAAATATAATGCTCTAAATCTGTGTATTTGAAAACAAACAAGCCAACCAACAAAAAAAACCCAAACAAACAAAAAACCAAGCAAACATAAATTTGTGTCTGTCTTATTAAAACCAATATAGAACACTGAAGTTGGATTAAATTCAAAATATGGTCTAATCCTTTTTAGTGACATTTAAGAGCTTACTGACTACAAGAAAGCTTCTTCCAAAAGAAAACTGAGTGCTTTCTCACATATATCCCTCTAGCTTTTGAGTGGCTTCTTGGAAAATTTGGTTGCTATCACTTTTATAAGCAGCATTAATGTAGTGCTTTCCAGTATTTTTTATGTATCTCAGGCCCTGTACTCAAATGCCTGAAGGCACATTCATAAATCATAAATTTCTAAGTTGATTTTTTTGTTTAGTTGTTTAATTGCAGCTCGGATTGACCTCAGCACTTCTAAAAACGTAGCCTATTTTTATTTAGAAGTCTGCATCTCCAAAGGAAGCTTAAAAATAGGCATCTCATTTAGACAACATAATTTACTAATTCACCATCACCAAATATTGTCATAATTTTCCTTTGACTTTGCCCTTGATCAAACAGGTAATTCACACTAAACAGTACTGAGAAGCAGAATGTGTAGGCTATACAGCACACAGTGGCAGTTTGGATGCAGGTGGATTTAAGGCCAAAGACAAGAAGCAACAATAAGTGAAAAGCTGCCCTTCTCTTTCACTTTATTAAGTACTCCTTCCTTTGTTTACCAGGGTGAGTCAGTGCTTGCAAATACCCATAGGGAAAAGCAAAACTCCCATTTACACAGCAAAGACTCACTTATGTGTGGGGTATAAAACAAAAAAAACCCCAAAAACCTAATATCCTTGTGAACCATCACTCTTAACAAAGTCACTTGCAGTAAAAATATTTTGAATGCATTATTTTGCTCTGCTTGAAATGGTGTTTTAGCCTCTTCCTTTTAATGTGTTTAAAACACAGTTTAGCTAATTTCACTTTTTCCTAGCTGGGCAATTCTTGAATGATTTATGGTTGCTAATTCCCATAGTTTTTTTTAAATCTAGAAGTACTGCCAAAACTGATCCTGTTCTTCATTTCAATAGTTTGGTTTCGACCATTTCTATGCAAAGTACCAGAAACCTCCACTGCAGACATATCAAAATTCAGCATTCTGTTTGGGAATTTTCACATACTACATGATGTAAAAAGCAACAGAGATGGAACTGAATTTTTTTTTTTTTTCTCCTTATTCTTGGAACTGAGAAAGAAGTCCTGAACATATTATGGTGGTCACCCACTACAGAAATCACAAGCAGAAAATCTTTCACTGCTTTTCCTACAAAGGAATGAATACATAATAAAGATATGGTCATAGAATAGAGACAGTTCAGTTGAAAGCACCCACAATGATCATCAAGTCCAATTGGTTATGATGTTTAGATATCTTTCTTTCTAGTGTATAATATATAGTCTACTAAAACCCATCCAGAATTAGCACATGTGCAGGACAACCAGTAAGAACTGTATTTTTCTTTTCTCTCAAAACAATCAGTTGTAAGAAATCCTGATGCACAAAGTGTTAAACCCATGCTGAAGCTCCACTACCACATGCAGTTAAACTGCATTTCTATCTTGACTTATGCAATACCCACAGACAGAGGCAGACCTCTTGCAGGTAGAATTTAAGCCCATTTGTAAGAGTATTGCATTATAAAGCTGTTCTAATAGTGGAAGGCTTCCTTCAGTTTCACATTAGGCCCTAATGCACAACATTTGTAACTGTTCATATTTTTGGTGTACTCAATTACCAGTTTTACTCTATCAGTGCCCAGAAAACCCTGGTCATTACTTTCAATAAGCAGTCACATAACTGACTTCAGATGGGTCTAGATAAGAAATTAAAAATAATGATGAGAGGATTTAAATAAATTATGTGTAGGCTGAACCTAATTCTGATTTCAATTTCATTGACTGTATACTAATTTAACTACAAGGACCTAATAGAGGTGATATAATTTACACCACTGCCACTGGCCTATATTTCAAACACAGGCCATAATTCCACACTTCAGTGCTACCTACTCCTTCAGTGTAACAATGAAAGGCCTACTTTTTAAAAGCAAGAAGCCAAAAAAACTCTCTGTGTATCTATGAACACACAAACACACACACACACAAAATATAGATTATAAAAAGGAAAACATGTTTTCCTGTTGCTCAGATATTAAACAGTTTGTCTATGAAACAGAATGAGTAGGATTTTATCTTTGTTAGCATGTTAATTAACCTGTTGTATGTAAAGAGGAAGGGGAAAAAATGAATACATTTAAAAATAAGAGAGCAGTTAAAGCAACTATTTTAGAAAAAGAAACCAAACTGTGAAGAGAGATTTAAGCAATGTGAAAAATATTGTTCTCAGATTACAAGATGCTGACTTACTTTCTTATTCCTCATATCATAGAATGATAAGGTTGGAAGGGACCTCAAAGATTATCCAGTTCCAACCCTGTGCCATAGGCAGGAACAACTCCCACTAGCACAGGTCGTTCAAGGTCTCATCCAACCTGGCCTTGAACACCTCCAGAGAGGGAGTAGCCACAACCTCCCTGGGCAACCTGTGCCAGTGCCTCACCACCTTCACTGGAAAGAACTTCCTCCTAACATCCAGTTTCAATCTTCCCTCTGCCAGTTTAAACTCATTGCCCCTTGTCCTGGCATTACAAGACCTTGTCAATAGTCCCTCCCCAGCCTTCCTGTAGGCCACTTCAGATACTGGAAGGCTACTATCAGGTCTCCTGGAAGCTTTCTCTTCTCCAGGCTGCAGAGCCCCAACTCTTGAAGCCTGTCCTCACAGCACATATATGTATCAACATATATCATATATACCAACAATATATTATTACACTGGATAATGTGGAGACACACTTCTCACTGGAAAGTCCACATTTTAGGCAGAATTTACATATCTTGGCTAAATTAAATGTAAACAGATTTCCAAGAGGAAAACTTCCCTATGTAAAGGGGAAGGCCTTGAGTGACCTGTGGTAGTGGGAGGTGTCCCTGCCTATGGCAGGGGGTTGGAACTAGATGATCCTTGAAGTCCCTTCCAACCTTACCATTCTATGATTCTAAAACAAGAGCTACCTTTACTCTAAGGTCACTGCTAACAATGCAACAGAAATAACTAAGCAAACCCATGCAAAAATGAAAGTGAAGATTTTGAAATTGCAATTTGTTTGTGATTTCAGCAGCTCTGCCAGGATACTTGATAAAATAACACCACACTGAGATCCACTTTTTCATATGGATAAAATAGCTTAATTTGTCATGTCCAATACTGACCTACTTTAACTTCATAACCCAGGTTATCCACCTTTCATTGTCCTCCAGTGTAAAGACCTTCAGTCAGCGCTAGAGGCATGTGTGGCACTAAGCAGAGCAACCTTCTCCCCACGTAAACACAGAACTCTGCTCCATCCACTGCAGCAGTTCAGTCTCGTTATTTTAATCACAGTGCAGCACTTACAGTTGTCAGGAAAAGGGCTGCTGCCATTGGTTCCATCTGGCAAGCTGTGTGTCATTTTAATGGACATGTATTCCAAGTCTTCTTATGCCTGTGGCCATGTTTCAATTCAGCTGTCTCAGTGGAATACCTAACAAGCAATTTTTAAAAATAAATACTTTAATGAACTAGCAAGGTTGGTCTTCAGGGTTAATAGCTATTTACCTAATTAAAATGCTTAGAGATATTTTTTTTTCATGTTTTCTTCATTCATTAGTTTGTTTTGCTTTGATTTTATTTTCCCCTTATTCCCTCCATCAGTTATTTTTCTATCATCAAAGGTGATTCTTGTTTTCTAGTAATGACAGGAGTATATTAGGACATGGACCTAATTATCATCCTCTCAAGATTTCTAAAGAGATTGAGTCCTATAATGGGGATCTCTCATGTAGAGTTGCAGCAGAGGTATACCACATGAGCTCAGTTATGCTAACTCTCCCTTTTGGGAAACTACATCATCTCTCAGAGGCTGCTCAAAAATAGAACAGAATTCAAGGCATCTCCATCTGGCTTTATGGTTTTTCTACATTTAGAAGCTTAAGTGGAGAAGGATTTGTGACTGAAGTATTTTTACCACTCTAAATGTGAGGATTGGCACTTGTAATAAAGTTGTGTTACCCATGTACAGCCTAGTAAATAATGAGTACTCCATGCAAGTGTCTGCCTAATAGTTTTGGTTAATAATTGGTTCACATATTATGGGAAGAACACATAGACTATGAACAGAAAACCTAGGCATAGGTTATGAACAGACAACTTAGCCTAAATATGCACTGATTAAAAGGACAGAAAATGATGTTTGAAAAACAAAGGGGGGGAAAAAACCACAACAGGCAAACAGGAAAAAAAAGACAAGAATGTAAAAGACACTGTTGTAATGACAGTGAAAATGGAGTTTCACAAAACACACATTTGCACTAACTGAAACAGCATATTAATGTATTGTTCCAGATCTCATTTGCCATTGCTTTTGTTTTACAAATTTTCTCTGTGCATTAGCATACCTCAGATTAATAAAATTTACATTTTTTTTTTTAAATGCAGCATCCTTATAATTACCTTAGACAAAAATTGCAAAAATTCCATTGCCTTCATTAAGCCTGTAGCAATATGTGGCTCAGAGGATCAGTAATTAGGCAGCTGATGGGTAGTTTACTGTACTTATCCATTCTGCCTTCCAATTTTTTTTTTTTGCCATCCACCCATAGCTTATTGAAGAAGTAGCCATTGCATGCTGACATTTCTCTTATTCCCTGACTAAAGGCATCACCTGCATGGAGTTTCATGAAATCCACAATCTTATAAATTACCACTGAATTGTGCAGAAATTAGTTTGCTTTCTTTCTAATTAAATGTTGCTGCATGCAGCAACTAAAACTGTGAAACTGTAAACCACAGTGTGGCTGTTAACAATTAACAAAGTATGAATTTATTCCCCTCAGTATTAACATGGGTTATGAGGATGAAGTAAATATTCAGTCCAGACTCCTAGCAGATAGCTCCCTAGTTTTTGAGTTTACCACTAGTTTTGAGAAAGGCTTGACACATTCGTAGGAAGTTAGAAACAGGCAAGAGAGCAAATTATAAATCCCACTTGTGCTCTTCCCTCAAACCAGGGAGCCACAACCTGCCTGAGCTTTCGCTTTTCATTGCTCAGTGCTGTGCCTGTGCTAGCTGTGCTGGACAGCCAGTGCCACAAACATGGCAGCAACCTCCCTGCTCCTGCCGCCTCAGAGGTGACAGCAGCTCCACCGAGGCTTTTTGCTGTTATTTAACAGCACCATCTCTTTTGCTGTGGTTTGCAGCATCACATACACAGCTAGTAATAAGAGATATTTTATGCCTTTTGCTGTCCTAACTAGGAGAAGAACACTTGGCACTTATCTGGAATGCAGCTCCAAAACTCTAGCTATATCCTGTCCCAAATTTGCCTATATATACACCATTCAAGTTTTCAAGCAGGGGAAAAAAAAAAAAACAAAACACATCATATGATACAATGAGATTTAGTAGGATGGCAGACTTCTACCTGACATTCTGATGGTCAAATCCAGATTTTTTTCCTGCTTGGTTAGAAGCTTATTTCCAAGACAGTTAAAACTAAAATGTATACAAAAGGACAAACAAAGTAAAAATATCTCCAAAACACAAGGAGACATCAGACAAGTACTGGTTGACTTATGGGAAACTACCCAAACACCCAGCACCTTCAATGTGTTCACTTTTGGCTCAGCAAAGAAAACAACATGTCAAGACAAAACAAAACAAAGCCAAGCATATTAGAACAGAGGAAAAATAAGTCTGTCTACCCTTCACTAATCCAGAAAGCAATGCAAGACTTGGAGATTTTTAAGTGTCTGGTTAAACTGAAATTAAATATCTTCTCTATAAGGACATTAAGACCCCATATGTAAAAGGCAGTGCATGTAGCCACAAAAAGGCCATTAGACAGACTACATTGTAGGTGTGGATAATCTGCTGTCAAGGGAACACTAAATTTAAGTTGGAATGGATGATCTGTTAAAACACTGAAACATTTGCTCTTCTCAAAGTCAGCTTCAATTTGCTGCTTCCCAGCCATTAGGGTCTGCACCTTAAATACAAAGCCAATGAACTCTTGAACCAAGAAACTAGGTGCTGCAGAACTGAATACTGATGGAGTTAGAAGAGGCGTTTTACTACTTAAAAGCACTGAGCTGACCCAAAGCTGGAGCTGAAGCAATCAAGATCTAGCAGAACATGACAACGGCTCCAGGGTGGTCTCAGTCCCTCTGAAATATCCCGCCTAGCCAACAGAACAAACCCAGTACAAATAAAACAAACATATTCCTGTCTTCAGTTGCATCTTCAGCAAATGAACTCCTTATTCTGTCAGTCCTATAGTTTATCCTATTAACCAGAAACCAAAGGATGTGAAACAAGGCCAAGTGTAAGGTCTTGCACCTGGGTAGGCACAATCCCAAGCACAAATACAGGCTGGGTGGTGAATGGCTGGAGAGCAGCCCTGAGGAAAGGGACCTTGGAGTCTGGGGTGATGAAAAGCTCAACATGAGCCTGCAGTGTGCACATGCAGCCCAGACAGCAACCGAGTCCTAGGCTGCATCAAGAACAGCGTGGCCAACAGGGCAAGGGAGGGGATTCTGCCACTTTACTCTGCTCTTGTCAGACGTCACCTGGAGTACTGTGTGCAGTTCTGGAACCCTCAGCACAGGAAGGACATGGAAGTGTTGGAGCTGGTCCAGAGGAGGCCACAAAGATGACAGGACAAGGGGCAATGGGTTTGAACTGGTAGAGGGGAGATTTAGACTAGCTCTCCTATGAGGACAGGCTGAGAGAGTTTGGGCTCTTCAGCTTGGAGAAGAGGAGGCTTCAAGGGGACCTGATAGTAGCCTTCCAGTATCTGAAGGGGGCCTACAGAAAGGCTGGGGAAGGATTATTTACAAGGTCCTGCAATGACAGGACAAGGGGCAATGAGTTTAAACTGGCAGAGGGGAGATTTAGACTGGATGTTAGGAGGAATTTCTTTCCAGTGAGGGTGGTGAGACACTGGTACAGGTTGCCCAGGGAGGTCGTGGATGCTCCCTCCCTGGAGGTGTTCAAGGCCAGATTGGATGAGGCCTTGAGTAACCTGTACTAGTGGGAGGTGACCCTGCCTATGGCAGGGGGTTGGAACTAGCTGATCCTTGAGGTCCCTTCCAACCTTACCATTCTATGATTCTATGAAACAATGGGAGAAGAGCATCCTCATTGTTTGTGTGTCGGATTTGTACAATCAAGAAGAGTAGAGGACTGATTCAGACAGGCTTCCAGCCTCATTCCACTACTTTCAGGTTGTGTGTACACAGGGGAAGGGAGGAGAACTAGGCAGGTCTTTTTGCTCCCAAGGGATTATCAGATATCCCACCTCATCACAGATTTTCTGTCTGTATCTCCTCTGAGAATGATTCAATGCATAAAACGTTCTAAGCGCTTGCAAATACCCTGCAGGATCATATTCTTTTGATCTCTGGTTAGCTATCAGTTAGGTGTGCCCTGCTTACAGTGCTGACAGATCAATAAGAGATGCAAACAGCCAAGCTTTTTGAAAGCTGTAAAGTTTTGCTTTTGTTTTGGCAGTCAAGATCCAAACCAGCTAAAGCTGTTGAAGCTTTAGAATGTGATCAAATGCAGACTGTCAGCTGTGGTAGGCAGAAGGTTAATGCTGTACTTCTTAGCCCTGGAGTGATGCTTGAAAATACACAATCAGTGACTTCAGGAAACCCATCTAAGCCCTGCATGTACATTTTTCACTTCACCAACTACTCCGGTGGTAGCCAGTAGATCTAATTTCAGCAAGTTTGTGCTCCTGACAGCAGTCACATCAAATTACAGAATCTTCCAGACTTAGCTGGCACCTTCATCTCAGCCTTTCTATCAAATAATATGCCTGTTGCCTTCATCATGCAATCCTTAATTATTTGAAAATCAGCAGCCTGCTGCTTGTGCCAGCAAAGAAAATGAGGAAGGAACAGTGTTCTTTCCAATGCACATGGCTGGACACCCTTCAGAGACATCTGATTTGATTGCCAGTAACAATATTCCATTGATATTCTTTTTTAGATCTATGGCTTAAGGCCCTTTTCCTAAAGAATGAGCTTATGCACATACACATTAAAACCTGCATGTTTTTTTTTTTTTTTCCTTGGTGACAAAGATGCTGCAAATTTCAGTTGTGATTTTGCAACAGATGCTGCTTGGTGGGTAAGTATGATGTGTCCCCAGGGCCACTATATTGTGTTGAAAAAAAAAAAAAAAAAGAGAGTAGGAGGAAAGGTGAAGATTGTTTACTACAGAAGAATGCTGTGCATAAATCTCACAGGAGGCTCACAAAATATCTTATCCTATTCCTAGACAAAGGTGTTCTAATTTCTTGGGATCAGATACAAACCCCAAAGGGGATCAAGGTCAACACAGCAAACTAAGCAATCCATCAACAACCTAATTACATTCTATTGACCAAGAAGAAATTCCAGAAGCACCACAGATACCTCTGGATGCTGGAACAGTATCTATCAATTTCTGGCCTCTGGGTCTTGTCATTACCTGACATCTCCACTGCTAAAACCACTCCTTAGGAATCTCCTCATTTCTGTAACCTGATTGTTTAGACTGCATGCCAGTACCTAACGAAATGCTCCAGGCTAAATTCTAGCAGGCAGCATCACATGAGGGATTTTGTTCCTTGTAATATCCTGCTTCTCATTAACAATGTAAAATATTTTAAAATAGGCTTCTTTAGAAATCACACTTTGATACTTGCCTACGTGCTGCCATGCAGTTCAGGAAACATGGCCAGAGGGGAAGTCTGAGGACTCCTGTCTGCTTCAGTTATAAAAGAATCAAACCTCACTAATTTAAGAAACCAACAAACAAGCAAAAAAAAAAAACCAAACAACAAAACAAAACCACCACCCAAACAAAAACAAACAAAAAAACCCCAACAATAAAACCCCAACCAAACACAAATAAACAAAAAAAATAAAAAGGGATAATAATTTTTTATATGTATATAATAAATATAAAAGGGGGGGGGAGGATAACACAACATTATGAACAAACAAGTGGAGTAACCTACATCATACACATAGAATAAGCTTTCCTCCTTGCTTTATTTCATCTAGTATGGGAATAATTCAATCTCTTTGGGACAAGGAACTATCTGTGGTTGATTTAAGCATAGAGAACTACCCCACTTTTGTGTCTACTATCAATCACAATAAAATAACCAAATTCACACATGAGGAATATGCTTTGCACATGTTTCTTGCAAGTGGCTCAGCAGAACTGCTCTTTTCAAGGATACCCACTGGTACACTGGGAAAACAAGGAAACTGCACTGCAAAGATAAAAAGAAATGGAGTATAAGGATTGCCTTTTTCTCATAGTCTGATGACTTCTCAGGGTGAGGGAAGTAGACAGTGCTATTGGCAAGAAATGAATATTAAAATATAAAATACAAAGAGGTATGCTAGGTCAAGTCCCAGTTCTGTGAAGCACTCTGAGTGTGAACTGTAAAAAGCATCCAATTGTTACAACTGTATTGAACTGTGCACTGTGCATTTATTTTTGTTTACTGCTTCATGCCACAGATATTGCCTAATTCCAAACCTCAGCCACATGCAGGAAAATATATTTGTGCTGCAATCTAAACGAACTAATAAAAACAAAATCCAACCATTTAGAACTCAAATATTCATGAGAGACTCAGGGAACAATGAAACTGAATTGCTTTGGCTATCCTAAAGGAACAAGAGTCAAGAAAACACAGGCATTACAAGAAACTGTTCTACTGTGTCTTCACACTTGACTCTTTATTCTTCTTTTGCCTCTTTCTCCTCTTACTTCAAATCAAGCAGTTTTACTCCCATTTTGTGGATACCACATCTGGTTACTCAGGTGGGTCACATGCATTTATTTACATTTTAGCCTGTGGAGCTAAATTACTGTAAAAGCGAAATATGAAATTATTCTGCCCACTTGGGTGAATTTCTTTTGTCACAGCACAGTCACCTGGCCAGATGATGTTATTTATTTGTGTGCATTTTTACACAGCTCCAAATAAATACTGAATTTAATTTAAAAAAAAAAAATTCTAATCTAAATCTTTGACCTTTTTAGATGATGCTGCAGCTGCTGAAATCTTTGACCTTTATAGATGATGTTGCAGCTGCCAGGACTACCCACAATGCTTGCACTACCAATCTTCCATCCCCCAGACCTTACCTCGTGGTGCAACAGACAGTGCTGCCTACCCACAACTCCTTTATACATCATGGTAGGACAAAGGCTGCAGCCAGCCTGCACCCCTCCAGCTCCTTCCCACCCCTCAAAGTTGCTCACCATGTTAGCAGCCTTCTGCACCACCTCAATGCACAGCCCTAGTTAAAGCTTATGCATCATCATAAGACTGGATGTTAGGAGGAAGTTCTTTCCAGTGAGGGTGGTGAGACACTGGCACAGGTTGCCCAGAGAGGCTGTGGTTGCTACTTCCCTGGAGGTGTTCAAGGCCAGGTTGGATGAGGCCCCTTGAGTAACCTGTACTAGTGGAAGGTGTCCCTGCCTATGGCAGGGGGTTGGAACTAGTTGATCCTTGAGGTTCCTTCCAACCTTACCATTCTATGATTCCATGATCATCTAAATAACCTTGAAAAACAGATAATATCAACATCATTCCAAATACATCTCTAAATCCAAGACCTCCTTCAAAATATTTAAGTTCTTGCCCATTAAAAAGCATTTCAATGTCAAGGAAAAAATAGATTTAGTCTGAATTACTGTATACTCAACAGTTCTCTTGAGGAATACAAGAGAAGAAATATCCTGAAGGGGCAAATATTTTTAAGCTTTTGCTCTAGAAAACTGATTTTTCTTATTGGTTTCTTATTGACAAATTTTCACTCATTCTTTAATGTTGACAAAGATCTTTTGCCAATGTAGAATGTCTGTTGGCATTTTTCTTACAGTTTCCAAACCTTAAATAATGCATACAGTTCAGAGAAGTCTGAACTGATACACATGTATGAAAACAGTGTAAGAAGATGCAAATAAATGAGACCAAAAAAAAAAAAACCAACCTAAACAAACAAACAAAAACCCAAACACTTTAAGCAACTTTGATAATAAAGTTTTACTACCCTCTGCAATTTTGATAATGAAGATTTACTAACATCTTTCTGATCAGAAATTTCAATTTTTAGATCATTATTTTGGTGGGAGAGCTGCTCCAACTAGGGGATTTCAAAATGTTCTTGAATGATTCCATGTCTTTTAAGCTAGACATGTTCAATGATTTAACCTCCTAATATGAGGTAATTAATGAAAAATTAATTTCTGGCTCTTCACTTTGCAGAGCACTGCTGCTCAGAAGTTGGTAGCAAACAGTGGTTACAGGAAGTGTTTATCTTCTGACTTACTGGAGGTTTGGATTTGAAAATGCACTATAGATGACACCTCTGTCTCTTATGCCATCTTTCTTTATTTTCCTAAAGAGAGAAAGTCTGTTCCTCCTAGAACAGCTGGAAGAGTAAGCTAAAATACCTGTGTTGCATGGAAGATGATGTTCTTTCCCTGCCTCATATCAGTAAATCATCTCAATTAAACCATGATTAATGTTTAACTCAGCATCACATAGACTTGTCTAAGAGCTGATAGCACATAAATCAAGATGGTTGGGTGTCAATCCTTTAAAGGTTGCACTCAGTGCATACCACAAATCCCATGCCAAACACAGGTTTGCCTCCTCTCACTGCAGAAATTTGCTAACATGTGGAATGCAGAGCTAAAAACACCCATCCTGTCTGTTCTGTTTGCTATCAAACACAGCTAAAAATGCAAACAGAAATATGGTCACAGTACCAATTACAAGTTACAGGAATACGTTTTAGAGTTCACACTCTGTTTTCTACTCCCTTTAATTGCATGAGATAAAGAATACTTAAACTGGAAGATGGATAAAGCTGTCATGTTCTTTCAAAATAAGAAGCCTAGATACATCTCAGGAACAGATAAAAATGTCCTTAAATCTGAGTCATTCAGGTCTCTTGTTTGATTTGTCATCTCCACACAAAATCAAGTCACCTCTCTCTATTCTCAGGCAAGGAATGGCTCTGGTGAGCTTCACACCAGCTTCCTTTCAAAAAAAGTAATAAACTGACTTCTGAGCATTTGGCAATGCCAACCAGGAAGGTTGGTATACCACAGTATCACCAGGGTTGGAAGAGACCTCAAAGCTCATCAAGTCCAACCCATTACCACAGCCCTCAAGACCAGACCATGGCACCAAGTGCCACATCCAAACCCACCTTGAACACCTCCAGGGACGCTGACTCC
>VWZE01018641.1:124850-153702 GCA_013396675.1 Eubucco bourcierii
TGCAGGCCAGGATGCCATTGGCCTTCTTGGCCACCTGGGCACACTGCTGGCTCATATTTAGGCAGTTGTCATTCAGCACCCCCAGATCCCTTTCTGTTTGGCTGCTCTCCAGCCACTCTGACCCCAGCCTGTAGCTCTGCATGGGGTTGTTGTGGCCAAAGTGCAGCACCTGGCACTTGGATTTGTTGAATGCCATCCCCTTGGACTCTGCCCATCTGTGCAGGTGGTCGAGGTCCCACTGCAGAGCCCTTCTGCCCTCCAACCCAGCAACATCACCCCCCAGCTTGGTGTCATGAGTCTCAGACACGCAGAGCGAGACAGTGTGCTAAAAATGGAGAAAAAAACTCAGTGTGCTAAAAATGGAGAAAAAAACTCAGGTGTTATGAATTCAACTGCCCCCTAGCTACTACTATGCTAAGCAATCCTTTTTAACATGTTAAAAGTCTATACAACATTGAAAATTGTTAAGCTTCCATCTTCTGATCCTGACAGTGCCTCTCCTGTGAGGAAAGACTGAGAGACCTGGGGCTGTCTAGTCTTGAGAAGCAAAGCCTGAGAGGGGATCTTATGGACATGTACAAATATCTGAGGGGTGACTGACAAGATGAAGATGCCAGGCTCTTTTCAGTGGGGCCCAAAAAACAATGGGTACAAGTGAGAACACAGGAGATCACACCTCAAGGAGTGGAGACACTTCTTCACAATGAGAGTGCTGGAGCACTGCAACAGGCTACCCTGAGAGGCTGGGGAGTCTCCTTCTCTAGAGACCTTCAAAACATGCCTGGGTGTGTTTCTGTGCAGTCTGCCCTAGATGATCCTGCCTTTGGCAAAGGGGTTGGACTCAATGATCTCTGAAGGTCCCTCCCAAACCCTAACAATCTGTGGGTCTGGTGCTGAGATGAAAGTACCATCTTATAGATATAACTAACAATGGTTGCAGTAACATCACCACAAGTACACCAATCCAGGAAAAGCATTCCAACAACTATGAAATCAGTAAAAGGCAGTGAAAATGACAAGTAAGAAATACATAAGCAACTTATGGTGAAAAAAAATGTAAAATCAGTTAATTGCTGTGCTGGTTTGAGGATATTGGTGCCATGGTCTAGTCTTGAGGTCTGTGGTAACAGGTTGGACTTGATGATCTTTGAGGTCTCTTCCAACCCTGGTGATACTGTGATAATTGGAATATTTTAATGGAGAACATTATATTATAGGCTATGAAAGGAAAACAATGGTGATGTCCGCTTCACTCACAGGCTTGCTGAGATGGATAAGACTACAACACAAAATATAGATAAGTCTCTGGCACAGACACTCTGGGGCTGTCTAGCTTCTTGCATTCTCCTCTCTGTCGAGTAACCTCACTAACCACTTTTCTTCTAACCCCCCCTGGCTGATCCTCCAAGTTCACCTTGCATGTAAGGCAAACCCTGGGGTAAGGTACAGAGGTGGGGAGAAGGTGGAAGGGTGGTTGGAAATCCTTCCTGAGGTCTCTGATATCTGGGAGGGGAGTTGTGTTTCTGTATTCCCTTTAGCTTGTCCATCTCTGTAACTATTCCTGTCTATAGTGTATATCTCTGCTTGTGCATTGTGCTGAGCTGTAAATAGAGCTTCAGTCCTTAACTTCCAGCCAGCTGAGTTCTAGTCTAGGTCATTTTACAAAGTGTGGGGGGTGGGGAACTCCCAAATCATCACAATATAGTGTCTATCTCTGCTTGTACATTGTGCTGAGCTGTAAATAGAGCTTCAGTCCTTAACTTCCAGCCAGCTGAGTCTAGTCTGGGTCATTTTACAAAGTGTGTTGGGGATGGAGAACTCCCAAACCATCACAATTGCCAGGGTGTAGCTAACATCAGTTCTGCTGTATTTAATCAATACTGATTATAAAGTTCAAAGATGCTCACTGTGGTCAATAGTTTCATACTATGGTCCCCAGAATAGTTCAATGTTGCATGAAGTGCAGTGTTTGATGTAGTGTGTAGTACTGGGTATTGATGGTAAAGCCATTCTGTGTCATCTCTGTCATTGAGCACAGGGCAAGATCCAGTTTCAGACAAATATGCAAACTGCAATTAGAATGACAAGTCAGGCTCATATTTGCACAATGGCAGATACCTACAAACTGACTAGACTCCTCAGTTCTTTCAGATGAGTCCTCTAAATGTCTAAGGCTGTTTACCAATGTCCAGATTTGGTTTTGGATTAGACATGCATTAGGTAATTAGGCATTTGAAATAGCTGTTAGAATTGTTAGCTGGTTTCCTCTTCTCAAAAGGCCAAAGTAGCTGACAATGGCTAATAACTAAATATTTCATGTGAAAAAAGGATATGCAGACATAATTAGTGCTGCAACCTCATCAGACCAGCCAAGCCTAATTAAGTGTCAAGCTACAGTTACAAAAGGGTTATGAGATTTCCCTTAAAAATGACAACTCAGCTATGGTGACATACAGACAATGCTGCACCCAAGGAGCAACAGGAACACGATTTTTATGTTGGTCTGTGAATAATGCTGTTAAAAAGACCCTTTTCTTCCACATAATTCAAAACACACTAATGAAATTAAAGTACAGTTGAAATACTCAACCTGTGGCCAAGCAGCAAAACTTTGTGGAGTTTGGCCATCGGAATGGGTTGCCCGGGGAGGTGGTGGAGTCACCATCCCTGAAGGTATTTAAAAGGAGAATGGATGATGCACTTAGTATCACAGTATCACAGTATCAGCAAAGCTGGAAGAGACCTCAAAGATCACCAAGTCCAAGTCCGTTACCACGGACCTCAAGACCAGACCATGGCACCAAGTGCCACGTCCAAACCCACCTTGAACACCTCCAGGGATGCTGACTCCACCACCTCCCTGGGCAGCCCATTCCAGCAGTCAATGACTCTCTCAGGCAACAACTTTCTCCTCACCTCCAGCCTAAACTTCCCCAGGCGCAGCTTGAGACTGTGTGCTCTTGTTCTGGTGCTGCTTGCCTGAGAGAAGAAAACAACCTCCTCCTGGCCTCTCCCCAGCCTCGTTGCCCTTCTCTGGACATGCTCAAGCACCTCAATGTCCTTCTTAAACTGAGGGGCCCAGAAGTGGACACAGTACTCAAGGTGTGGCCTAAGCAGTGCAGAGTCCAGGGGGAGAATGAGCTCCCTGCTCCTGCTGGCCACACTATTGCTGATGCAGTGCCACAGTTTACTCAATTAGAAGGTGTGAGGTGATAGGTTGGACTCGATCTCAGAGGTCTTTTCCAACCTGGTTAATTCTGTGATTTCCTGCTTCATGAATATGTCCTTGAAGTAGTTAATAACCCTTTTAACTGTTTCCCCCTCCAAATCAAACATAGGAGGCTCTCAAAAGCCTTACCTCTGTAATAATGTAAGCATTTACATTTCTACTTACTGTTACACCCTATTACTAAGTGTCTTAATTACTATTAAATTGACCATTAAAATACGAATCTTCTCCATTCTGTTTACAGGCACAAACAAACCATGTGAGTACATGGAAGAGGGTGTGTTAAACACTCAGAAACAGAGACGAGCAGGAAATAATATTAAGGGTCCATTAACTTTCCAGATTTCAAACAGCCTTTCTCATTCCACATTGCACTGAGACAAGTCTGCCCAAAACTCTTGCCAGAGCAAAAATCTCATTTTTATCTGGCCTTAGTGTGTGCTATGTAAAGAGACTGTATGCACTGCAGAAGTGATGTCAGACTCTCAGATGTCAGCATGTATTGAAGCAAGACTCTGATTCCTAAGGACAAAAGACATAAAGATGACACAAACACATTTTCTATCTCTCACCCTGTGCACATACACCACCATTCTTCAGAATTTCTTTAATGCAGCAATGACTATTCCTCATTTGAGAAACATCTCTCAGGAATAAAGGGCAATCATTGCAGCATTATCATATCCCATTATTTCTAGAAGTGGCTGCCTGTCTTAAGTTAGAACAAGGATTCTTCTTTTACTTCTTCCACAGGGCTCTGTCATTTTCAATATATTTGTGCTGAATAATATTGATCCTTATTTAATTTAAAAATTTAATGGTGTTTCAGCTCAGTTCCTGCTACCTTCCTTACCATGTAGAGCAACTGAGCTGTGCTAATGCTTGCTGTGATAACAATGAAGAATTTGCTTAGATTTTACTATTAGGAGACACTAAACTCTTCAAGTGTGGCATGATAATCATGTTCTAATTCTTCATCCATCTCTTTTGAACTTGCCCCCATGCCTCCCCCTAAATCTGCTGACAATCTCATGCCACTGAATGTCATTACAGTTCCTAGAACTGTTCAGGATATATTTTATCTTGCTCAAGGACTTCTAATCATATGAATATGTACACAGAATATCTTAAACCAATTGGCAGCCAGACACCTTCTCCTCAGCCAAGACAGGTATTTAGTATTTTAATTTCTTCTCTTAAAAATGCAAGAGAATACAGAAGTTCATCACTGCCTTTAACCCAATCACAGTTCTGATTTTTGTTCCTACTCAAGCAGTGGTGTCTGTGCTACATGCTAATCAAATGCCACTCAGCCAAGGGGATGAAATCCCAGGCTCAAAGAAGTAAAGCTTTTGTTTGTTTCAGTAAGACTTTGTTTCTTGTTTTGGTTGTTGTTGCTGTCATCCTTTTGGATTGGTTTTCTGATATTTTGCTTTGTCATGCCATCAGTTTGAAAGGGAAGACTTGACAGAATCACTGGCACATTGCAGCCCACTCCTACTGATGATCCAAATGAAAATATTCAGATTTGCACTTTTCACATAACAGCAGCTTTGCAGCCCTAGTGGAATACCCTTTACATTCAAGACCAGATAAGCTATGAAGCCATTTTTTGTTGTGGTTTTTTTTTTCCTTAAAAAAAAAAAAACAAACAAACAACAACAACATGAAAATCACTTTCTTTGATTTTTTTTTTGTATTACAGTTGCATTCAAAATGCAGACAGTGCTACACAGTATTGAAAACAATCCTTCATCTCATAGTGTGAACTGAGGAATCAATGTATGCATCCTACAGTATCCTGATTATCTGCTGAGATAAGATAAGGGCATGCATCACCTCATCCTCTCCACTCATCCTGAAAAGGGCATCAGTGTGTTTAGGCTGCACAGCTAAGCAGGGTAGTCAGAGATCTGAGTCGGATGCCACCCTATAATCAAGTATCAACAGATGGGGGGAGGGGAGAAGGGGGGGCATGATTAAAAACAGAGGAGTGCAAGGAAAGGAAGTATGCAGCATTTATGCACTTACCTAGAATATTTTTGTTTGCTTTCCTAAAACTTCTTTATTTCAAACAACAGAACATGATCTGATGTTGAAAATCCTTCAGATGTGGGGAGGTAATTCCTGATTTGAGTGGGGATTGCAAGCTGCACTACATCTCAGAAAGAGACATTTTAGTTACTCCTGAAATGAAAAAACATCTAGTAAAAATCAAAGAAAACTTAGAAACAAGTGTGAGGTTTGTGAATTACAAGATCCTGTTTACCTGCTCTATTACAGCTTCTCTTTTTTCTGTCTGCAAGCTTTGTTTTGCTGTCGATGCCATTTGTTTAATTTTGGAGTATCTCTCACATGAGTGGATTAAATTCTGGGAGCTCCAAATAATGGTTTACACCCACATATAGAAAAGGTCTGTAAAATTAAAACACTGCAGGGGAAAAAAAAAAAAAAAGTCAAAATGGTTTTCCAGGCTTTTATTTCAATGGAAATTTACATTACATGGTCAGCAGCATTGACTGCATCTGTACACTGACAGCATTTCCTATGCTGGAAGCAGGTAGGCTTGAAGAGACCTTCTTCCTTTTACAGGCCACACTGGTTTTCCATCTACATTTTTTTTTTTAAACACATAGAAATTACTATAGACCCAATGCCCTATTTCAAAATCTCAGGGAAAAAAAGCTCCATGTATTTCATAAATTTAAGCACTTTTTAAGGCTGTCAAACACTATCAGTCAAATTTAGCTTGTAAAGCACTAAACAAGCCTGGGCTGGTAGTTATGTGAATCTGGATCATGAATTTATAACCTGCCTTATCCCTATTAGCTATTTACAGCAGACAAAGATCTCAATACAAAATAGATTATTAATTTTGGGGGTTAGTAGAGGTGATTGTGTGTCATACTGCAGTTACATTATTTCTTTTAGGCAAGTCACTTATCCAGGAGATCTGCAAAAGGATTAAAAGTTTTGTTCCACTAATACCACATATTAGATGAGAAAGTTTTCATCTTTCTTCATGGTGAGTCTTATGACTTGTAAAGGAACTTCTCCAAGGTCAAAACCAATTATCAATACCCATTATTTTCATGCACCTTCTTTTAAGGATTCCTCATATCCACTCCCATTAGGTTTAGAGTGTCTCACAGAGAGGTTTGCTGCATTTTTATCTCACCTGGAATGCAGGTGTAAGGGAAAGGCAGTTATTCATGAAGGAATCATCATTCATTATCACTAACAAACTTATCTTTGTTACAAATATAAAAGCAGAGTGAAGTCTATCATACTAATTAAAAAAAACCCCAGGCTTGTTAGATGTGCTTGACCAAATATGTGTGGGTATTTTGTTTGTTTAATAGCTGAGTGTTGTCAATGCTATTAAATTCTACCTAGATGTAAGCAAGTATATAAAATCCTGACTCAAAAAAAAAGCACAATGGAAAGAGCTGAAGCCTCTGCATGCCTGGTAATATCTGGTGACATACCAATTCAGTAAGGAATTTATACATCTGAGAGGCTTGAGACTGGGTTAAAGGGAATTATTAACATTTGCAACGTTTATATTACTGTGAAGAAATTTAATTCAGCTTTTGAAAGCATTTCTGTATTTGGCCAAAACCAGACCCTGAAACAGAGCAATACATTCTCTGCTGTCATTCACTGCCTTTCCAATTACCAAGCTCTATTCCACTTCTCAGAGGAGGAAGAAACATGAAAGACAGCTCTGTGAATGACTGATTAACATGGAAAAGATCATTTCATGAAGATTATATTGTATTCCTAACAAGATCAAAAGTGTGCACTAAATTATTGTGATGATAATTACCTTCAGCAGAATTTGTCTTATTGTTAAAAAGCAATAATAAGGTACCTTAAGAGGCAGAATAATTACACTTAACTGCTGTAATTAATAAGTTAATTCTCAGGCAAAGATGATTCATATCACAGAAATTATGTAACTGCTGCCATTTAAATTCTTACTGCAATACCTTAATGCAATTTAAATTGAGCATTGTTAATGTTTCTAAGCCTTCACTTCAATAAAGTAAGAGCAGAAATTTAGTTGAGGAAGATGACCATTTCATTTCTGTGTCACTGCAGTGTTTGAAAGTGAATATCAAAACCTGCATATGCAATCCAAATGGAGAGAAGGGAGGGGGAAGAGAGCAGAGGTTAATATTTGTACACACAGCGTTGGCGACATGGGTTTGTTCCTCTTCTAGCAGGTGTCATTCCAACAGATTTCTACAATATCAAAGACATTTTACCATCAAGCATTGGTTCTTGTGTTTCACTGCATGATCAAAAAGAAATTTTACAGAGAGAATTAGTTCTCTATTCACCTGTAAAGAACCTGTGCCAGAATTTGTAATTTGATATAATTTAAACAGAGCTCATTAATTGCCTTAAGATCTATTTTTCTCTGATAACCTACATTGTTATTTCTGAGTGATCTTCAGAGAGCCAAAAAAATGTCACAGTGATTTCAGTCATGTTTTTTAATAAATTCATTAGAATACTGTGAGTATTAAAACAGCTCCCAGACTACCTGCACTTTACTAACAATAGCTCTAGATGATGTCTAAAGGACATAACACAACACCTGGTGTCTTTATTACACAGGAAGCCACAGGTCATCATTTCTCTGAAGATCATACACACAGGTTTTCAAATGTCACTGCATGATTTATGGAAGTCTTACTGCAAATAAAAAAAACACTCTGCTTGTTGACATCCCTGATAGATACTTCATGATTGGAGGATTTACTGGCTTCAAAACCAGTTTCCTCAAAAACTAAATGTAGAAACATTCCTTTGTCAGACGTTCAGGAAGAGGAATCCTACACTTTTTCAATCTGAGAGTAACTACATTTCCATTTAAGTATTTCAGTAAATTTCTGCCCAAACACTCTGCAGGAAACTTACTATTGAGTTGAGGAAGAGCTTCTTTACTGTAAGGGTCCCAGAGCACTGGCACAGGCTGCCCAGAGAGGTTGTGAAGTCTCCTTCTCTGAAGACTTTCCAGTCCTGTCTGGATGTGTTCCTGTGTGACCTGAGCTAGATTCTATGGTCCTGCTCTGGCAGGGAGGTTAGACTCAATGATCTATGGAGATTCCCTCTAGCCCCTAACATCCTGTGATCCTCTGAGTTCATGACGTTGTGATAAACATCACTTTCTGGCCATATTACAATCCACACCTGGAACTGCAGACTTGTATCTCTAGGCTCCATTTAAGAATTCCAAAACTGCAAGTGAGGGCTATTCACTCTTACCTCTACTTGCAAAGGTGTCGAAATGTTCAACAGAAGTTGCAGAAGACAACAGAATCATAGAATGGTAAGGTTGGAAGGGACCTCAAGGATCATCCAGTTCCAACCCACTGCCATAGGCAGGGACACCTCCCACTAGTACAGCTCACTCAAGGCTTCCTACAATCTGGCCTTGACCCCCCCCAGAGGGGGACCAGCCACAACCTCCCTGGGCAACCTGTGCCACTGCCTCACCACCCTCACTGGAAAGAACTTCCTCCTAACATCCAGTCTAAATCTCCCCTCTGCCAGTTCAAACCCATTGCCGTTGTCCTGTCACTGCAAGACCTTGTCAATAATCCCTCCCCAGCCTTCCAGTAGGCCCCCTTCAGATCCTGGAAGGCTACTCTAGGTATCCTGGAAGGCTACTCTAAGGTATCCTGGAAGCCTTCCCTTCTCCAGGCTGCAGAGCCCCAACTCTCTCAGCCTGTCCTCACAACAGAGCTGCTGCAGCCCTCTGATCATCTTTGTGGCCCTCCTCTGGGCCTGCTCCAACACTTCCATGTCCTTCCTGTGCTGAGGGCTCCAGAACTGCACACAGGACTCCATGTGGGGTCTGATAAGAGTAGAGCAAAGGGGCAGAATCCCCTCCCTTGCCCTGCTGGCCACACTGCTCTTGATGCAGCCTAGGACTCGGATGCTGTCTGGGCTGCATGTGCAGCTTAAGAACACTTAATGTATAAGGCATACATATGAAGTCAGGTTCATTTTCTTAATGGAGATGTAGGAAGTATATGAAATATATTTCTTCTTTTTAAGTCTTAGAGATGTGCTGCTTCAAGCACTGTTGCCTTCCACAACAAATCAATTGCACCAAGAGACACCTTCCATTGTTAATTTAGACTATAAATATTTTAACTGATAAAAACTTCAACTTTACATATTTTTCCTAGCTTTACTTTTTGTGCACACACTTCCAAAAAACCTGTGGCTCATTATGCTGTACAGACTGACCTGAAACTAAAGCAGTAATTAATTCCATAATAACAAAAAGGAGTATTAATTATCTGAAAGTGTTTAAACTCCACTAAATTATTATTTCCACCATAATTATCAGGGCCACTGATTATCATCAAAAGCAATTAAGAACATCCCAAGACAGCACAGAACCAAGGGATCATGATGAACCTTTCAGATCATCTCTGCAAGGCTGTGACCTACCCAAAGGCCCACCTGAGTTAAAGGGATGATATGGAGGGTATCAGACCTGAACTCAAACTCACAGCTCAGGAAGTCATACTCTAAAACTAAAACACTTCAGATTATAAATTCAATTTTGGCATCTGAGAAGGTATGGAAAAATGATAAAAGATTTCATGTTTCCAAAAAAATTCTTTGATATCCAAAACCAACCAACCAAAACCCAACAAAAAACTGCTCTTGTATTTTGAGAGTAGCAGTTCTGTTTGAGCAGCTTTCAGCGCTTACCACACAATTTAACACATGCAGCTCACTTAGACCTTACATAATCAAGGATTTGGGAATCTGCTTTTGGAATGAGAACAGCACTGAGTTGGGTAAAGAATGTTTCAAACTATTTTAATCAAGTAGATGCATGTAAACAAAGTTCAAAGCAATTCAAGCCTTAGAATTGCTTCTCATTGTGGTGCCATGGAAAACAACTCCCTGTGTCATTGTTTGATATGGCAGCCTATAAAACCATCAAGTTGAGGACCTCCAGGAGGCCCAGAGCAGCCAGAGGTGGACAGGAAGTTATAAACTTTTATTATTTCACTTCCCTAATGCCCTGCATCTCAAATATAAAACCATACAGAGGGCTGGAGCACCTCTGCTGTGAGGAGGAGCTAAGGAAGTTGGGGCTGTTCAGTCTGGAGAGGAAAAGGCTCCCAAGAGACCTTATTGTGGACTTCCAGTATCTTATGGGGGCCTACAAGAAAGCTGGGGAGGGACTTTAAGGCTGTCAGGTAGTGATAGGACTGAGAGAATTAGAACAAAGCTAGAGAAGATTCAGCTGGGGAGATTCAGACTGGATGTTAGAAAGTTCTTCAGCATGAGGGTGGTGAGAGCCTGGAAGGGGTAGCCCAGGGAGGTGGTGGAAGCCTCATCCCTGGAGGTGTTTAAGGCCAGGCTGGATGAGGCTGTGGTCAGCCTGATCTAGTGTGAGGTGTCCCTGCCCATGGCAGGGGGGTTGGAACTGGCTGATCCTTGTGGTCCCTTCCAACCCTGACTGATTCTATGATTCTAAGCTGTCCCAGCTCTTCTTCCCCTTTTCCTCTCTCTTTCCTAATGCTGCTCCTTTATCTTTGCAGATGAGAGAGGCGAGGCCTGGGAAGGCCTTGGCAGGGCCCAGAGCTGCTGTGTTGAATTTTGGCTGTGTCACACAGGTTTGGTAATAGGGAGGAGGGGTGTAGAGAGCCATAATCTGTGGGGGTGTGTGTGTGATGCATTTGAGGCCTGGATTTTTGGCCTGGTTTTGTGGATGTTGGAAAAGCTTTGGCTTAATGGGCTTCAGTGTAAAGGCCAGGCTGTGGCTTTTGTGTATTTGATATGCTTTGCACTGTAGCACGTAGCTTACGAATCATACTTTCATTTAAGCTTCCAGTAATGTTTTGTATTCTACCCAATCCTGTGTGGAGTTTCTCTTTACCTATTATGAGAAGAGTTAGAGATCCTGTCTCAGGATCACAGGATATCAGGGGTTGGAAGGGACCTCCATAGATCAAGTCCAGTCCCCCTGCCAGAGCAGGACCATAGAATCTAGCTCAGGTCACACAGAAACACATCCAGACAGGGCTGGAAAGGCTCCAGAGGAGAAGACTCCACAACCTCTCTGGGCAGCCTGTGCCAGGGCTCTGTCTCCCTTACAGTCAAGAAGTTCTTCCTCATGTTGAGGTGGAGCTTCCTGTGCTGTAGTTTATACCCACTGCCCCTTGTCCTATCCCAGGGCACAACTGAGAAGAGTTTGTCCCCTCCCTCTTGACCTCCAGCCCTTGGATATTTAGAAACACTGATTAGATCCCCCCTTAAGTCTTCAGGACCCTCAGCCTCTCCCCACGGTGCAGTGCTCCAGCCCATTCAGTATCTTTGCAGCCCTCCCTTGGACTCTTTGCAGTAGATCCCTGCTCCTCTTGAACTATCTCATTTCTTAAACTGAGACATCCTGAAGAAATTAGGTGAAAATCACACAAAAGCCAATATTCTATCAGTCAGTTACACATACAGCAAGGTTCCCTGCAAGTTTTGCAATACTGAATTTCCACTCTGGTCCTCCAGACTATCCTGCAGCTAACACACAGACTCCACCTTTGCTTTCCCCCACTTCAAGAGTGGCCAAGTTACCTGAACCCTGACCCTGCTGTTACAGATGTCACTGGTTAACCTCCCATTTGGGATAATCAAAGACATTTTTCTCACTTCAAGGAGTGCAAGTGAAACCATGTAGAACATTTTTTTCAAAGAAGCATGCCTCAAAATGCAACAAGATTGCTTTGGGGGTGGGGAGAGGAAGAGAGGAAGAGAGGAAGAGAGGAAGAGAGGAAGAGAGGAAGAGAGGAAGAGAGGAAGAGAGGAAGAGAGAAAGAGAGAGAGAAAGAGAGAAAGAGAGAAAGAGAGAGAGAAAGAGAGAAAGAAAGAGAGAAAGAGAGAAAGAAAGAGAGAAAGAGAGAAAGAAAGAGAGAGAGAAAAAAAAGAGGAAAAAAAAAAAAAAAGGAAGAGGGAGAGAATGCTTTGACCCATGACATAGATGAGTTAGAAACCACTTCCTTCATTTATGCTTCCTGCCTGAAAAGGAGCCACAAGCAATCATTCTGGTAGAAAAGACTTAACACCTTCCCAAGCCTATCTGAACATACACTAATGAAAGTTGAACATGTAATGAACACAGGCTCTTGATGAAGGACTTCTTTCCATCATACACAAGTCCATATTCTGAGATCTGTCACCATCACTCCCTCTACAAAGCATATTCAATACTCTGGTCGTGCTGTCAAGTCACCTCACAACTGGAAACTGGTGGGTTTCAGAAGAATTATAAAAACACCACTCAGCCACAGGTAGGGAATTGAATTAATGGAACACAACAGTCATCTGCATCGACTTAGGTATTCAACCCTTATTGTCCTCATTCTAACATCAGCACTTACCCTAACATATTTCATCCAAGACTATGTGTGTCTAGGTTTGCCAAACACTTGCATTCCTGGGAATCAGCAACACAGAGAAGAAAAAGACAGTATCGTGTAGATACATGACAGAAACCTGCTTATCAAAGAAGAGTTTAAGGTGTAGCTTCTGTTTCTCTCTCTGCCTCAGCTGGAAGGCATATTTTCTCAGTGTCCTGATGCTCCCCTTTCTAAGATTCATCATCAGTCCTGGGTTTTTCTACAATCCAGTTATTTGTATAACTGAATCCACCAGCTAAAGCTCTGACCCTGGAAGAACAAAATCTCTACATACACTAGCAAATGAATACTTCATGCAGCTTCTACTGATGCTGAGCACATAAGGAGATACCCTGCTAATGTCTCAGCACTCCCTCCAGCTTCAAAAGGAACATCAACATTCTTAGCCTTCAAACCCAAAAGTCTGTCTTGTAGATCTAGAGAGCACATTTGAAGCTATCATCAACAAACAGCACTGCTGATATAATCATTTCTTTCATTTAAATACTGGGGGGTTGCTTATTAAAAAATCCCTGAGAATCAATAAATACTTTTGAAGATAAACTAAACCAGCTGTTAAATGATAAATGAAACCAGCTCTTGTAAATATGATCAAAGTTTAAAAAATCATAAAAGCTTCTCTACAGGTGCTAATTTTACTACTTGAATAAAATTAATAAGACTCTCCATAAAACTGCAGGAGATCCTTAGATTACACGAGTAATCAGCAAGAAAATTTATTGTGGATTCGCCAAGCACAAAATGTTTGTGTAATGTATGCAAAAGTGGCACTTTATTCTCTGCAGTGAACAATTCTGAGCCCTTATAACAGAAAAATATTTGATAGTTTGAAAACTCTTGAGGCATAGTTTTAAAAAGTTGTTCAGTTGTGATTAATTCTACTCACGACAAACTAGTAATGGAAGTAAGACTGCTTTGTATCAATATTCAGTAGGATCCATTATTAAAGTAACTATTTAAGGTTAAACAATGGATGTAGAGACAACTAAAAATCCAACCTGATGTCTAGGGAAGCAAGATTTAGGGAGGTGAGACTCACCAATTGGGCAGTACTTAAATCTGAAAAGTTAAAGTATTTTTCATTATCTGATATCCTAACATTTGAATAAAACAAAATATTAAAGGACATTTTTCACTTCATGTAATTGGAGTCATTCTGCTTTTCTAAGAGTTTCTTTTAGGGTACTGTGCAATTAGAATCACAGAATGTCAGGGGCTGGAAGGGACCTCCAAATCTCATCCAGTCCAAGCCCTCTGCAGAGCTATACCAGATCACACAGGAATGCATCCAGGCAGGGTTTGAATATTTCCAGAGAGGGAGACTGCACTAAATGCCCTGGACAGTCTGTGCCAGGGTTCTGTCACCCTCACAGGGAAAAAAATCATCCTCAGGTTTACATGAAGCTTCCTATGCCTCAGCTTCCACCCCTTGCCCTTTGTCCTGTGATGTGGTATCACCCAGCAGAGCCTGGCTCCATCCTCTTTACATACTGATAAACATTGATGAAGTCACCTCTCAGGTTCCTTTTCTCCAGGCTAAAGAGTCCCAGCAAAACACACTGCTCGCATAGCAAATCTAGCTCAATAGCTACCAACAGACTGCTACCTTGTACCATTTCCTGGCTGCTGTATGTATAATTTATTTATTTACAGGACTACTTATTACTGTAAACCTCATGTATGTTTCATGAACTGCTTTGGATGAAGCTCTGGCAGTAGTCCCAAAGAGGAAACCCTGTCCCATTTGCGCTATTAAATTCTCAGCAACTTAACGCTCCCTGAGAAGCAGCGTAGAGCTCAAAAATCTTGTTTCAAAAATCTTTTATTACAATGCAATGTGGAATCACAAGTTTGTGTTCAATACTTTGCATCTGATATCTATTGATTGCTGCAATTAATTGCTTTTGTTTTACACTTTTGGGTTTAATTAAGTAGACCCAAACTGTCGATACACTGTGGCTGTTCAACTGGCGCACAAATTGAACGAAGTAATGCCTTGCTGTGACTAGCTATTAATGTTCTGTCGATGAAACAAGCAAAGGGCCTGCATGGGTCAGGGAATTAGAAATCATAACAGAATACAGAGCCTTTAATTTATAAATTAAATGCTCAGTACAGATGAACAGTAGCTAAAACAATGGTAATCCAAGGACTCTCATTTACTTATCTTGCATGTGTTTACGTGGAATGAGTTTGCTGATAACAGCTTCATTTCTGGCATCCACACCTTGCAAGCCATTTGAAAAGGGTTAACCCTCCTGGGTGGGGGGACTGGTCAGAACTTTACCCCAGCCTGTTTGACCGTAGGTGTAGTGTTTAGCCCACTCCCACTTGCTGTCTGGACCCCCTATATAAACAGAGGAACTTCCCATTTCTCTGTCTCTCTCTCTCTCTCGTGGCCTGCCTGCTTGATAGCACCTTCGTTCCTGTTCTCTTGTCTTACCACCTGGCCATCTTCTACCACATGGTGGACATCCCTTCCATCCATTGCCATCCAGCTGGTTGTATATATATTTTGTATCTTGTTTTCCCTATTCCTAACTCCCCTACTTTAAACACCTTTTATTTGTTGTTAAAGTTTTTCTTTTAACTTCCAAATTGTAGCAAGCCTGTTCTTTGGGTGGTTTTACCCCTTCTCTCTCCTCCTTCCTTCCTTCCTTTCCGAAAGGGGTGGGAGAAGAGAAAGCATCCTACTATTATTGTATTGGTTTCTGTTATATTTTTGAGTCTCCTGGGAGGTTTAAACTCAAACCAATACACCATCACCAAGTGGCATCCCTTGCTAAGTACCCTTATATAGTACAGTGCTTAAAGACACCATCTGTCCTGCTCACATCCTAGACAGAGGTGAGCAAACTCTGCCTACCTTCAAAGATGACTGAAAACCACGTGGCAGGGTCATTACAGTGCTAAACCACAACAAACATCCTACAGACAGGCCATAAATACTGACTGGAGTTTGTGAGCACAGACTTCCACGTGGCTTTGGAGTTGAATCTGTGTCATGTTCTGCAGGTCTATAGTGTGGGCAATGGTAACATATGGTGTGGATATGCTCACTGACAGCTGAGGGAAGAGGTTTTGTATCAAGTAATTTGGGGACAGATCTGCACTGTGACACTTGTAACTCTTCACCTCCCATTACAGGACCATAATACAGTAATGTAAATAGACTCAATACTGCAGATTATGCTGCACTTGTCAAGCAGAAAAAAAGAGAAAGAACTCCATTTCCAGAGCTTTGGTGCTTCTCAAGGATATTATATTAAAGCTTATGCAAAGAAAGAAACTATGTTTGTTGAAGTAAATTGGTACATCTTTTTTGACAGTAAAGTACATTTGGAGAAGTGAAAAAACTTGGCCCAGAATATGAATTAAAACCCAGTTTCCCTGCTTAAAACAGAGGTTGTACATTTACAGAAGTTATCAGTTCCAACATATTACATTCCTGTATCTGTTCTATTCAGAGTCATCATTTGAAAAATCATCTGGACATGCATTATCTCTAATACCTAACTGGTGAATTTGCATGGATGCTCTCAAACTGTTCATTACTAACCAGAAAGCGTAAAGTGCAGGTTGTCCATAAGCTGGGCATCCTTGACCATGCTTTCTCAGGATTTCAGTGTTTTCCCTTTCCTACATGCATTTATCAGATTCCCTTCACATTTCCAAGCCTCACCTTTTGTCAAAAACCAGCATGCAGTTACAAACGTTTCTAAGGCACTTCATTCTGTAAAAGCTGGTTGACCTGGCTCCCAAAGTATCCAAATGTTCCCAGAACTTGGTAAACTTTCATTTTTATCCAGGATTTTCATGCCTCTTCTTTCCAAATAGCTTATCATGCTGAATCTCCTTTTAAAATTACTTCAGCCTCTTTTCCCCCTCCCTCCACAAGCAGTGGGAAGTGTTCCTCCCTATGGCCGGAGGTTGGAACTAGATGATCCTTGAGGTCCCTTCCAACCTTACCATTCTATGATTCTATATGTAAATATGTGCATTTACACATACATAGCTTTGCTAGGTCTTAGCTCATGCAGATTTCCTGTGATGCCTTCAGTAATTTTCTCCCTGACTGAAAGCAAACCACTCTCAATAATATTTCAGTTTACTACTTAAGGACATGTATTAATCTTGTGTTCTGGCCAAATAAGATCAGGCCACCTCCAACAACAACAAAGCATCATGTTTGTGGTAATCCATCACATCTACAGGAAGATGAGTTACACAGAAAGATAAGATTCAGCAACTTGTAGGAGATTCATATTTTGGAATAATATTTACGTTTTCATACTCTCTGCAAACACAAATGCAAGGCATGAATCATGCCCTTTAACATATTTCCCTGATTTTTTTTCCTGAGACTAGATCAGATGGAACATTTCATCAGGACCCTTGAAATCATGCAAACAAAAAACATGAGCATCTGCATTTTAAGTATTAACTGCTAAAGCACCGTGAAAACCTCAGCACTGGCAGATTAGGTCTGGTTCCTCTGCCAAAGGGGCGGCTTCAATAATCTTTACCCTGAAAGCATTCCACGTGAGATGAATATGAAATTTAGCTTGTATAGCTGGGACACATATCCCAAAAAGCCTTAACCATTGTTAAATTTAATCCTGATAAAAGAACACAGTAATTTCTATGCTACACTGTTTATATATGAATTAAAGAAAACATTCAGGAGCCTGAAATGCAAATAATTACATCCATTTTTCCAAACAGATAACTTTGAATCCTATTAATGTTACTTCACCATATGGAAAAGTGACATTAGCTACAAACACATACACACACTCTGGGTTGTGATGGGTCAATTCTATCCATTTATGGTCTATTGCTTTGTGACTGATCTTTATAACTTATTTGGCCATATCTTTATAACTTATTTGGTCATATCTTTATTCAGGTATTAAAAAAAAAAAAAAAAAAAAGAAAGAAAGAAAACAAGAAAAAGAAAAGAAAAGAAAAAAGAAAACAAACAAAACCCCACAAAAAACCCAAACACACAAAAAGCCCAACAACAAAACAACCACAACAAAACAAAACAACAACAACAACAAAAGAATAAAAAAACAAGAAGTTACTGCTTAATCACAGAATGGTCTAGAGTGGAAGAGACCTCCAAAGGTCATCTAGTTCAACCTCCTCTGCAGTCAGCAAGGACATCCTCTACTAGATCAGGTTGCCCAGAGCCTTGTTGAGCTTCATTTTGACTATCTCCAGAGATGGGGCCCAAATCACCTTCCTGGGCAACTTGTGTCAGTGTTCCACCATCCTTGTAGTAAAAAACAGTTTATTATTGGATATTCCTAACATCCAACAATAAACAATCCCACCTAATCATTTAAGTCTAAAATATGTTAAAAGCACAGCCAGCTGCCTACCTTTACAGAATCACAGCAGTAATCAGGTTGGAAAAGACCTTCAAGATCATCAAATCTAACCTATCACCAAACACCATCTAATCACCCAACCCATGGCACCAAGTGCCACATCCAGCCTTTTTTAAACACATCCAGGTTGACTCCACCACCTTCCTGGGCAGCCCATTCCAATGCAAATCAGTCTTGGTGGGAAGAACTTCTTCCTAACATCCAGCTTAAATCTGCCCTGGCAGAGCTTGAGGTTGTGCCCTCTTGTTCTATCACTGGCTGCCTGGGAGAAGAGATCAACCCCAGCTGGCTATAACCTCCCTTCAGGTAGCTGCAGACAGCAATGCAGTCTCCCCTGAGCCTCCTGTTCTCCAGGCTGGACACCCCCAGGTCCCTCACCTGCTCCTCAAAGGGCTGTGCTCCAGCCCCAGTTCCCTCAGCAGCCTTGTTGCCCTTGTTTATCTACTTCAGAGACTAGACTCATGTTATCATCAGTGACTAAGTTGGGCAACGACCACACAGAAGCACTCCTGCCTTTGAGTCCAGTCAGGTTGCTAAAGCTGGAAATGGTATTCACAGAGTGCTAAGCCCAAAGCGCTCTCCCTGAAAAAACTGCCTGAGAAGATGACAGAACGAGACAGCCAAATGGTGTGTGCAGTGCCCTTGAGAAAGATCGAGATTTAGAGCAATAATAACCACAGAAGTACCCAGACAAAATCTGAACCGTGCACATAAGGTAAGAATTGGCACACTATACATGCCTTGGCAGAGCTGCAACTTCGGTTTCTCTCTCTCCTGCCCCCTTCTACCATATATCAAGACTTGTGTGTGCATGGTGTTGCCAAAAGAATATAAGCCTAAGGAGTGAGGATTTTATAAGCAGCCTGAGATTCCAGTCTCTGAAATCCCCAGGGCCACTTTGAAAAATCTCAAGCTAAATGTTTAGCAGAGTTCCTACCTGCTTTTCTTTCAAACTGCAAATCCCAGTTGTTCTCAGAATTTCCTAATGAAGAACATGCTTATCCATGAAACATAAGCTGTGCTTAGGATGAAACCTTTGCCCTGCATTCTCCCCACAGGTACAAACTGCCTGTCAATATCCTATAGCACTGCTACCCTTCAGCTCACGTAGCATTTAGGTACTTCTGATTTAGGAGGCTTCAGAAACCAGTTTTTTAAAAGGATTTTCAGCAAACTCTAACGTAAAACGAAACAAAACAAACCATTGTTGGTCTAGTCTGAGGTGTTTTTTTCCCTATGATGTAAAAGAATGTAAGGTAGTTAAAAATACAAAGCAGCGCAGAAAGGAAGCAGGCAGTCTAGATAAAAGTACTTAAGATTAATTTAACATGCACAGGATTTCCCAATTAAAACTTTCACATTAGCACTGCATTTTAAACAGTTAATCTCCTAACGAGACATCCCCAGCAATGAGAAGCGAATTGCAGGACTGAACATGGCCCTGAGGCCCGCATCTGGCAGAGGCTGTGCTTGGCAAATGCCGGATTGATGCTGCGGACTCGTTTTGCGAAGAGCTGCACTGCCACCTACTGCCACATCGTCTTTTCCCGCCGGGAGCTGCCACTAAAAGCGAGAAATCCTTCACAGAACGTGGAACGCTGTTGCCTGAAGTCCTCACCAAAGAATCTCATGTAACTTAATTCTCCATGCACGCACACTTCAGATGAGTTTTGGGTACTCTGATAGCTGGCAAGGCTGACTGTTTCTTTTGCTCTGCCTTGTCTTCATAACACAATAAAAGCAAAAGAAGGCTACGCTGAAAAAATGTGGGAGAGCCTCTGCAAAAGTCTTTTTTTTCCTCTCTCTCTTATTCCCAGACCTCCACTGTCATACCTCTGAATCCTGGCTGACCTCCAGTCATCTCAGCTAATGACAGTCCAGCCGACTCATCTCAGAGAGAGATGTCGCAGTTGACTTCTTCCCTTCCCTTAGGGGCCAAAGGCATTACCTCTGTATGTGTCTGATCTCCAGGAGTCTAGATGTGAAGGAATCTTGCACAGCAGCCCACGGCACTGCTGCGGAGTTAGTAGCTTAATTGAAACCAAAGTTTTGCTGAGGTTTTCTCCCAGGGTCATTTTGACAGCTAAATTTGCAAATCAATTAACACATGGAGAACAGCTACTCCCTTTCCTAGCAGACATACTCACTGCCTACTGCTCGTCAAATACATTTTCATAAGCAGCAGCAAACAAAGAGAATTGGTATTTCTGAATGAAGAAGAAACAGTGAGACTTAACTAACAGGGAAATAGGAAAGACAGAGCATCAGGACAAACAAATGTGTCAGCTGTGCTTTGTATATTCCAGCCAACTTGAGTAACAATTTATCTGGGATTTAAGATACAGCTGATAACTGAGTGGGTTTACTGCTCTTTGCTTTCCCTGTGTATGCAAATAGAATTATAGATGTATAGGTAGAGAATTCCTATCCTCCTGTTTATAGCTGTTTGGTAACATTAAAGCACAGACCTATCTGAGCTGCTGCCAGGAAAATAAGAGAGTTACATATCATTTGCAAGCACCCTGGGGGGAAAACATCTCCAGCTCAGTGTATGTCAAAGGTGTCTCAGAAGACTCTGAGCACATGCTCAGGGAAACATACACCCTTCCCATACTACTATCAAAATGCCTACAAAACAAGCAAGATAGAGACAGCTTAACTGCATTTTCTAAAGACCAGGAATTTTAATTTTTTTTTTTCCTTCACTCATGCAATAGGAGGTCCTGCAACTGACACTTTGGTGAGACTCATCTGTGTAATAAATGAGGGAAAAAAAAATTCTAGACATCTTGACACTATCTCTCTTCTCCTCTTCCTTCCAGCCTAGGAGTGCTCCACAATCCAAGTCCAATACAAGACAGCTACCCAATGTGTGTGTTGCCATTTGGTGTCCTTTTAAAAGATATGCAATATGGCCACAGCACCAAAGTGTTTGTGTGTCCAGACTCTCCAAGAGACACACTGCTTTTTAAAAATCACACATAGAGTAAAACAACCCTTGAGAAGACATCAATTTCCAGACGTGTCAACATGAAGTCTCCTTTCACTTTTCATTCATAGGTAGTTCTGAAGAAGTAATTCTGTTAGAAATTCTATGCTGTTACCCTGAAATTGAGACTTTGTGATTTGCCTTGCTTGCTGTAAAGCTTCTACTGCAAATAAATTCAGAATTTTTGTCTCCATCACAAGAACAGTGGTAACAAAACATGATCTTTTTGTTCTGTCTTTAGAGAAATGCTAACTTTTCTTCCCACTGGAAAATTCTTAAAACATTCTTTCTAGCAACATTACCCAAGGGTTAAGTTTAATACAGTGTGTTATGTAGCATTAACAAAGAAATTTGTACTTGACCTATTCCTTATATCCACTATGTTTAAATTAATCTAATGGATCTGCTTCAATGAGGAATAGCAGATCTTTAAGCCATCTCTACAAAAGCCCTTTGGGCCACAGAGTCTAATTAATGATATGTTTTCATCTTATCTTTACATAAAACCATCTGACAGGACAAATAAGTAGAAACAGAAGACCAGAAACAATTTTTAGGAAGACTAATCTACACTTTCTGTAGCTGCTGTGCTGGGTTTCATCCTTAGCTTCCCATACCATCACCATACTTGGCCAAAGTCAGTTGTAACTTTCCTCTGTGTTAGTAAAAGCTTTGTCCAGCAGACACATCTGAGCAGCAGTGCCAAAGCTTGATGTTCTATAGCACAACAAGTATTTAAGCAGTTCTTAATCCAAAAGCATTTTGAATTGCTGCTGTGAATCAAAACTATTGAATTTCTTACTGTGTTTAGTTGCATAGCACCGTTTCCTTTCCCTCTGTTCTTTTCTATTTCCTCTCCCTCACAGTGATTCTCTTGGTATTCTTTCTCTTTACACAACAAAAAAACATCCAACAGTGCTTAAGCTGAACCTTCAAGCCTACAATGTTCAGCTGCATCCATGATAGGAAAAATAGGTTTTCTATTCTCAAAAGAAACTGCAGCCAATATGAGAATCGATGGAGGAGTAAAAAATAAAATCTATGGGAAAATCATGAAGATAGTTTTGACAAATAAACCCTTTTTAATGAAATCAATACATACCACTTTTCTTTATTATAGTTTGTGAAAGACCTGTCCTGCAATTCATTCTGGTTTTGCAAGTTACCATTTTTAGCACTGGAAAAGCAAAGACAAAGGTCAGAGCTTGAGATGCTGTAAATGTTGGGACTTGATGGTACATAATAATACTGCTCTAATAGCAAGAAGGAATAAGCAACATCTTGATGCACTGCAATGCAAACCCAAACCTTCCACTGTTTGCAGTGAACTTGACAAGTCACTTAATGAGCAAGCCTCATTTACATAGAGCAGGTACAGTGTTATACAGGTTAATAGAGTAAACCTCTGGCTCTCAAGTAGAGATGCAGTCTTTCAGAGCCTCAGTGTCACTTTCTGACACAGACTGAGTGAAGTACTGGCCAGCTTCCTGCTGAGCAATGACAGAATGTCCAAATGACAACATGGCAATTTAACTGAGCAAAATAAAGACAACCTTCCAAATGACAGTGGGTAACCACACACAGACAAACACCCAGGCTAATAAGAATGCCGTGATACTAGGCTCTACCTGTAGTTTCTCCCAGTGTTGGTTCTCTACTAATAACCTTGCCCCTGCTACAATAGCAAACACCATGACCAACTAGTATGACTAAAGATGCTGACTAATCAGTAAAGCTCTTCACAGAACAACAGAATATATCTGGTTAAAAGAGACCTTCAAGATCACCCGATACAGTCCTCAATCCAGCACCGAAAGCCATGTCCCAAATGCCAGGTCCACAAGCCATGTGAACAGCCCCAGGAATGGTGACTCCACCACTGCCCTGGGCAGACCATTTCAGTGTCTGAAAACACTTTCAGTGAAGAAGTATTTCCTAATGCCCAGCCTGAACCTCCCCAGGCACAGTTTGTAACCATTGCCTCTAGTCCTGTCACTTGACAGCAAGGAGAAGAGGCTCTCCCCCTCCTCACTCCAGTCTCCTTTCAGGTAGTTTCAGACAGTCCCCTGTTCTCAAGACTGAACAACCCCAGCCCTCTCAGATGCTCCTCACAGGACATGTATTCCAGACACTTTACCAGCCTCTTTGCCCTTCTCTGGACACAGCCCAGCACCTCAATGTCCTTCCTGCACTGAAATGCACTCCAGGTGTGGCCTCACCAGTGCTGAGTACAGGGGCATGATCATCTCCCCGCTCCTGCTGCCTAGAGCATTTCCAATACCATATAGGATGCCTCTGCCCTTCTTGGCCATCTGGGCACAGTGTTGACTCATATTCAGTCAACTGACTGTCCTCTGCTCACAAACTGTGTTACTGGTACTCTAGGACAAAAGCTGAAGAAGTACCTGCATATATAGGTGGTCTCTCTTAACTAACAGTTTAAAGTTCTACCTTAGAAATTCCTAGTGGCAAATGCAGGTCATTTCAGGGCACATTTTCCTGGAAGAAGTAGTACAGACAGCAAAAGTATGAAGAGAAATGAAAACTATTCACTTCTTATGCAGCATCTGTTGGTTTCCTTGGAGATTCAAGTTGGCATTAAGCAGGTAGGTTTTACAGATCCTCCTGTTCTGCCCACCTCCAAGGTAACCATCTCACCACCAGCTTGGTCCTGTGTATACAAGAAGGACTGCAGTAGTGTATCTTACTCAGGAGCCAGTATCTGTAGAGGAATTTAACTTCAATATTTCCTGGTTATTTTGACTTCAGCTGTCTAAATAAACAGCCTAATATGTTAGCAACTAGTGTAGATTTGGTGCAGAACACTGTCCCTCATTTTCTACCAGGTGTTCTTTCTGTTTTGCACATTTCTGTTCTTAGCAAGACTTATCAAGGAAATGGAAAGCAGAAAGAAGAGTGTGCTTTCAACTTCAATTATCAGTTTAAAAATGCAGTTTTGCACCCTGAATGCTTTACAAACAGAATTCTTCGGGTTTTGATCTCTGATATGGTTAGGAAATATAAACACATTCAGGAGCCGGAAAACATTTCTGATATGCAATCTCATTTCAAAAGGAAGAGCAGCTCAATCCTAGGCATAATAATAGTTTTGCTAAAGTAGTGTCTTTAAGTAAAGGTGGTTAAGCTTAAACCATCACACTTTAAGGAAAAACACTTTTCTTTTTTTTCCCTGCTGTGCACAGGGAGCTGCAAAAGCACCAATGAATTGTTCTTGACATTAAAGAGAAGACGATCAGTAAAACGTTCTTCTTGTTTTCCAGATGCTGGTAATAATAATGCAAAGCAATATGCTCTACATAGTAACATTATTCACAAAGATAACTGACTAGTGTGGAGCATACTTGAAATGAAGGCAGGCTCCATCTCAGAGTTCTTCCAGTCAAAGAGAACAGAAGTTGAGAGACAGAAAGGAAGATCCTAACTGAAACCCAGCAGCTCAGAGAGGCAGGATACTGTTGAGCTGAGTACTACCTTTGAAGTGAGATAAAGTTAAATTGCTATTACTTGTTCACATAGAAGGATTTTATACATTGATGATACTTAAAACTATTTGTTCCTAGGTTTCACCAGTGGTTTCTACACTTCCATGTATGAAGCATGGCTGCTGAATAGAAGTGACCTTCAGAGATCCATCTAATGCTCAGCTACTAGAAAGAACAGATTTGAGTTTAATAAATCCTAATTATTGGGCATGGTCAAAACTTTGTTTCAAGATTTACAACTATGTTTATACCTGACAAAGTTTATGTGCCTCTTATTTGGGTAAGCATTGCTGAAGGGTGTTGCCTTTAGATCCAGAACACTCGTTTGTTTCAGAGTGAGTTAAACAGTTTGAGATTTAACATCAAGTCAGCCACCCCATTTCCCAGCTGCTTTCTTCCACAGCCCTATGAACTTGCATGTAGTAGCCAGGTTGGCATTTTCAACTGTTGGTACAGGAGTCCATAGCTCCAGCAGACGGCTTCACCAAGCATTTTCTCCATGAAGGGAAGCTATAACTGTTTACTTGCCAGGCTGCTCAAAGCCTCATCCAGCCTGGCCTTGAACATCTCCAGCGAGGCGGCATACACAACTTGCCCGGGCAACCTGTGCCAGTGTCTCACCATCCTTACTGTAAAGAATTTCTTTGTAATACCTAGTCTAGATCTACCCTCCTCGAGTTTCAATCCATTCCTCTCACCCTGACACTAAAAGCTCTTGTCAAAAACCTCTTCCCAGCTTTCTTGTAGGCCCCCCTTCAGGTACTGGAAGACTGCTGTAAAGTCTACCTGGAACCTTTCTTTATGCTGTACTAGTGTAGCTTTTAAAAAGACATCTGATTTTTAAGGACACTACTTGAGTCTACAGAACACAGGGAACTTTGCAAGGAACTAGACAAGACTGGAATCAGTCTATGTTCAGGATCTGGTAGGAGCACACAAACTTTAAGAGATAAGTAGCTACCAAACTGAATTTGACACCTCGGCCCACTGTATTACACACAGAGTGTGCTGGTTTGAGGCTAAGGGGAATATTTTAAGTAAAAAAAACAACAAACTGATTGTAGGCTGTGAAAAGCAAACACTGTTGATGTCTACTTCACTCATAGGCTTGCTGAGACATATAAAAACAAGGACACAAATATAGATAAGGCTGAGAGTCTCTCTCTCTGGGAGTTGGTGTCATCTTCTCCACTCTGCTGAGTAAACCTAACTAACCACTCTGCTTCTAATTCCCCTTACCCATCCTCCAAACTCACCTTGCACATAAGGCAAACCCTGGGGTAAGGCAGAGGGGTGGAAAGAAGGTGGAGGGGTGGTTGGGAGCCCCTCCTGGGGACTCTGATTTCTGGGAGGGGGATTGTGTGTCTGTATTACCTTTAACTTGTCTATTTCTGTAACTATTCCTGTCTATTCTGTACATCTCTGCTTGTACATTGTGCTAAGTTGTAAATAGAGCTTCAGTCCTTAACTTCCAGCTGGCCGGGTCTAGTCTGGGTGATTTTACAAAGCGTGGGGCAACTCCCAAACCATCACAACAGAGTAAGCTGTTTTCATATCCTGATCTTAAATCTTCCTTTGGAAAGGACAAAACCTTTTCTCACAACACTGGATACACATGGCAATGTGAGAAAAGAAACGCTCTGCACCAAACATAATTAATGTACATTTAATATGGAAGTTATTATGTAGCAACAATTAATTATTAAAAACACACATTCATTTCTGTCCCTTTCCATGTGCTAATTAAATAACATCCTTTCAGAATCTGTGTTTCTATTAGAGCTTCTCAGTTTGAAAATCAGAACCGCTCTTGTGAACGTGTTAACCTCTGCAATGGTTTTCAGATGGTCCTCTCCTGAGAGGCAGGAGATGACAGATGCTAATGCAGGAGGTTCCTCTGGTGTCTCATCTGAGCTTATGTGCTTGCATTCGTTCGTGTCCTGAATCATCATCTAGTGGCATTACAACTAGAGAGGATTATGATTCCACTGAATACAGGCTCCCAGTAATTACTAACTTTTTTACAGAACTACAGAACATTAGAGATTGGAAGGGACCTCCAGAGATCATTGAATCCAACCCCCCTGCCAAGCAGCATCACCCAGGGTAGTTCACACAAGAATGCATCCAGGCAGGTTTGGAAAGTCTCCAGAGAGGAAGACTCCACAACCTCTCCAGGCAGCCTGTTCCAGGGCTCTGTCACCCTCACTCTAAAGAAGTTTCTCCTCATGTTGAGGTGAAATGTTCTCTGTTCCAGCCTGTAGCTGTTGCTCCTTGGTTTATAGCTGTGGATCACTGAAAAGAGCTTGATTTCCACATTGTCTTTGCAGAGGGCTCTAAGATACCATAGTTTTAGTGGTTTCTCTAGACTTGTGGAAAAAAAATAATTTATAGAAAGACTATTATTTTCATGCTCTTTGTGGCAATAAAGGGGACACAGAAGCCATTTCTTAATATAGGATCACAAATGAAATGGCACTTAAACCACTAAGCATTTGCAGATATGCATCCAGTTATAGATGCATCATGATGCATTTGTGACTTATTTCAGTCACTTTCCATAAACGCTCCAACGAACACATTTATCTTCACACAAATATGCACTGAAAAAAACCCCAAAGTGATGTAATTATATGGTCATGCAGCTGCAGAAGTCTTTATATTAGATGTGTTTGTGTGTATTTAGAAACATTTAGTGGTATTATGTTTCATCTGATCACAGCAGAGAAAGAGAAGTTGGACTTGCTGTTCCATCATAGAATGGCTTAGGGTGGAAGGGACCTTAGAGATCATCTACTCCAACCTCCCTGCCATGGGCAGGGATGCCTCTCAACTAGACTTGGTTGCTCAAGACCTCATCCAACCAGACCTTTAACAGCCCCAGGGAGAAGGCATCCACAATCTCCCAGGCAACTTACTCAAAATTCCACTATCCTCATACTGAAGAATTTCTTCTTAAGATCCAGTTCAAACCTAGCCTCCCTCATCTTAGAACTATTCCCTCCTATCCTGTTCCTAGACACCCTTATGAAAAGTCCATCTCCAGACTGTCTATAAGATCCCTTCAGCTACTGAAGGCAGCTGAAAGATCCCTTCAGAGTCTTCTCTTTTGTAGGCTGAACAACCCCAGCTCCCTAAGCCTAATCTCATGGCAGAGGTGCTCCAGCCCACAGATCATCTCCATGGCCCTCCTCTGGATGTGCTCCAACACCTCTGTGTCCTTCTAACTTTGGGGACAGCAGAACTGGATGCAGTGAGATACAGTGAGGTTCCACAGGAACAGAGTCAAGGGGCAGAACCACCTTTCTATTGAAATCCAGATAACCCAAAGGTGACTGACTTGTTTTGAAGCCAACAGAACAAAAAACAGCAGATTGAAAGCAGTAGTAACCTGGTGCTCTGTTACTCAGTCATAGTGAAGTCTTTAGATAGGCAAACAGTCATTTACAAAGTCAATTTGCATTGTGACCAGGCTACCAGAGTACAGCAGCTAATAATGACTTCTAACACTCATTTCAGTAATGCCTGAATCTATTTTGTCTACAAGCCTGTCTTTTCCTGCTATATTACCCACATGTGTTTCAGATATGAAAACTGTATTAAAATGGTTTAATAAAGATATTTAATATATATTATTTTATAAATTAGAAGCATGTATTAACTGTTAGCACTCCTTTAAAATGTCCCCACTCACGTTTCCAGGTTGATAAATTTAAAATTAATGAGACATTAATTATGCATTTGCCATCAAAACAATTTAACAACAATTTTATGAGTTCAGATTAATTAATCTTGTTAAATGTTTAATGAATAGTGTAGTAGACGCATGGTGTATAATGGAAGCATTGAATTCAGTTCCATTTTGTTCTGTTTAGTTAAACAGCATCACCTAACATGACGCTGACAATAGTTTTGTCCAACAATTACTATCAAATGAAAAGCAAATAACATACAAGTTTAGACCTTGATGCACTATTTGACTGTGTGGCACAGTTGACTTCCTAGAGGGCAGGATGCCATCCACAGGGACAGGGACAGGCTGGAGAGGTGGGCCCAGGCCAACCTCATGAAATTCAACAAGGCCAAGTGTAAGGTCCTGCACCTGAGTAGGCACAATCCCAAACACAAATACAGGTTGGGTGGGGAATGGTTGAGAGCAGCCCTGAGGAAAAGGACCTTGGAGTCTGGGGTGATGAAACGAGCCTACAGTGTGCACATGCAGCCCAGACAGCAACCGAGTCCTGGGCTGCATCAAGAGAAGCGTAGGCAGCAGGGCAAGG
>VWZE01018641.1:153976-169571 GCA_013396675.1 Eubucco bourcierii
CTAGTGGGAGGTGTCCCTGCCTATGGCAGGGGGTTGGAACTAGCTGATCCTTGAGGTCCCTTCCAACCTTACTACTCTATGATTCTATGAAGCTAATCATGCATGGGGGTTTTTTTCTGTTGTTGCCATTACAGGTGTTCACGTGACTAAATCCAAGCAGGCCACCAAGTCCTATACTGGATCGAGGCCCAGAGATTCAAAGGAAAAATCAATCCTTTGAAAGCCACCAAGAAACCCAAGTGGGGAAAGCCAGGGTTTTCACTTACCAAGATTTAGGAGGCCAGTCCAAAATGATTAACTGGAATCAATCGGCACACATTTGATGCACCGTATTTAGATCGCACAAATTACTTCATATTAGCAAATCAATACTCACATTCGTTGTAAGCTCTGGACTGATTATCCCTTGCATCTCTGAAAAGACCAAAAAACACTTTCTATGCATTAATAATTCATATAAGGCTTTCTCTAGGCATGTAGATTATAATAGGTACTTATAAATACACCTCTAATTAGTATAAAAACTAAACTACAGAGCATTCACTAACACGTGAAGAAAACAACACTGTATTGGATTTGCAGAATCTTTTACTGAGCTGTGTGCTCTTTAGCACTTTTCCCAAAAGAAATCCAATCCCATTGTAAACAGTGACTGCTAAAAATAGACTAGGTGAGCAGTATTTGCTTCTTTGGAAATAACCACCTGATCTACTTAAAATATTTTACAGCAAAAAGATCAGGGTTCTTTTCTTTTCCTCTTCTTTTTTTTTTTTTTCTTTTTTTGGAGCAAATATCTGGTTGGAATAAACAATACCTGACATAGCAATCCATCCAAATAGGTTATCTAATGTAGTGATGAGTTGGTCAGACTGAGAAGTGGGAAATACAGGTTCTAAACTGGATACTGTCAGTGAAAGCATGCCTATTAGTTATAAAAATAGGTAGGTGCAAACTCTTTGTCTGCTGTCAGAGTAGTCCTCAGCTAAAACCAGTGAGATTGTATTACAGGAGCTGAGCTAATAAGCCCACTGAGAGCGAAAGCAAATTCCTATAAGTTCAGGTTCCTGCTTTTAGACCAAACCCCTCTCATCTCTCACCTCCTAACTGAATTGGTGCTCAGTCATGGGAAAGTCTCTTCATCTTCTTGTTTCCCCTTTCTGCATCGCACCCACTCAGAGTAAAAGCTCTGCAGAGCAATGCAGGCATGATCTCAGCTGGGACTTCTAGATGCTTCTGTAATATGAACGCTAGCAATAAATCAGGAGAGGATAATGGAAGTGTCAACCGAGTCCTAAGTGTAGCAGCAGAGCTGTAATGTACTGTACTATACCCTACATGTAACACCATTCTTCAAGAAGGGCTTTGCACAGCATGGTTCATTCCACTACAATAATAAATGTATTCATGATGCATCTCCAAGTATTACCCAGCACTAAAAATGAATCACAGTAATGTTACCTTCACTTCTCTCCAACGAGAAGATCATACTTTTTGGATGTGATGCCATTCTGTACAGATTTTGACAAACTGGAAATTCTTTAATGAAGTAATAAGACTGTACCAGGAGCACATGATTCATCTTCAGGCAGTGGTATATAAAAAGAGAGATGGAATAAGCGAGGCAATTCAATTTATACCTGTTTAGCCTTGCCTGTTTATATTGTTATTTCTAACTGCTCTAGATTCCAGCAGATCTTTCCTTTGCCACTCCTCCCATTCACATTGATCAATAGTTTCTAAGAGGTTTGGGAGATGCTACAAGATACGCAGGGTATGTCAGCAAGCGCATCTATTGCCAACACACAATCAGAGAGCAAGTTTTAATTCACCCATAAGGCAATTGTGCTCTCTCAAAATCTGAGATACTGCCACTGATGCTGTATTATTTCTCTCACAAACCAGTAAACGCTGCCACTGGTAACCCCAAGACTGTTACTGTAAAGAGCACAAACAAATAGCTAGCCTCCTCTGCTCATGCTGTTCTTTATTACTCGATGCTTGCTCAGCCCTCGCTATTCTCCATCCTGTTTCGACAGGTTCAGCTGATACAGTGTTTCATGATTTTATAAATTCATCTGAGCATCAGATGTTTTCCTAAGCCCTCAAATTTGGCAGTGTAGCTGTTTCACTGTTACCTACTAATTTAGTAATATTCAAATGAATTACATTTATTAGTCTCAGTGTCCTCTTTGTGAATAGGTGCCAAGAGACTTCTCAGTGAATTACATGGTCTGTGTCTGAGCATCCTATGCTTCTGCCAGTATTTTCTGTACCTTCCCAAGAAAATCAGTGCATTCCCTTAGTTCCCACTACTCTACAAAAACATTTTTCTCTCCCCTACTACTAACGACATTTATTAGTCCTCCTGGCAGAAGACCTTCCTTTCTTCTGTTGCTAATAATTTTTGAATCCTAATATATGATTCTTCTGAGCCTGATTCTTTGTCAGCTTTTGATCGTTCTAATTGCCTTATTATCATCTGCTCTCATACAGTGATAAAGACTTTTAATGTTTCATGTCCTAGGAACAAAATGGGAAAAAAAAAAAAAACAAAAAAAAAAGTGAGCAAAATCCCTCTTTGTTCCTGGAATATTACCACCTCCACGGTTCATAATCATTAGGGTGAAGGATTCATTGTGGCGCTCTGTTATGTCAAAGTTTCATCCTTTCAGCGGCCCTGCCGTCTCTTTCATATTTTGTTCTCTTCAGCAGCAAAGCGAATTGATCGTTGCTGCTGCTCCTTTTGCCACCTGCTATTTCATATGCTACTTCAACATCCCAGAATAATGATTTTTACTCACTTCTTTAATTTTTCTATGAACTGTACATATCATGCATTTTTTTTTCACTATAGCTTCTTGTATCTCTGTATAATAATAAAAAAAAAAAAAAAAAAGGGGCCCATCATCATTAGATTTGCCCAGGGCCTGAATTTTATCATCTCTGCTCTTATGTCCTTTTCTTCATTACAAGAACAAGCTTTGCAAAGCAGAGATTTCAAAACATGACTGAACTTTTGCAGATCTGCCCATCATTTTGAGTTCTGTCCTTTGAGAAGCTAGAAATGGCTCCAAATAATACAGCCTCTACCACCCTCCAAGATACGCTGACTTGGACTATCAGAATTCAGAAGCATCTACCAAGTTACACCAAACCCCACCAAAATACTAATTAAAAAACCTTCCTGGGTTATCTTCCAATGATTTTGTAGCCCACTTAATACAAAAGCAAATAAACTTCAACTTCCAACTTACACCAAAACCTACCAAAATACCAATTAAAAAACCTTCCTGGGTTATCTTCCAATGATTTTGTAGCCCACTTAATACAAAAGCAAATAAACTTCAACTTCCAACTTACACCAAAACCTACCAAAATACCAATTAAAAAACCTTCCTGGGTTATCTTCCAATGATTTTCTAGCCCACTTAATTCAAAAGGAAATAAACTTCAGCTTCCGAACTGAGGTTCATTAATTTATTTCCAGTCAATTAAAATTGCTCATAGAAATGTGCCAGCTTCAAATGGATTTTTTTTCTCCAAAAGGACTCCCCCTAAATCCATTTGGGTGGGTTTAGGGTTCAAATTAAAAGTCAAAACCAGAAAGAATAGGGAGAAAAGAACACTTCTGCCCAGGTACAGTACAAATACATCCAACCACAGGAAATTATCCTAATATTTCAATCTGAAAAATTGTTCTTTTTCACACTGCTAAAGCAAGCACAGATGAGGGCAAGGAAGCTGGGGAAGGACCTGGAGAATAAATATGATGAGTAGCAGCTGAAGGAGCTGGGGGTCGTTAGAAAAATAGGAGGTTGAGGGGAGTCCTCATTGCTGTCTGCAGCTACCTGAAAGGAGGTTGTGTAGAGGTTGGTGCTGGTCTCTTCTCACAAGTAATTAGTGATAGAACAGGAGGGAAAGGCCTCAAGCTGCCACAGGGTAGGCTTAGACTGGAAATTAGGAAACATTTTTTTCCCAGCAAGAGTGGTCAGGCATTGCAATGAGCTGCCCAGGGAGGTGGTGGAATCACCAATCCTGGATGTGTTTAAAGTCATTTTGATGTGGTGTTTGGGGATATGGTTTAGGGTGCAGGTTTGTAGAGTAGGGATATTGGTTGGACTTGGTGATCTTGAGGGGCTTTGCCAACCTGAATGTTTCTGTGATTCTGATTCTGTGAATTGTTCAGTCAGGTAATTCTATCCAGTCCACAAATGAGAGTGCATTTTGATACATTGTTGTCATTGCATTCCTTTTTGTGAAAAAAATGCCTTTCCTTATGTTTCATTTTCTAGATGCCTGTTTGGTGTAAAAGCTAGAACTTTTATAGAGATCTATGTGTGAAATGTCATTGTTATACATTGTTTCATCTGAATGAATCAGGGAACTGCTCTTGGTCCCATATGAATGACCTATCCAATCTGAAAGCATAAAAAACCCTGCAAAATTCACAGTGTTTTCTTACTCTCTCCTCTCATTCTTCCATCTAGACAATATAACAGTTCACAGACCTGATTCTCAAAAGAGGCCTACAAATCACATTTCAAGTGCAGTCTCAAAACTAAAATTTGTGACACATCAGGACATTTGATGTGGATCAGGAGACAGAATTTCCTCATGTCTGCATCTGTGAGCACATCCCCTTCAGTGACAGCTACTTCATGTGACTGAGAGTAAACTCTAGGTCAGACTGCTGCAAAGAATGGGTTTGAGGAGGAGAAGCAGCCCACAGCACAGCCCTGCCTGTCAGCTTCTGACATTTACTTCACCAAGGGACGCACTGCACTGAATTACACACATCAAGAAAGACTCCAAGTAACTACTTACCAAGGTGTAAAACTAAGCCAGGAGGTACTCAGAAGCACTCATTCCTGTGGGTAGCCTGAAAGATAGTACAAGATACAACTTTTAACAATGATGAATGAATGAGGAATGTTTGTTCTTGTTATTACAAACACTTAATGTATTTTAGAGTCAAACTACCATGTAATAGAGATTTAGGATTGTGCTCACTTTGTGATACTGACCTCTAAGAAATTTTTAGGCTGTTGTTTTGGTTTGGTGTTTTGGTTTTGTTTTTTTTTTAAACAGACAACATAAATGATTGATTATATGACTTGCCCACAAGAAAACAATTACAGATTAGTAGCAAAAAGGTAAAACATTAGAAAGTATTCAGGTACAGAGGGTAAGACAAAAAAATACTTTCAAATTGCAACAATGAAAATAAATAATTAAATGTCCAAGAATGTTTAAAACCCAAAGAACATAAATGCACATGAATCAGGGCAATTGCTTTCAGCAAGTCTAAACATAAAACTTGCATTGTTCTCACTAAAATTGTTTTTCAGGCTTATTTAATTGATGGTACACAGCTACATGAACACTTTCAAACTGGTCTGCAGCAAGTTTCTTGTGATTTAGCTTAAGTCAGTAAGAAATCTACTTAAGGTAAATCAATATAAGCCTTTTGTAAGACAATCTAAGAGTAAGTATGTGTGGGTTTCAGGATTGTAAGTGGATCAATTTATTTAAATGTGAGTTCAATTAAGCAGGTGCAGGTTTTGTATGTGGACAAGGCCTAAAGGTGTGACACATTGTCTTGTCTCCACTGACTCCAAACCTACTTTTAATGTTTATTAGATTTTTAATCTTGTTAATGTTATGGCCTTCTTCCAAAAAGGGCAAAATGCCAACCTTATTTATACATACTGTGATCTATCTCTTGCTCAGAAAACTATTACCTGTTGCTAATCTGTTAAATACCTCCAATCAAATCCTAAAATAAACTTCGCTGATTAAAGCGGCAACAAAACTGCTTAGTTCCCTTACCCATTAGGATAGTAAGTAGTGTATTGTTCAAAGGATGGGTTTCTTCAAGGCTACAAGCAGAAAATACATGCCCTGACTATTACTAGCAGGCCTATGACTGCTTTGAACACCATCAGTGATGATGAGGTGTTCACTGATGTGAACCAAGAGAGCTGAGATGAGATTACAAACCAGAAACTATTCACTCTTACTGCAAACCACACCTGTTGGATCCTGCAGGACACAGCATCAATGTTAACATGGAAATAACATTGCTTTAAGATATCTGAACAGTGGGGTAACCTCAGGTGGTCCACAAATTTTCTCCCAGAATACAGCAATATGTAATAGGCTGCCTAACACATCTCATGACACTTTCTATTAGTCTTCAGCACCCCCAAAAACAGGGCAATGTGTTATGACCTACATACTAATTAGAAGAAGCATGATCATAAAATCATAGAACGGTAAGGTTGGAAGGGACCTCAAGGATCATCTAGTTCCAAGCCCCTGCCATAGGCAGGGACACCTCCTGCTAGTACAGGTCACTCAAGGCCTCATCCAACTTGGCCTTGAAAGCCTCCAGGGAGGGAGCAGCCACAACCTCCCTGGGCAACCTGTGCCAGTGTCTCACCAATCTCACTGGAAAGAACTTCCTCCTAACATCCAGTCGAAATCTCTCCTCTACCAGTTCAAACCCATTGCCCCTTGTCCTGGCATTGCAAGACCTTGGCAATAGTCCCTCCCCAGCCTTCCTGTAAACCCTCTTCAGAGACTGGAAGGCTACTCTAAGGTCTCCTGGAAGCCTTCTCCTCTCCAGGCTGAAGAGCCCCAACTCTTGTAGCCTGTCCTTATAGGAGACCTGCTGCAGTCCTCTGAGCATCTTGGTGGCCTCCTCTGGACCCGCTCCAACACTTCCATGTCCTTCCTGTTCTGGGGGCTCCAGAACTTTACATAGTATTTCAAAAGGGGTCATCAATGTCATGACATTTTTCTATGCAACAGCATAAAATGCATAGGAACAAACATTCTTCTCACTCTAGGTTAAATTCAGTGAATAAATGCAAGGGTATAGTTCTACCAAGGCAGCTGTGGTTTTGTAAGAAAACGAAAATGTTCCTCTCTTGCATCTTTAATAATAGATAGCCATGGAGTCAGTTATGCAGCCAGTGGGAAAAAAAATAGAAAAGAAAACACAAAACAAACCCCACAGTAACAATCAATCCATAGCTATGCCATATATTGCAAATTAACAAGTACCATCATATTTTAAGGAACATATTCCAAGTAATAACCATTTACACAGGACTGCAAATGTATGCAATACATTACAAGAATCTAAAGACACGTTCCTTTGTCAGGGTTGCTTACAAGCTACCAGTTATAAATATTATAATCAGGCTTTTATACTTTTCCTGTCAGTGTGGTGCTGGAGTGCCTTTCTATTAGTACATTAAGTGACATGACTAGCATTTTTCTGTCTTTCTGTCCCCAGGTGGAAAATTGCATGTATTTAAAAATAATTAATATTTGATTCTTTTTTTTATCTCTGAAGTGCACGCACTTTCACTGGCAAATGCAGGCAGAACAATATATATCACCTTTTACTGTGTTGAATTTAAAGTACCAGACAAGACGACTGTATTGAAATAAGTATATTTATATGCTGAACTAGTGAGGAACAACAACTAGGAATGTCTTGAGGAATATGTTTTATACCCTTACCAGCAAATATTTTTCATTATCTGTCCTGCAGATTAAACACTGGTGAACACTTTGGATGAATTTTCAAATCTGCCTGGCATTGGCCTGGCTTTGCTTCCAACTGGAAGTTTTCTCACGTAGTGTAATGGGAGCAGAGCTGGGCCACTGCTCAGTGCATCTGCAGGCTCCAGGCTCTGAAGGTAGTGTGAGTGTGTAAGCACACCAGAGAGCTCAGGAGTCCCTGACTGGCTGCTCAGGGACCTAATTAATCTGCCCCAGTTCCCTTTCGATCTGATGTTGCTCTTTGTTTCCCTCCATATGCATGAAGTGCAAACTTTCTTCCTGCTACATAAACTGTAGCCACCAATAAAAGTTTGCTGTTTCTCATAGACAGTTACAGTTAACTTTACCACCTTAATCCTCACCACTTCCCACTTTACGACAGGATGGAAAACAGAAAATTTCAAATGCTAAAACCTTGTCATGGCAGGCCTAAGCAGGCCAAATTAAGCTTGTACATGTCCTGGCTTGCCCAAGCACACTTTTCTGCTCTCCCTCCTTCCGTTTTGGGGAGAGCAACCGCAGGAAAATGGACAAAGAATCTGGAGCCACTAAGTCTGGTGGGCCAGTAACTGTGGTAAACAAGGTGCACAGGGTTGCCTTGTGCAAGGCTGGGTTCTGCCCAAAAAAGGGTAAAGTAAGCCTATGGCTTCACCCAATATGGTCACATCTTGGCTAACTGCCATTGGATTGGCTCTCCTGTGGCCAAAGGCCCGTTAGTCTCAGGTTGTACTGGATAAAAGGAGATGAGCAGGGAGCAGTGCGTGTGCTTTGCCATTCCAAGGTGTGGCTGCTATTGCATCCCTGCCTGCTGCCTCACTGACCCTGAGTTGAGGTTCTGATCCCTGTCACGCGTTCGGCCTGCACAGCCGGCGTGACACCGTGCCCAGACTGCACACCGCAAGGCATCTGCCTGCACCTGAAAGCCTTCTGCCCAGGGGGAAGCCTTGGAGGAAACACAAATCGTCCAGAAAGCCAGGAACAGGTCACAGACCGTCTGTCTCCTTTCTCCAGCACCCAGAAGCCTGAGGAAACTCTAACACCTACCAACAGCAACCCTGCCACGAGCTTTAGGTACTGTCAGATAATATTTTTTGTGAGTAAATACCAAAAGCCTCTAATAATCATTAATTGCCTTCTGCCATAAGCAGAAAGTTGCTCCTTGTGTCCATCCAGTGAGCAAGCGGAGTACTGACCGCAAGCGGTACACTGACTGCAAAGCTTTCTCTGCCAGTTTAGTTGAGTTCAATTAATATATATATTTAATAGTTATTTTTGGATCCTATTATAACCTGTATATAGTTTTCATAATGATGCAAGAACCTGTTACTATTATGATTTTGGTGATCATGGTGCCACGAGATCTCAATATTTAATATTAATAAATTCTATTAATATTTTTAAAATATCATCTTGCAGTAATTAATAATCCCTTGCACTAGAAACCTTATGCTGAAATTGTGAACTTCAGAGAAAATTTGCATCACCTCCCACACATGGTTACACTGGAACAAGATCTGTGAGTTACCTAAGGAAATTCTGTCTCTGTATTACCCAATGCTATTTTATGTACTATGCTGACTATTCAGACCACTACCTTTTTATTACAATCTCTTCTTTCTCCTTTAACTTCCAAGACACAACCACTCAGAGATTTTAAACCTCAGTCAACTGAAGAATACATATTTCAGCCAGGTTTGGGAGGAAAATGATGATGCTCCAAAATATGTTTTTGTACTGGGATATGACACAAAGAGTACTTTACGAAGATGGTAGTAACTGACATTCTGAATGACTCTGTACAACTTTATTGACACTGAAAGGGAAGCATGGAAGTCTAGATCCAGTTTTGAAAAACATTAAGTCAAATCACTTGTCAAAAACATTGGGTCCTTCTCAGCTATTGAGTGTGTTCCTGGCATTTCCTTTGGGGAAAAAAAAACTCCCAAGAACAGACTATACAAACTTAGAGGCAAGGAAGATTTTATATTATTATGTATCTCCTCAGCTACCCTACCTAGATTTCAATAAACACTAACAAAACATTAAGCAGAAACGGATTTTGTTATGTAGATATCTCCTTTTGCTCTTACAAAAGAAAAATGAAAAGAGGAGGGTGGGGGAAGTGCTTTATAGAAAAAAATCCCAAACTCTACAGCAGAAAGATGCGAAGAGCTCCATTAACAAGAAAGAATTTTTAAAAGAGTGGTCTGAATTATGCAGCAGCCTGATGTTTAGAGTGCATTACAGTATCGGCATACACCTTCTCACAGCCCCATCCCCCAAACCCACCAGTGCAGCCAACTGCATTCATTTTTGTTTCTAGAGTCTAAAATGATCAAGTTTTGAACTTCATTCCTCCTTCACATACCAAGATCTGTTGACAGAATTGTATTTTCCATGAGTGCTCTCAAGAAGCATGTCATTATGACCCAGAGTTCTACTGACTGGCATGACTGGCATCTGCAGAGAACTCCCACGCTCTGAAAACCTGACCAGGCAGATTGTCTTATGGATGTGTATCTCCTCTTTGCAGGTGTCCCTGCCTATGGCAGGGGGTTGGAACTAGATGATCTTTGAGGTCCCTTCCAACCTCACCATTCTATGATTCTATTTCACTAAGAGAGCCATCATAGGAAGAAAGTTACATAACTGACACCAAGATTAAGTTCAGAGCAACAGTGGGAATGATACAGCAGTTAAGGGGGCTGACCTGACGTGCAGGGACAGCCAAGCTCACATGGGGATTTCCTGCAAGTTTCTCTCATGTGCCTGAAGGACCCTTGTGGCACAGGATTACCAAGATATTGGTATACACAAATGCTGTTTACCCAAGATAGTTTAGGAGATAAACCAACAGCACTTCAATAAAGACACATTTTCCTCTTATGTGGGTTCAACCTCTCTATCTCTGCCAAAATAATCATAGAATCATAGAATGGTAAGGTTGGAAGGGACCTCAAGGATCAGCTAGTTCCAACCCCCTGCCATAGGCAGGGACACCTCCCACTAGCACAGCTCACTCAAGGCCTCCTCCAACCTGGCCTTGAACACCTCCAAGGAGGGAGCAACCACAACCTCCCTGGGCAACCTGTGCCAGTGTCTCACCACCCTCACTGCAAAGAACTTCCTCCTAACATCCAGTCTAAATCTTCCCTCTGCCAGTTCAAACCCATTGCCCCTTGTCCTGGCATTGCAAGACCTTGTCAGTAATCCCTCCCCAGCCTTCCTGTAGCCCCCTTCAGATCCTGGAAGGCTACTCTAAGGTCTCCTTGAAGCCTTCTCTTCTCCAGGCTGCAGAGTCCCAAAGCTCTTAGTCTGTTCTCATAGCAGAGTTGCTGCAGCCCTCTGAGCATCTTTGTGGTCTCCTCTAGACCCACTCCAACAGTTCCATGTCCTTCTTGTGCTGGGGGCTCCAGAACTGCACACAGTACAGTAGCTGGGTAAAGATATTTTAATTCCAAATGTTACATTAAGTCTGGTGGTAAATTAAGATGATATTCTAGAAAGTCAATGGTCATACAAATGTATGAGAAAATATTTAATATGGAATGTTAGCTTTTTAATTCTTTAAACTAACTCAATAAATTCAAGTCAATTAAAGCTAACAAATTCTTCAGTAGCTACAAGAAGATTCCTTTGGTGGTCAGTGGTCAGTTTGGTGACCAAATAACCACAATATACTGTTCCTATTGTGCCAATAGGGATTAAATACAAAAAAATACCTAAGAAATTAAAACCCCCACATTAAAGAAGAACCTCAAGTACTCTTATTCAGTAAACAGTTCCTGCTACACTTTTAAACACAATAGATGATATGTAATGCATGTTTGGACTGGAATACTCTGCTTTTAAAAGATAAAGCAGATTTTTCAACCTCAGTTCCATTCATTAGCGTGCTTTTTGATTTAGACTCCAAAAGCTGCAATAATTAAAACCATATGTAGAGCAGAAATGTGTCAGGTTTTATGTTTTGTTACTTCTTCAGCACTGTTATAAGCTCAGCCTGCCTGATGTGAGTCTAATTTTCTACTCTATCTTAGGCTGAGTCCCACTGGGAAACTGAGATATTGTGATTATTAAGAAAAGCAGAGCAAGAAGGGATTAAAGACTCCCTGCTAATGAGGAGAAAAGAGAGATGTGCCAATCTGCAGAGTAGTATCTCTACATGGAGCTGCCAAACAGTAATCAAGAATAGGAAATAAACAATTTTTCATTACAAAGAGACATTTTTAGATGTTACTAGGTAATAAGTGCAGAACCAAGAAAAGTCACAGAATCATTCAGGTTGGCAAAGCCCCTGAGGATCACCAAGTCCAAGCAACATCCCTACTCTGCAAGGTGCACCCTAAATCATATCCCCAAGCACCACAGCCAAATGACTTTTAAAGACAAATATTCATAGAAAGAGAAAACCCCACAGCAGTCATGCACAAATTGCAATCTATATTTTGACTATTTCCCTTACAGCTTTTGACAGAGCAAATATAACACAGACATCTGCAATATCCATTAAATATTTGAGAAGACAGATGAATAATGAAGGTCCAGTAAGCTATTGCTAGTTTTGTTCTTTCTATGTCTACTTACCCCAGCTGATTAAAATGAGGAAGAAAATTTGGCTTTTCACTGCAAAGGAAAACAGTTTGCCTGTGGAGTTGCGCTCAACAACAAAAGCACTGAACTGATCAAAAAGATCAGCAACTCTGCAAACAAAATGTTTATAAATTACAGTTCTCCAGAGTTGTTTGATGTACTTATTGGGTCTTTAACCTCCAGAAACTCTCACTTACACTCCTTGTATTCCCAGAATTCTAACTCCACATAACTTAGAAAAATTATTAGCATTCCAAATGTCTTTGAAGGTTAGCCTTAATGTGAATTCTTTATGAAGACTGATAATACAACATCAGGTAAATCATTTTTGTTTGCAGTATTGTTGAACAGAGACCACCATCTCATCAGACCTTAGAAGACCTTACAAAGGAGGAAAAGTTCCTCAGATGGAGAAAATTAAAGAGGAAAATCAAAAGGAATGTCTAAAGTCATTCAGTATTTTAATACCACAGAGGTATATATATAGGGTGGTGAGGCACTGGAACAGGTTGCCCAGGGAGGTTGTGGCTGCTCCCTCCCTGGAGGTGTTCAAGGCCAGGTTGGATGAGGTCTTGAGTGACCTGTACTAGTAGGAAGTGTCCCTGCCTATGGCAGGGCGTTGGAACTAGATGATCCTTGAGGTCCCTTCCAACCTTACCATTTTATAATTATATATTATTATTACTGTTATTATTAATAATAATAGTCATTATCAAAATGATATATGTTAATTTTATTTAGTCTATTTATTAATACTTTAATATAAGTAATATTAATTTTTTTAATAGTCACCTTTCTGCAAAGCCATATTTATAAATTACCGAGAGGAACATGATGCTACTTGACAATTACCACAAAGACTACTGGAGCTGTAGACCTGCCTACACCTATCAGATCATTTCAAAGTATCCTCAAAGTATATTTGGCAATCTGGAAAAGAAAGAGCATCCTGACCTTGCCTTGCACAAACACAGAATTATATGTGACTCAAGCAAGGTAGAAGAAACAAATAAGTAGCAGGGAGGTCATTCTCCCCCTGTACTCTGCACTGCTTAGGCCACACCTTGAATCCTGTGTCCAGTTCTGGGCCCCTCCATTGAAGAAGGACATTGAGGTGCTTGAACATGTCCAGAGAAGGGCAACGAGGCTGGGGAGAGGCCTGGAGCACAGTCCTATGGAGAGAGGCTGAGGGAGCTGGGATTGGTTAGCCTGGAGAAGAGGAGGCTCAGGGGAGACCTTCTTGCTGTCTCAAACTACCTGAAGGGTGGTTGTAGCCAGGAGGAGGTTGCTTTCTTCTCTCAGGCAACCAGCACCAGAACAAGAGGACACAGTCTGAAGCTGTGCCAGGGGAAGTTTAGGCTGGAGTTGAGGAGAAAGTTGTTGCCTGAGAGAGTCATTGACTGCTGGAATGGGCTGCCCAGGGTGGTGGTGGAGTCACCATCCCTGGAGGTGTTCAAGGTGGGTTTGGACGTGGCACTTGGACTTGATGAGCTCTGAGGTCTCTTCCAACCCTGATGATACTGTGATACTGTGAAATTCTTCTCTGTGCAAACTGAAGCTAGTGTTGGGTGACAACAGGTACTCCTGTCAAATCAGTCAGGGAATGTATATCACAGTTCTTTCTTACAGTAGGTCTTGACACTTGTTCCAACACTCAACTACATGGCACAATAGAATGTGCAAATTTTGAGGTTTAGCTCTGGAAGCATAGAAACAAGAATGTAGCCATGTTTAATACTAACACTAGACTAGGATTAGAGGAAACCTTTGTAGTCACCCAGAATTACTATTCCTATAAATACCTACCAAGATAAAAGTAGATTCTCTAGTTCCACTCAGAGTTCCTGCTCAAGCCTGTAAGGACTACAAAAGTCACATTTTGCACCCCATATTAGCTTCATACATGATGAAGTTTGTTACCCCTCATGTCTGTCTTTCCTACTCAAATAAATATTGTTTTCTTACACCCTGATTACCAATACCTATGTTGCACCAACCACCAGTGATGTGAGCTCTTCACATTCAGATATCTCTCAGTCTGTGCATTGTCTGCACACTGTGTCACTAATGATGTTTATCCTAGGCCAATGACAAGCCCTTAAATACTTCATGACCATCCCTAATTAAGACAATGAGTCCTGTGTCTGCCTCATAATTAATCATCACTTCTTCAGCCACTCTTCATTCATTCAGCATATACTGGGACCACTTTGAATTGTCCTAGCTGCTTCATCAAAATTCTCTGCCCTCCCAATTTCCCCTTTGCCATTAAAAAAGCCTCCCTACATCAATAGCTCTCTTCTGTATCAACTCAAACTAATCTCATCACAAGGATGTCATATTAGTTTTACAGTACCTGTGTTTCACAAGTCTGACAATTGTCATTATCCTTATTTAATTCTTCAGAATTAAGTCTTAGGTCAGTCATGCTATTATTTTGCCTAAGATAGATGTCAGTCTGACAGGCCTATAACTACCATTGTAATCTCTTTCACCCTTTCAATATACTGGGCTCAACAATAGATTTCTTCTCATCTCCTGGAATTTTCCAGTTTCTGTTTTACTGAAAAGCAACAGCAATGGTCCACTGAGCTACTCAGATGGATTTTTTGGAAGTATTTGGATGCCTAATACAAAGAAATGTTGTTTTTGAAAGGTCCCAGATTAGCAGCCTGTGTCCATTTTCACCCTCATTAATTCCTGAAACAAGGTATTTCAGCTTCAGCATCATCATATGCCTATCACCCTGTTTCTTTTCCACAGAGAAGCAGAAAGAGTGCCCTAGATCACCAAGAATTTTAAACTATACACATTAGCCTGAATTAGGCTCCACCTGCCTTGGGAAAAGCAGCAAGTGAGACAATAAGGGAGAAAGAGACGGAACTCCTGCTAAAAGAAGGAAAAGAGTTGCAAGGACAGATTTGCAGTCTTGGAGAACCCAGAAAAGGCAGAGAAGTTTTGCCTCTCAAGGTAAGGACTAGCAAGAAAACTTGGGGATCTGAAGGGAGAGCAGCAATTTGGTGGCTTAAGGTGTAAAATCTGTAGGCATAAATGAAAATCTGTTCAAAATTAATCCCTGCAAACCTAAGTAATGAGTTTTCTCATGTCATCTCTTGCCACCTTACAACTCCTGGGCTGCTGCCAATCCCCTATCTGCTTCTGCTCAATCAACAATCTCCCTGCTCATACTCTCTCTGGGCCTCCTAAATCCACTCAGATGAGGTCACAGAATAGCCTTTAGGGTTTTCTTGCTAAATAAGGTGGACAGGTTAGCACAGAATTCAGAAAAGTAGTCAGTTAACTATGTAACAGAAATGTTTACCTCATTGTTACACACATTTCTGCCTTTTCCACAGAGTAACAAGCTAATGTCATCCTTAGGATTTTTTATTTCCTCTTTAACAAAACTTCAAATAAAGTCTTCTCT
>VWZE01018641.1:169577-181175 GCA_013396675.1 Eubucco bourcierii
TTTTTTTTTTTTTTTTAATTCCAATGGTCTCAGGCTTCTCCTTGTGTCCTTCTGCTTCCTTTACAAACGTCTTCATTTCCTAACTTCTCATTTATATTCATTTATTCATTGCTATCAAAGTCCCTTTTCCCCCCATTTGTTTCATTATATATTAGAGCTGCTTTCTCTTACCCTGTAAACCAGGCAAGTTTTCAACTGCTGGAAATTGTTCATTAAAAAATGCCAATGAACTGACCCTGGAACATTTCTCTCAAGACATCCCTGTTTTGATAAATCTTTTGTCAAAACCAGTAGAGGACTCAAAAAGAGCTCAGAAGAGATTAGAGTCATGAAGATGCTCAGAGGGCTGGAGCACATCTCCTGTGACAACAGGCTATGAGAGTTGGGGTTCTGCAGCCTGGAGAAGAGAAGGTTTCCAGGAGACCTTGGAGTGGCCTTCTGGTATCTGAAGGGGGCTACAGGAAGGCTGGGGAGGGACAAGGTCTTGTAATGACAGAATGAGGAAGAATGGGTTTGAACTGGCAGAGGGGAGATTTAGACTGAATGTTAGGAAGAAGTTGTTTGCAGTGAGGGTGGTGAGACACTGGCACAGGCTGACCTGGGAGGTTGTGGAGCACAGAAGCACAGAATGTGATCTTTGGTGTTCAAGGTCAGGCTGGATGAGGCCTTGAGCAACCTGTTCTAGTGGGAGGTGTCCTTGCCTATGGTGAGAGGTTGGAACTGGATGAGCTTTGAGTTCCTTACCAATCAAAACCATTCTATGATTCTATAGTGCCTTAGGATGAGGTGTGAAGTCACACACAACTCTGGGTTCCTGCCTCTGGGGCAAATCAGGCATGTACAATGACAAAAGTGTCTAATAACCACAACAGGAACATTAATGTAATTAACAACCAAACAACAATGAAAACACCACAAACCCACCAAAAATAAACAACAAACCAAAACCAAACAACAAACATGCATGTCCCCCCAACAAAACCCACAAACCACACCACACTCCAAATTCTCAGTGCTTATAAAAAAAGAGTAAGAGAAGGGTTTGAAGGAACAGGACAAGGGGCAGTGGTTTGGAACTGGGGCAGGGTAGATTCAGGTTAGATATAAGGAAGAAGTTCTTTACAATGACAGTGGTAAAATTCTGGAGCAAGTTGCTCAGAGATGTGGTTAAGACCCTACCCCTGGAGACTTCAAAATAAGACTCGGTGTGGCCCTGAGCAGCCTGCTGTAGTTGGAGGTATCCCTGCTGACTGCAGTAGAGTTGGACAAGATGACCTTTGAGGGTCCCTTGCAAGCCAATGCAGTCTGTGACTCTGTGATTCATTCAAACTCTTTTGTAGCAGAGACATCAGACCAGGGGCTGTAAACACACAAAACAATATCGCAGATCATAGTATCCATTTCTCTATATTACCAGTGCTTGCTCAGTTCTCCATGGCTCACTCAACTCCAACATTTTGTGGTTTTAAATTTCTTCATCTATCTCCTGGAATGTCTCTGGAAGTGATGGGCTTCTCTGCGGGTGAGAGTGACTGACAGGTGCTGTGCAGGCACATGTGTAATGAATGTCACAGACAACACGGAGGCCTCCTCAGAGAATGCCACTGGGAGAGACAGCCTGTCTTCTGGCGGTTTGTAAATAGAAATCCAGTGGGAGTCACAGGGATTTGAGTTACCAGTCACTTTATTCCTGCCTGCTCTCTATGGGAATCAGGAGAATAAACAAATACTTTCCATCACAGCACTTGCCATCCGCAGTGAAGACAGTGCCTATTCAAACAGGCTGTTACAAAGGATAATCTCCCTTTTGTTTTGCCAACGTCCCAGCTGCGGCGTTACAACTGCAGTTATGGTCAGACAGCTCTCACACACCTAGATCTCCATGAGATGCATTTTGATGGTGTGCCTGTCCTCCCCTCTTTCAAACAGAGCACACATGCCATGCACAAATGGTGGACAGGATGCTGAAATCAAACATCTTTACGGAGCAATAACATAAAGACGACTTCTGCTGTTTATTTCTTTCAGTGACGCCTGGATCTTGAGCAAACAGTTTGCCGAGGGCTCCCTTCTACATCAATGCTGGGGGAATGCTTTCAGTATAAACTCTTCTCATTCAGAATCATCAATTTCATTCTACATTTGTNTTTTGTTTCTCTTCCTGCATGTTTCTATAAGGAGAGTAGAAGAGCTAAGATGAGCAGCAGTACCTAGAGTTTTATTCAGCAAAGCCTTGGGACACAAACACAGTTGTTGCCTTTTGGTCTGCATCTCCCTAAGACAGCTGACAGGCACAAGAGAATTGTATCCTCTAAGGCTGTACTCAGGAACTGGCAGCTGACACAACAGCACATGCACCTTCAGAACAATATCTGTGTCACTGTGAATGGCTAAGAGGCAAAAAGCCAGCAGGTGGCACTCAGAAACATGCACTGCTGCCTGGATGAGGGCACGATCCTGTGCCCTACAAGTGCCAGTTCTTTATCAGCACTATGCTGTCTACATAACCAGGCAGAGAAAATAATCAACCAAACAAGAAAAACAAATTCCTACTATGCAGAGAGGCTGATATTTAACCAAACAGCAGAGAAACATCTATGAACTAAGTCCTAACTGAAATACTTTGTTAATGGCATCTCCAAAGTCACACTCACAAGACCTGGCCAGGGAAATTCACATCCTTTGGTCCATTTTCTTCTCTGCAGGCCAGTATCATTTGCCTGTACAAAGGAGATTTCCACGCATGATCACATTTCCCCAGTCTCAAGAGGGAACAAATTGTATCAGCATTCTGTGACAGAAACCTGTTGGTATGGGATTGGTAGCTTTTTCCACTGCCTTCAGATCTGTAGTGAAGCATCTGAACATCAGCAGGCAATTGTACCTGGTTGCTGAAGGTGATGATTAGCGTTCTAATATTTTTGCTGTTCTCCTTTCTTTTGACTTGGAGCCAGTTGCTGAAACGAGGATGTGTCCAGGCTCAAAACTAAAGCTCTCATCTTCCCTTGCCAGACATTTAGCTCTGATTTAGTAATGATTAAACCAAAGTTGCTTCACTTTGTGAAAAAGCATCACTAATGGTCACCAGCTTCCTCTGTCAATAAATAAGAAGTCAGTGCTGCCTGTCATTCACTAAAAGACACCGAACCCAAGCCTGCCACTTCAAGCACAGCTCTCATTATGTATTCTCTTTCTTCCACACAGCCTGTTATCAAAATAGACTTCCTTTCATATTTCTCAGTTTTTTATAAGTTTCAAATTCGACATTTACAGGTTGAGTTTTGGGGTTTGGGTTTGTTGGTTTTTTCCCCCTTCCCTTAATTAGACCTCCTGAAGAAAAAAAACAAAAAACCAAAAAAAACCAAAACCCACCTCAAAAAATGTGCAAAGTTGGGTCACATTGTTAAAATTTTAGCTCCTACATTTTTGCAGTTCCTTCCCAAGGCTATATCTGACAATTTACAGAAGACTTTATACCTAGGTCATTAAGAACAAAGCCCATGCTTAATACTCTTTCGAAAAGGATAGCCATGTCACTGATTCCTAGATCAAGCAGGCTCTCTCTCAAGCGGTGAGGCTGACAAGATATTCAGAGAAGCCACAAGAGGGATGAAGCAAAACAATGCTTACATTTCTCTCTCTTTTCTTTTTTAATATGAGACCTATCATTCAGAGCATACTCAGCACAAAAAGCACAAATAAGTATATCCCTTCCCACCACCAAGAAATCCAATAAGAACAAAACTTTTAATTCAGATATATACAGCACAGTTTCTGATGTCAAGCTATAAGCTCAGAAGTACTTCAAGACACAACAATTCATACACTGCTTCAAGATCCTTCATAGCCCAACCACAGAATCAGCATTGCTGAAAATGTCTCCTGACAAGAGGGGGAAACACTACATGCTCAGTTTTCATTTATGTGATCCAAACCTGTATTTCACAGAATCACATAATGTCAGGGGCTGGAAGAGACCTCCAAAGCTCATCCAGTCCAAAGTCCCTGCAGAGCAGGATCTCCTAGACCAGGTCACACAGGAACACAGCAAGGTGGGTGTTGAATATCTCCAGAGAGGGAGACCACATCCCCCTTGGGCAGCCTGTCCCAGGGTTCTGTCACCCTCACAGGAAAAAAAAAGCCTCCTCAGGTTTAAATGAAACTTCCTATGCCTCAGCTTCCACCCAGTGCCCCTTGTCCTGTCATTTGGCACCACCCAGTAGAGCCTGGCTCCAGCCTCTTGACACTCACCCTGCACATATTGATAAACATTGCTGAGGTCACCCCTCAGGCTCATCTTCTGCAAGCAGCACAGCCCCAGCTCCCTCGGACTCTCCTCACAACAGAGCTGCTCCATTCCCTTCAGCATCTCTGTGGCTCTGCATTCCCTCAAAATGACAACATGGGGTATTTCAAAGATATTTTTTCCATTCCTCCCCACGAGAGGAATAAGTACAGCATACATTGCTAAACTGTTTCTATTCTACTGCTTTTATTATAATAATTTTATACTAATAAGAATATTCTACTGCTTTTATTATAATAATTACACTCTGTATATACCCAGACAGGACACAGGGATTTACATATCTATATATCTATATCTATCTATCTATATATATATATACATACACACACACATATATATACATACACCTATATATTTACATATATATACATATATATAAATATATCTATTATATATTTATATCTATATACATATATCTATTATATATCTTTTATATATATATGTATATCTAATATATAAAATATGTATATACACTATATGTATGATATATAATATAGATGTATAAATATGAAGATATCTCTATAAATGTAATTTTAATATATATTTGTGTATATAAGGTATTTATTTATATTTATCCATATATTATATATACATGCTCATATTTGTTATATTTATATACATATAATTAACTCTAGTTCAACACTCAGATGAATAAATGAATAACTGTAGCTAAAGAATTTGGTAGCTGGTTTTACAAAGTGCAGACTACTTTTGGGTGAGCCAAACCCAAACTTTACAGTCCTGATTAAATGACTCTCAACCATGAGAAGATCATTTTCTTCACCACTGAATCAGAGCTCTGCTTATAATGGTCAGATTTCAAAAGCAGTGCTCAGAAATTGTCAGCCTGAATGGAATTCTCACACATTCCAGACTTCATGTTCTGCAGTTTTGACTTCAAGGATATTACTGTCCCAATTACTCTGTTGCTCTTGTCTCACATAAAATTTTAATTTAGTTAAAGGTGAAACAAATAAGATACTGAAATATTTATTTTTATTATAGAAGAGAACAAAGCAACTTTGGTGTTTGTATTTCCTCTTCCCTGTAATTTCAAGGAGGTAGATTCTGTCATGAAGCAATCATTCATGTTACTGTTTGATTACATACTTTGCTTATAGCTATGAATTAAATACCAAGTACAAGTGATCTGCACTTTAAACACTCATGAGAAATCACATACCTATTGTACAATGGATGGCAAGAAGGGCTCTGTGTTGATCTGAGTAGATTAACTCATTCTGGGTGACTTAATTACACAATTTAAAGTATATTCTCTGCCTGTTTCAGGAGATAAAGAAACATCACTATACAATAGCGAACTCAAACCAGCAGAGTATTAGTGATTCACAAAACACACTGTAGGGAGTTAACAGATTTCCCACTGGTTGAATAAGGCCATTTTGTGTGCAAAATGTCCACCCCAAAAACTGTTTTGTTGCCCTTGTCAGGCTTCAAACCAGAAACACAGATAATTACTAATAAACCTATCTATACACTTACTGTGCTTTAAGTGTCTGCACATGGAAATACTTACTGTTAGCACCCAGCACATCCACATCCCTTCCTAACTGCCCTACTGAGTTAAATATTCAGGATTTGGCTGTGTGTCCACAAAGAAAACTCAACAAACACTTAGGGCTATGGATATTTTCAGACTGGGATCAGCAACAACTCCTTCATCACTCCCAGTGATAGTAGTTTGAAGCTTGGATCCCTCTTTATCCTGATGATAATTTCTAGTTAAAGGTGAAGGTATCAGAGTTTTTGTGATAACTGTCTTGATTCAAGAAGCAGAAAACCACTATAATCAAAACCTGAGCACAGTAAATTGTATTAGAAGTTTCTGGTGCATAATAAGGGATTTTTCCCTTCTCAGCTGAAAATGACTACAAGCACATGATATATATGGGCTTATAGAATTCCAAAATGGAAAGCATTTTTAAGTTGCATAAGGGTTAAGGCAGTTCCTCTTTCTCTGTCTTTTCACAGAAAGTTTTCTGAGCCTTAGACAGACTCAGCAAATGACACAGGTATCAGAATATATTTGCACAGGCTGTATCTGCACATAGAATGCTGACATTTGGAGAAAAATATTATTTCTTTTAATCAGATCTGTATCAAAGAAGTAGAGTTCTTCATTCCAAGATGAGTGACTATAATTAGATGGTTGTCTAAGCAAAACCTCCTACTCCCCCAGTTTTTGATATGACTCTAAGTTATTTACTCATAGAATAAGCCCAGCACCAAGTTAATGAGATGCACAATAAATGCATCATTAATTTATGCTAGATACTACTCTGTTCCCTTCATATCTATTGCCATTATCCTCCCACAGCACTCAAGCTAATTCTAATTGATGGTTTCCATCAGCAAATTAAAAAACAATAGACTCCAGACTACAATGATGAAAAACATAGAGAGTGAAGCAATATGTTCTAAGAGAACACCACACTTTGTTATCTTTATGGTGCAGAATGAAAGAAGAATTACTTAAAGAGTTCTGTGCAAGTCTTTCTCATTGCTTTTATGATAAGAAGAAGATAGTTCTTATTTGTTTTGATGGGATGGCACAAATGCATTGTCCTGTTACAAAGTATTGATTTGCTTGAAAATCAGTAGTTGCCTGATTTAATACCTACAGGTGTTTCTTTCTGATAGTTTACATTTGCAATTTAAATTGCATTTAGACAGTTTAAATGACTAATCTTCAACTTGTAGCCAAGTTCCTCTACAGAAAATAGAAACCCAGTGTCAAACACTTCTCTTTGTTGGATGCATTATTGGTGAAAAATTGGTTCCTTGCCCTGCTAGATGGAGAAGGAACCACAAAGTTTTAACAGAAGCAGAAGCTGAGGAGGGGGAGAAGAATGTTTTACAAGTTGCTCTAGCAAATGCTTGTCAACAGCCCCAAACATGGCATGTTCTGTCTGCATACAGAAACGATTTTATGCTCTTACTGAAGGGCAGGAAAGGAGTGGTAGTTTATTTTGGGCTGATCTGTGGTGCTGCAAGTTGTCAGGGCACAGAGAAAGTAATGAGGACAATGTGCAATGAGAACACCACAGACTATTTTTTTTTAATATAATTTTTCATGAGAAAATACAATTTTAATGGAAAGGTCTTTGCCCTAATGTCAGTTGAGATCTGCAGCTTCTGTATATGAAAAGTTCTATTCTTTCCTGAGCGCCCAGCAATAAGCAAAACCCCCAAACCTCTTGTTTTGAGGTGTGTGACACATTCCATTCAAGTTAATCTCCTGTAGCAGGCTTGAAAACATAGCTGGAAACACAACTGAAGAGATGCAACTTCTCCACACAATGTAAAAGTCTTCCCTTCTAACCTGCCTGAAGAAAGATGCACATGACAGTGCATCTAAGCCCAATTTCAAGTGTTCACTCAAAACACTCATTAAAAAATCTCCCCTCCAATTACACTGTTATCTTCAACAACCAAAATTCCTGCTTTTCAACTCCTGTATCTGAAATGCTCCTTCCTGCAGTTCATCCCAAACAACTGGAGCAGGGCACAGAGGGAAAAAACTGATGTTTTACTCTGTCTGTGTTCTCCACTCTTGAGTTTGGCAACTTCAGTCTGAGCACAATTGATCCTGTGCCTTGTACACTCAGATTATCTTTTCTGGGTGTGCCTGTCACCACTCTGTACTTCCAAGCAGAAAATGTGTGATGGAGCATTCAACTTGAAGGATCTGACAAAAAGATGAAGCCAGACTGCTAGCAGAGAGTGCTGTGATGCTTATGAACCCAAGCTCTTGACCTTTTTCAAATATTAATTCAATGCCAAAAGTACAACCTGCTGAGTGACTTTACAGCCAGGCTCCATTGCTCCATTCAAGCAAGTGTGGCCCTAAGAGCTACAGGTGAATGAAAAGGGAGTAAAAGCGTAGTTGTTACCAACCTGAGTCTCCATCAAACCACCAGGAGAGCTCCAGACATACAGAATAACCAGCAGCCAGCCAAGAGGTTTGAGCAAACACCAGCAGGATGCCATTCAGAGGAACAAATGCCACTTCTTGAAAAACAGATCAGAGGCTGCTGGGGAGTCCACAGCTACCAAGCCACACTGTGAGCAGCCACAGGTGCTGATTCTTCTGTCAAAGTATCAAAAGAGTTGCAAAGGGGAATAGGACTCTAAAGGCTTAGAGAGACAGAAGGTGGTCATCTCAGGTTACTACCAGGAGAGGAAGCATTGTGCACGTGTCATTCACTTTTAGCACCTAGTTAATATTTTAAAGCTATTCTTGAGTACTACTTATAGTTTTATTATTTTTCACTTCTGTTTTATTGCCCTCTGAGAACCTTGAAAATCCAAAGTCTTTCCCTATTAATTTTGTCCTTTTCTATTTGACACACTCATTTATCTGAGTTTCTCAGCAAGGCTCAAATCGACATCTTTTGCCTTCCCTCTGCCTTCTTTGTTTAGGAAGTCTGGCTTGACTCACTTGTAAAAGATAAAATATCTTGGAGTAAACAGCACAACACAGCAAACAAAGAATTCAGCAACTTCATCTCAACTTTCCAGGTCATGATCAGGAACTGAAGAATGCCACAGAAAGCTACATCTGCAACAGCAGCCACTAAACAACAGGTAAGGAAATGAAAGGACATTCAAACAGTTTGGATCCCAGCCCTAAAATTCGGATTGCTAAGTAAAAACTAAGAACACAGAAAGTCAGCTCAAGCAAGGTAGGGCTCCCACTATGGAATTAAAGCAGAAAAAATCCAAAGTTACAGTCCTGAAATCCCTAGCTCAGCATCTGCCTAGCACCTGGGTATATACTCCATGTCACATTTCCAAGCTATGTTCTTTTACACATTCATGTGGTTTCCTAATCTTACAGATCCTTTCCATGCCCAGAACTGCCTCACTTAAAAGGAGTTTCAAGGCAAAGCAGTACAGAAGCAATCCCACTTGTGTCTTCAAGTGACCAAATGCAATACACTGTTTTAGTACACAGCTAAAACATTCCAGCTTGGACACTTGGTGAGAGGGTCTGTAGGTACCTGTGTTGTGCCTACTTGTGCCTGCAAGTGACCAAATGCAATACATTGTTTTAGTACACAGCTAAAACATCCCAGCTTGGACTCTTGGTGAGTCTGTATGCACCTGTGTTGTGCCCACTTGTGCCTGCAAGTGACCAAATGCAATACAGTGTTTTAGTACACAGCTAAAACGTCCCAGCTTGGACACTTGGTGAGAGGGTCTGTAGGTACCTGTGTTGTGCCCATTTTTGCCTGCAAGTGACCAAATGCAATACACTGTTTAATACACAGCTAAAACATCCCAGTTTGGACACCTGGTGAGAAGGTCTGTAGGTACCTGTGTTGACAAACAAATTATGTGGGAAAGCTTCCCAAGCATTCAATGAAAAAGGCAATTCAAAGCTAAAAGCAGAAAGGCCCTGAACTGAATTCAGGAAGAGTCTGTCTTTGCTGACAAATGGAGAAGCTTGGCTAGACAATTTTGCTGATTAAGTACCTATCGTAAAGTGCTAATATCATTGATACAAACAGTTCTGCTCTGTCCTAAAATACAGTGAGATGGTGAAAACAGCATTCAGTAACCTTTCATTCAGTATCTCAGGCCCTCTTCTCTGAGCTGTTTACGTCTTGCAGCCACTCAGTGTTGAATGTAGATCGCACAACTACTGCTGTAAGCAAAGAGGAGATGCTGATAGCCCTCCTTCTGTAGGCATATTTCAGCAATGTGAGTCGTGGTCTCACTTTGCTATCTCTTTTCTTAAGACTATTGACTCCTTTTCTACACAGTGGATCAGCTTCAAGGGCAAAGTTAAGAATGCTGTTGAAATTGCAGCCCCACTCAGTTTACTTTATGATTCACATCACTTTCCCAGTGATAAAGAGAAAATGCATGAAGCAAAGCAGCAGCTCTATGACTATCACTGCTGCCCAGCTCTATTTTAGAAATAGATATATGGCCACTTCCTAGAGAAGCTGCTTAGAAGCCTTTACCACTAGGAAATATCTCTTTAGAGTGGAGGTGGTACATATGGAGATGCATGCATACAGCTCTGAAGAGCATGACAACGAGTAAGAGGGTGGGATTTCAGGAATGTAATTTATTTGTTCTTTCCTATTTAAGCAGCTTGCTGTTCTCATTCTGTGAATTTTCAGCTATTTCATTTGCCATGCACAGCATATAGGATCATAGTTTGTTGCCCAGGGATCTGTTTGCAGCACACACCTTGATGAACTTACACTCTTCATCAGAACTAGCCACAGTGTGCCTGTCCCTGTGAGCAATCGTGTTGTCAAGAATACATGACTGTAAGACAGCCAAATATGTGGATAAACATGAGGAAGGTGATTTGGCAGAACAATGAAGGCAAGAAAGGGGACTGTTAAGGATTGCTGTGTTGCTTAGAAGTAGACATTTTCATCTGAAGAGGATGTGGATTGCAGGTGGTCAAGAGAAACAGCAGAATCGTTTTCATTCATTTAATAAAGGAGCAGCACCATGCATTCTCTAAGCCAGTGTGTGATAAAGCAAGTAAATATCAAGAGAAAAACCCAAAGAAGGATTACACTTAGAAGGTTGTTTATGTTCACCACTCTTCCCCTTGGAGTATGAGGTCTAAGTAAACTATAAAACTTCCATAAACACTTGGGAAAGTGTGAGGTTTCCCAGTACCCAGATAAAGATCATTTTCCATGTAATCTTTGATCTCCTTCAGATCCTAGACTCTGAGAATGGTTACCCTGGCACCACATAAATAGACCTGCTTTACCGTTTGACATACTTCTAAGGGGTGGCATAGTTATGGCTTACCCAGTGCAGGACTTGGCCTTTGAATGTGATGGCTTCACATTTGAAGCTTATCTTTTCTGTTTTAATAGATGAAATCTCTGCTTACCTCTGCTACATGACACAGCTATGATATCATCAAACATCATCCCTGCCCTCTGGCACAGTCGACTTGCTAGAGGGCAGGGATGCCATCTAGAGGAACAGGGACAGGCTGGAGAGGTGGGGCCAGGCCAACCTCATGACATTCAACAAGGCCAAGTGTAAGGTCCTGCACCTGGGTAGGCACAATCCCAAACACAAATACAGGTTGGGTGGGGAATGGCTGAGAGCAGCCCTGAGGAAAAGGACCTTGGAGTCTGGGGTGATGAAAAGCTCAACATGAGCCTGCAGTGTGAGTGCAGCCCAGACAGCAACTGTGTGCTGGATTGCAGCAAGAGCAGTGTGGGCAGCAGGGCAAGGGAGGGGATTCTGTCCCTTTACTCTGCTCTCCTCAGACCTCA
>VWZE01018641.1:181504-316526 GCA_013396675.1 Eubucco bourcierii
TGGAACTAGATGATCCTTGAGGTCCCTCTTCCAACCTTACCATTCTATGATACCTTACTTGAAATCACAACTGGGAGAGCATCACTTAGCATTCTCAGAACACCACAATAAATCCCAACTCACAGGCATCACAAAAACCCACACCTAAAGACAGCAAGCTGGCTGCTGCCACACAGGATGTACTAACACATGAGTGCTACCAGGCTTCCCTTCATTGGAGCTGGTAAATTCTTTTCTCCTCAAATCCCATTGCTTCTAGTATTACTGAAATTGTCCTGCTATGTTCAGAAGTTATTCAACAGTGAGGCATAGACAGAGAAGTTTTAAGCCATTTCCTTAAAAAACAAGATCTGTAGATATTAAGAAAATAGTTTGAATGTGAGCACAAGCACAGAGACCTTAAAAGAGAGAGACAGCTCAAGTCATTTGAAGGTGTTCTATATTTCAATTCAATATTTGGGCAAGAGACAGCCTATCAAAAACATTTTAGGAATGGTAATAGTAAATAAAATACAAGAACACCTCTGGAAAAATCTGTCTGTCCATTTTGCTTCACATCTTTACCACTCAGAGAGGAAGGATTCCAAAGCAGTTGTTGTTTATAAGGGCTAGATATTGATAAGGTGTCTTATCAATCTGGGCTATGCCTTCCTGTTCAGGAAAGAGCTTCAATTTCTACTGCATGTAGTATTCTCCTAGAGATGATGCCCTCTCAGTAGAAATAACACTACCACCACAGACTGTAAAGGCTGCAAGATTCACTGTGTTTGCTTTTCTTCTTAACTAGCATCCTGTTTATCAAGATCTGATTAGTCCAGTGGTCTTACACACATATATTAGGTCAATAACAGGGCAGATACACTTCATTGTGACTTGAGCAACCAACATGAACATCTCATCCTGCAAATTATACTCAGAGGAGCACTTGCAAATTTCTACAAGCCTGGTGTGATTGCTAAGATTATTTGATGAACTATATAAACCACACGCATTCATCTAAGAAAAATCATTAGCAGGTCATGGATAATTCACAGATAGACAAACTGATTAAATCCCAAAGCAGTTATATGCAATGAATGTCTTGACCTGCTCCATTCTACATGGGCATGCTGCAGAATTCAACTATACTGGCTCTTTCCTGACACTTCATAGAATCATAGAATGGTAAGGTAGAAAGGGACCTCAAGGAACATCCAGTTCCAAACCCCTGCCACGGGCAGGGACACCTCCCACTAGCACAGGTCACTCAAGGCCTCCTCCAACCTGGCCTTGAACACCTCCAGGGAGGGAGCAGCCACAACCTCCCTGGGCAACCCGTGCCAGTGTCTCACCAACCTCACGGGAAAGAACTTCCTCCTAATATCCAGTCTAAATCTTCCCTCTGCCAGTTCAAACCCATTGCCCCTTGTCCTGGCATTACAAGACCTTTTAAATAGTCCCTCCCCAGCCTTCCTGTAGACCCCCTTTAGATACTGGGAAGGTTACTCTAAGGTCTCCTGGAAGCCTTCTCTTCTCCAGGCTGCAGAGCCCCAACTCTCTCAGTCTACGCTTATAGCAGAGCTGCTTCAGCCCTCTGATTATCTTCATGGCCTCCTCTGGACCTGCTCCAACACTTCTGTGTCCTTCGTGTGCTGAGGGTTCCAGAACTGCACACAGGACTCCAGGTGGGGTATGACAAGAGCTGAGTAAAGGGGCAGAATTCCCTCCCTTGTCCTCCTGGCCACACTTCTCTTGATGCAGCCCAGGACTCTGTTGCTGTCTGGGCTGCATGCTCACACTGCAGGCTCATGTTGAGCTTTTCATCAACCCAGATTCATAGATCTTCGCATATATTATTCCAACTATTCCATAGATTAGGGTGAACAAAAGATACTAAGCTAACAAGGTGCTTCTGAAAAATCCAGCAATTACAGTGATTCATACAGCACAATCCAAAGCTCTTCCACAGGTCCCAGTAAAATTTTAGTTTAAATCTTTTCTTGAGTTAAGTTATGGAATACAAACCCAATTGTGTTCTACATTTTTATTGGGAAAATGCCTGCACTCTCAGTATATCAGTTTACAGGTGCTCATTTGACTCTGGCCAAATAAATTATTGTAGGATTATTTAGAGTACTGTTCCAGCAGAGTTACTCCATGTGTGAAGGCCTATTGATTTCACTGGAACTCCTATTACGCTATCTGTTATGAAGTCTTATTTCTTTCCCATTTAAAATCCTCGCTGCTCTGTTTGCTCATTTCATTTTATTACTAGTTCAAACCCTTGTGATATTCCAGCTAACACATCCAGAGTGAAGCCATGAAGTGAGAGAGGTTGAAAATCAGCACACTCACGATGAAGATGTTCACTCGTGGGGAGAAGGCTCACCTATTTTCTTTGAAGATTGCCAACCACAAAGAACCTAATCATTAAACGATATTAATCTTTCTGAACTCTAATATACCAGATAATCTTATTTGTAGCCATTGTTTTTACAGAAACCTCCTTGAATGTAAGCTTCTCTCTATTTAATAATTAAAATTACTTAAAAGCAAAATTGACTACTTACAGGTACAAGCACTGATTATGTTAATTTAAATTATAAATGCTTTGGTGTGATCATGTATTTTTAAGTCTTTGAGACAATCATGCTTCAAGCACATTTGGTACAGAGTATATGCACTGATAACTTTCATATGGTAATAAGTTTCCAATTTCATGTAAATCTTTTTTTCTTTTTTTTTTTTTTTTTAAACTGAAAGCATTTATCTTTTATTCATTACATAATCCTCTTTACATACAATAGTTAGTCAAAATATCAGTAATAATCTGTTCCATTCTGCTTTAGAGTTTTCTGCAGACCAAAACTTGATTTTTGTGTTTTCTGGCTGGTTTTCCATACTTTGCTTGGTCCATCTGCTGCTTACACAAAAACTGGGAAACTGTGATGTAAGCACATGCAGGCCTTGACTCAGTAAAAGCACCAGAAGCATTTATGGCTGGTTGTGGCATAAACATAGAATGGTAAGGTTGGAAGGGACCTCAAGGATCATCTAGTTCCAACTCCCTGCCATAGGCAGGGACACCTCCCACTAGTACAGGTTACTCAAGACCTCCTCCAACCTGGCCTTGAACACCTCCAGGGAGGGAGCAGCCACAACCTCCCTGGGCAACCTGTTCCAGTGCCTCACCACCCTCACTGGAAAGAACTTCCTCCTAGTATCCAGTCTACACCTCCCCTCTGCAGTTTAAAACCACTGGCCCTTGTCCTGTCTTTGCAAGACCTTGTCAACAGTCCCTCCACAGCCATCCTGCAGGCCCTTTTCAGATACTGGAAGGCTACTATAAGGTCCATGACTTTAAAGCACTGATATTCTGAGGGAGGAGGATCCATTAAAACAAGTGGCATCTGAAATGGTATTTTGCAGTAGTTTCCCCATAAGCATTAGGCCCTAAAAGACAACACTACTGGAGAAGCAACACACCAGTTAAAAATCATAAAACTATCATCACTAGTCTAAATGTTGGAACTCCACCTGGTTCTTCATCCAGTAGTCTATTCCCAGTTCTCCTTCAGAAAAGACTCCAACTAATGTCCTTCAGTGTTTCACTCATAAAGAATAGAACTGTGCTGTGCACAAAGTAGGTTGCCTAGATGCTAGATGGTCATGCAAACACAGCACAAGCCCTACAAGGAGAGGTTGAGCGAGCTGGGGCTCAGCCTGGAGGAGAAGAGACTCAGGGGAGACCTCATTGCTCTCTACAACTACCTGAAAGGAGGTTGTAGCCAGGTGGGGTTGGGTTCTTCCCTCAGGCACCCAGGGACAGAACAAAAGGACAGAGTTTCAAGCTGCACCAAGGGAGGTTTAGGATGGACATTACAAAGTTCTTCATAGCAAGAACTATTGTCATTGGAATGGGTTGCCCAGGGAGGTGGTGGAATCACCATCCCTGCAAGTGTTTAGAAGGAGACTGGATGAGGCACTCCATGCCATGGTTTAGTTAATTAGAAGGTGTTGGGTGATAGGTTGGACTGGATGATCTCGAAGGTCTTCTCCAACCTGGTTAATTCTGTGATTCTGTGAAGTTGCCTAACTGCTTGCTAGGTGGATACCAATTTGTCTGACAGACAGTTCTGATGGTGTGACCACAATTTCTTCAGGCAGAAACAGTTCACAAAGATAAAGTAAATCCAAGAAATGTCAGGCAAATCACCACTAATGTGCAGGTTGTGCATCTAAAGGAGGTTGCTGTGATTTGTGACTTCAGGGTTTGGTTTTTCATTGTTCACATTGCCAAGAAAATCCCTGTGGAGCTCGCTTGCTCCAGAACATGCATAGCCAGAACTCCAGCCCAGGGAACTTGCAGAAGGCATGACCACCAAATGCACTGCTCTTTTGTTCACAGAGTAGCATCTTCCAGAGGTCAAAGGAAAATAAGTCTGATAAGCTGATGCCAAGCTATACTTCACCGCAGAGATGGTTGACTGAAAAGGGCAAAGTCAAAGACCTGTTTGAAGCTAGGATCATCCAAGTACATCCTGCACAGCCAATTTCTCAAACACAATACAGGAAGAGAAAAACCACAGCAGCTTGCAAGCAGCTTAAGAGACTGAAAGGAAATCAAGGGCTGTTTGTTTACAATATGAATGCTTAGCTTAAGTTTCAGTCATTGGTTTATATGCTTTGGGGAGGTGGTGGTGGTTTATTACCTTCTCCTGAAATGAAAATGATTACCAATAGGGCTACTTCAAGCTCTGTTTTAAATAGGCCATTATGCATCTTCCACCCCATACCAAAAATTTTCATAAACCTGGACTGAGAGCTATTTTTTTTTAATAGGAATTCAGGTGATACCATACCAGCTGTCCTACTTTTTAATTTCTTTTTATCTCTAGGACTGGGACTCAAGTTAAGGGAGCCTGAGTTCAGTGCATTGATCATTGCAAAATTTCACTACATCAGAGAAGTCAGCAGGAGACAACATGGAAAGACAGCTACGCCAAAGAGTAAAACACATCTCAGTATTCACCATCAGCTATGTCTCTTCTGTAGCACACTTAATCATCATGGTTTTCCTATATCTGAAAAGCAAAACAGAGGCTCTCCAGAGGAATTTTGCAAACATCTGGACACCCAGGTTCCATCCCCTGCACTGCCTCGTTTGCTATATCATGAAGCAATTAGCTTCACTTATATCAGGGGATGCAGAGATGCATAAAGGGAGTGCAAATCTCAAAATATTCTTGTGTAGGATCTTCTGCTCACTAATGACAAAAGGTTACTAATGACAAACACTGACTTTGAAGTAAGAATGAAACACCTTGCTGGAAATCCAGCCTTTGCAGCTTGGGTCAAAATTGAGCTCCAGTTAGGTCATTAGCAGTGAAACATTATCATGACATCTGAATTAAGAGCATGCCCACAGGCAGAAACTGCAGGGTTGAGCAGTTGCAGAGCAGGGGGCTTAGTGTTTGTCAGCAGTGCCTATTTCATGCTCCCAAGTTCATTTACAGTTGGTATCTATGCACCTGGGAGGGGGGAACACAAGAAAAAAACCAACAAGAAAAAAACCCACAAAGTTTAAAAAAAAAATAATTAAAAATTAAAAATAATCCTTGTCCTTTCTAGCATTTAGAAGAAAATACTGGGTAACTCACCTACAGGAATAAATATTTTGTACCTGAATCTGGCCTAATTCTGTCTATTCAAAGAGATCAAAACAAGGCTAAGTTGTCACTTTCAAGCTGGTTCTGACGTTACTGTCCAGTATTCACTTAATTGGGTCACACACAGCTGTACCAACTGGCAAAGATAATTTGGTTGCACACAGACCCCCTCCTCAAAGTGGATATTCTTGTAAAGGCCACTATTTCACTGCACAATTATTAGGTGCATCAGTACCTCTTTTAAGTTATGTGATAAACATTATCTGGTGAATTGCTTCTTGAGTTGCCTGAATTTACTACCTATCCATGGAGGCAGAAGCCAGACTAGCTGAATTGCTCTCAGCTACGAATGGTTCTTGAGAAATACAATGCTCAAGGGGGAAAATAACAACTTGCACATTACAGATGGAGGGCAAGGGCACAGGCAAACAGAGGTGACTGACTCTACACCACAAAGAATAGCTGTGACTTACAGCAACTGACCCTGTTTTTACCAAGTCCAACGCCTCAGCCTCTAGACCATCCTTCCAAGTGCATATTAATTCCTTATGCACCCACCACTGAGCTTACTAGGTTTAAAATACTGTTTGTCACTCTAATCTTCAAAGAAAAGTGCTTTAAGTATATTACCTCATCACATCCACAGGCATCTTCTCTATTACCATTTTAGGGGGCTCTAAGAAATGGAGAATGTGAGCTGACATTAAAAATGATTTTTTTCAGGGTCTACAATAACATTGGCCAAGGATCTGTTTTCAATACATTCAATATTGATGTACTATCAAAGAAGATTTTTACCCTCCTCTTTTATACATTGGTACTTGCAGCTGTTAATAAATTACAACACTTCAGTTTCAATAAAGTTGTCTCACGTGCTGTGAAATAATTTAATTATTTCCAGTGTGAATTAAATAGTCATCTTTAAATACAGCTTTTAAAAAGTGCATATTTTTGATTCAATTCTAACCTGGGGAAAAAAAAAATCAATCAGAAATCTCTTGAATTGGAATAAAAAAATTGAAGCTGTCTGAACTATTAAAATACACACAAGTCCAAAATACATCTTGTGTAAATCTTAGCAAGATAAATAGAAACATAATTTAAAAAAAACAAAAGAAAACACCTGCATCGTCAGTGAAACATTTTACTGACAAAATTAACATGCCTCCCTTGCTTTGCCCTTGGGCAAAGGAGGGGATTCTGCCCCTTTACTCTGCTCTCCTCAGACCTCACCTGGAGTCCTGTGTGCAGTTCTGGAGCCCTCAGCACAGGAAAGACATGGAAATCTTGGAGTGGGTCCAGAGAAGGGCCACAAGGATGATCAGAGGGTTGCAGCAGGTCTCCTATAAGGACAGGCTGAGAGAGTTGGGGCTCTGCAGCTTGGAGAAGAGAAGGCTTCCAGGAGACCTTAGAGTAGCCTTCCAGGATCTGAAGGGGGCCTACAGGAAGGCTGGGGAGGAACTATTGACAAGGTCTTGCAATGACAAGACAAGGGGCAATAGGTTTAAACTGGTAGAGGGAAGATTTAGACTGGATGTCATTAGGAAGTTCTTTCCAGTGAGGGTGCTGAGGCACTGGCACAGGTTGCCCAGGGAGGTTGTGGCTGCTCTCTCCCTGGAGGTGTTCAAGGCCAGGTTGGACGATGCCTTGAGTGACCTGTACTAGTGGGAGGTGTCCCTGCCTATGGCAGGGGGTTGGAACTGGATGATCCTCAAGGTCCCTTCCAATCTTGCCATTCTATGATTCTGTAAACAGTACTGATTAAAAAGTGTTCAAGATAGGTGTGCAGGCAAATTTCTGTTTGAAAGCTTTAAAGAGATAAGGAAACTTTGAAGTTTGTCTCCTGAAACTTCATTCTTGACTTTCCACATTTTTCTTGTAAACAGTGCTAAAGTCTGATAATCTTAAAGTAACAAGCTTCAAACTACAAATGAGACAATAAGGACTCAAAGTCAAATACTGTCTTCCAGGAAACAGAAAACATGAAAGCTCCATAAACATGGCATGACAAATCCTTTGTAGTTCCTTGACTACCCAACTCCCAGTATAATAACTTAGGACAGCCTGAGGTCTGTACTGACTTGTACCTTTATCTCTGTAGTCCAGAAAGGTAGACCTAGCTTCAGGACACTGATAGAATGCAAAAGATTTATCATCATCATCTACCCAACAGTGTCCTCTATGCAAAGAAAAAACTCTTGTCTAGGTGGTTAAACCAGGAAAGTTAGTGATAGGGGAATGCCTAAAATCAGAGTCTCTGTGCAAGCAGACATAGCAATACCAACACTTCACTGGACTAGTAGATACAGGAGGACTTAACCAAGGAGTTGTTCTTTCTTTTGTTCAGGTGGTTGTTTCCTTTTCTTCGTTAAATCACCTAATTTTTTTGAGTGTCAATCAATAGGTCATGCCCCAAGTACTGTTTTAGCACTGGAAGAGGAAATAATTCAGTTCATTAAAGCTGTGTATGTATATTTTTGAAGTTGCAGTGTTTTGCTCTAGGAGTATACAGTACCAGGCACAGAGGACATTGACATGCAGATACTGTCAATGTTGCATAAAAATATTTGTCACGCTGAAAAAGACAGGCTGCAAGAAAACAGCACCCCCCTCGCTTGTTAGCTATAGACTAGTTTTTGCACTAGCTGCATTCTGGTCTTAATCTAGCTGTGATACACTAGAACATAACTGAGGAGAAAACAAACATTATTGCCTAACCAAAACCAAACCCACTTAGAATAACTGAACTCAATTTCCATCTGATCTCACTCACAGGTACCCTCAGCATAATTTATGAACATTTCATTTTGAAATATTTATTGCAATTTTTAGAGGTGGATTGGTAAAGATCACTTCAGCTCTCCACATTACTCCTCTAATGCTCATGCTGTAATTGAGTTTATCCATCAATGTCGTGTACTGTTTGGAGAATGGATGCGGGGCTAGCGCTGTTAGCGCTGTGTGTGGAAAGGACTTGGAGTTAATTAACAATAGTATCTCTGCAGAGAAGTTAAAGGTTACATTCATTCTGTTCTAATAAACTGGTTTCAGGCTCTTTGGACAGAGAGTGGTGAATGATGTTCAGGTCTATTTCTTAGCAGTGGCAGGACATGAAACAGTGATAGGTTGCAGAATGGTAGTAAGTCGAAACCACTAAAGAAGAACAAAAAATTACCTTCTTAGAAATGTAGCAGTGGTGCTAAGTTGCTTATCCCTGAAGCACTGCTGCTCTCTTGCTTCTGTGCTGATTTCAGTTGCCAGGATGAAAATCCAGTTTCAAAAACAATATGGCAAATCCAAGTATGGCCTTCTACCTTGAATGCATGCGACATTCTTTGTTGCTATTGCCTTGGCATCCAATGCACTGAAAAGTTAAAACAATCACACACATGAGGTTTGCATTCAAGAGAGACCAAGATATTTTGAGTGTGCAATGATACTGCATCTTAATTTCGTTTGCTTTTTGTCCTCTCCACTGAGCATCTTAAAAATAATAGCCAAGTAAATTTGTTTTTTTGAAAAACTCATTCTGGTTAACAAATGAAGCATAGAGTTTAGCTCAGACCATGAAATAGAGAGAAGATAATGCTCACTTAAGTTCTCCCTAAATACAGTTAAACACCAGGACCAGCAGTACTGTTTTCCAGTATTTGATGAAGGTAGAGAATGCAACATTAAGCAGATGCATGATGAAATGTATCATAGAATCATAGAATGGTAAGGTTGGAAGGGACCTAAGGGATCATCTAGTTACAACCCCCTGACATATTCAGGGACACCTCCCACTAGTACAGCTCACTCAAGGCCTCATCCAACCTGGCCTTGAACACCTCCAGGGAGAAAGCAGCCACAACCTCCCTGGGCAACCTGTGCCAGTGCCTCACCACCCTCACTGCAATGAACTTCCTCCTAACATCCATTTTTAATCTCCCCTCTGCCAGTTTTTTGGTATCCTCTGTTGTTTTTTTATAGTAGCTTCTAACCCAGCATGTCAGAGTAACAACACCTGACAGAAGTAGGAGCAACAGTAATAGTTCTCATTTTAATCCAGAAACCTTATGTTTTAGCATCAAAAAAAAGAGAACTAAGAACTTTGCAGAAAGACAAATGGAAGCAGAAATACACTAATCAGTGCTGAAAGGAAGGAGTGGTGATGCTAAACAGAACTTGCAACCTGAGAAAAGAGCAAGAACCGCTGATAAGTCCTTCAGCAAAAGTTGATAGGCAATTCAAATGTATCGATTCTAGCTTTTATCTTCCTGGGCTCTGTAAGCAAGGAAGTAAACAGCAGGACAACTTCAAAACCAGAACGATTCAATAGGGACGACAAAGATCAAAGTAGTCTTGAATGTATTTTATGGCTTCTTGCTGGCGAAGATTGTTCAGTGAAAGATAACACGAACGCATGAAAGCAAAACAAGAGTTATGCATTTTGCACTAAAAACCATGCATAATGGTTAATTAGAGCATCCAGTGATGCACCAGTTTAAGTTTAAAGAGAAAAAAGTGTTATTATGACATTCTGAGGCTGACTAACAATAAGGAATTCCACAGTATTTTAGAGCACTTAAGGCTGAAGCCTCTGCGTGGGGTTTGCTTAGATTTGTTGTGGACTGGTTTGTTTCCTTGCTGAAATCAAAAGGATAGGTCAGAAGCTGTCATGAAACAAGAACGATTAGGTGCCTCTCATAAAAGATGAGGACAGGCTGAGAGAGTTGAGGCACTGCAGCCTGGAGAAGAGAAGGCTTCCAGGAGACCTGATAGCAGCCTTCCAGTATCTGAAGGGGGCCTACAGGAAGGCTGGGGAGGGACTACTGACAAGGTCTTGTAATGACAGGACTAGCGGCAATGGGTTTGAACTGGCAAAGGGGAGATTTAGACAGGATGTTAGGAGGAAGTTGATTGCAGTGAGGGTGTAGGCAGTGCTCCAGCCCTTTCTTCGTATTTGTAGCACTCCATTTGACTCTCTCCAGCAGATATCTGTCCATGCTGAACTAGGGAGCCCAAAACTGAATGTCATATTCCAGGTGAGGTCTCACCAGGGCAGAGTAGAGGGGGAGGAGAACCTCCCTGGATCTGCTGGCCACACTCCTCTTAATGACCCCCAGGATCCCTTTGGCCTTCTTGGCCACCAGGGTACATTGCTGCCCCATGGATAGCTTCTTATCCACCAGCACTCCCAGGTCCTCCACAGAGCATTCCATCCTTGTAAGCATGCAAAAACCTCATCACACACAGCCACTAGCTACCTGTTCTACACTGGACCTGCTCTGAGTTGGAGATAGGACTAGCTGATTTCATAGAATCATAGAATGGTAAGGTTGGAAGGGACCTAAAGGATTATCTAGTTCCAACCCCCTGACATATTCAGGGACACCTCCCACTAACACAGGTCACTCAAGGCCTCGTCTAACCTGGCCTTGAACACCTCCAGGGAGAGAGCAGCCACAATTTCCCTGGGCAATCTGTACCAGTGTCTCACCAGCCTCACTGCAAAGAACTTCCTCCTAACATCCTGTTTTAATCCCCCCTCTGCCAGTTTAAACCCATTGCCCCTTGTCCTGGCATTGCAAGACCTTGTCAATAGTTCCTCCCCAGCCTTCCTGCAGGCCCCCTTTAGATACTGGAAGGCTACTCTAAGGTCTCCTGGAAGCCTTCTTTTCTCCAGGCTGCAGAGCCCCAACTCTCTCAATCCGTCCTCATAGGAGAGCTGCTTCAGCCCTCTGATTATCTTCATGGCCTCCTCTGGACTGGTTCCAACACTTCCATGTCCTTCCTGTGCTGGGGGCTCCAGAACTGCACACAGTACTCCAGGTGAGGTCTGACAAGAGCAGAGTAAAGGGAACTTCTTCCATCGCATGCGATTCTGTGACTGTGCAGGAGACAACAGCATAGAGATGTGTTCCTAGACATTCAGCAACCATGCCTGTTTCAATCCTAATTTTCCAGTGATCTGGTTTTACCCATTATAATATTTGTGTGGTCCCATCGTTGTATTTTTAATCAATCCAGCCAACCCAAATTTCCTCCAGAATAACAGCCACATTAACTGCTCTTCTGGGTTAAATTTGTGTTGGGGAACTCCTGTGTGTATCATTGCCCAGCACTAAAATTCAATGTCGCTGTAGGTCATGGACATCATAGTAGCAATAGGTAGCTAATCATCCAATTACTGGCAATAGTGGCAATTCCAACAGACCCAGTGTGGCTGCCCAGAAAGCAAAGTGTGTTCCCTGAGGGGAGAAGGTTTTCGCTTTCCTTCCTGATGGTTCTGCTCAAATTCTTAAGGTAGCACAGAATGACTTGGAATAGCTCACAGAAACTTGCAGAATGTAGTGCTAGAAACAACACATGAGGTGAATGTGACTCCAGTGAACCATGTGTGATTCTTACAGACCCAAGCCACCACACATTAATGCACATATTGTACCACATTTGATTTACACCAGGATCACCTTCGTTACAGTTCAGACACTTCCAAGGCATGGCAGTCACAAGTTAGAGTCTGCTTGACCTTGAATGTTGATTTAAGGTTTGGGTTGGTCTGGGGAGAGGGAGGGGGTTGTATACAATTATGGAGTAATGAGGTCACTCTGCCTCTAGAGAAACACCACTATTCAGGGTTGACCGACTGTGTGTTGAGCACTCATGGACAGACTCCAGAGTTGGTCATTGTTTCTTCTTTGCTTTCACTAAATGTATTTAGATCACAGAAGTCATATAAACTATACAAATTCACCCTTATTGAAAGCTATTTAAATTGGCTTTTTTGCTTTCTGGAACATAAGGCCATGCTCTTTACAAATTACCTGAATTCTTTGTTCCTCAGTGTGTAGTTTTGCATTTGCTCAGTGACAGATATGTACATTATTATTATTTACCATTCCATCAAACTTAGCTTCACCTGCAAGTAATATGAGAATCATTCCAAAATTTCTTTCAGAAGAAGCAAATGGGAGGCTGTTTGCCAGGTAAATCCAAATCATCATTTTCCTCTGAATGTTAAAGCTGGTAATGAAATACTGAGATGCACAAATTCTTACCCTTCTAACTTAAATCCTAACTATAATATTAACATTTTATAATGCAGCCGAGATGCCTTCTTGACAGACACACGAGAAGATACCACCATGTCTGCACAGTGTGTGGATATCAGTCTCAGTATTGTTCTGCTGTCAGCAAGTAGTCCAGCTTGAAATCCTAATGCCACTATCTATACTAGCTAGTCTACATTAAAAAAAAAGCAAGTAACAGCTTACCAACTTGCTGAGTTAGATCAAGCAGTGCCATGTAATTCCAAGTCCCATGTGGAGACCAGTGTGGTTCCACATGATAAGAGTTTTTCCTTTTTTTTTTTTTTTTTTTTTTAAAAACTGTTTTCTCAAAAAAAGTAGGAAATTTCACACTGATTAATTGCATTAAAAGTTAAGAAGGAAAAACAAAGTTTCCCAAAAGGCAGGAAATAAAGATGTACTTTCAACAGAGCTCAGATTCTTTAAACACAAGCACTACAATACCAAACCACTACAGTATGAACAGCATTCATAGTATTGTAATATGCACATACACTGTGCATACATATGTATTATTCATAATACACACAAACACTGTGGGTTTTTTCCCCTCTTTGCCTCCCAGCAAATCTGACCCATTCTCTTTCACTAGAAAAAGGCCAAGTGCTGTGATGGAGTCAATTTTGCTCTCTGGAAAAGAATCATAGAATTGTAATGTTGGAAAGGACCTCAAGGATCATCTAGTTCCAACCCTCTGCCATGGGCAGGGACACCTCCCACTAATACAGGTCACTCAAGGCCTCATCCAACCTGGCCTTGAACACCTCCAGGGAGGGAGCAGCCACAACCTCCCTGGGCAATCTGTTCCAGTGTCTCACCATCCTCACTGCAAACAACTTCCTCCTAACATCCAATCTAAATCTTCCCTCTGCTAGTTTAAAACCATTGCCCCTTGTTCTGTCACTGCAAGACCTTGTAAAAAGAATGCAATATCGAATCAGTGGATCTCCTCTCTAGTGACCCTAATACTGACAGACCAGTAGCTGATGTTTCAGACACAGGGTAAGAATCAAGTAAGCATATAGTGAATAAATTCCTCAGAGTCAAGTGACTGGTGGGTCAAAGGTTTCTAAAGCTCATGTGCTAAGTATTCCAACGAAAAGGAACTGAGGGTTGAATTCAGGAGCTCCAAGACCAATGGAAAACTGGAGTTCAACACTCAAAATTAGTGAAAACTTTCTGCTTTAAATTTAGTTCTACACTAAAAGCAGATAAGACACAAGCAAACTCTCAAGACAGCTGTGGAGATAAATTCCTTTGGGGTTGTGAAGCAACTCAGTACTACAGCTAAAGACTGCAATGAAGGAAAACACACAAGGAAAATAGTAATTTTGTGCTCTGTGGGGTTTGGATAGCAAAGTAAATAAGGCTTAGGGGTATGCACTGTATGATGCATTACAATCAAATGTTGAACAATGAACCCCATGGTGACCACTGTACATCTGTGTATAGCTGCAAATATGAAATATACACAGAGTAAAATATGGGGGTCCTGTGGGGAAAATCCCTCACTTTTTCATGTCATCTTCAGGAAATTTAATTGCTTTAACTATAAGCTTTTCAACTGTATATTGATAAAGGAGGTGAATAAAAATTCACAGATTTCCCACATCCTGACATTTCAAAACTTGATATTCTGTATTTCTAAAGGAGTTCCTCTGGAGTGTGAAATACATACATCGACATTTACACCAAGTCCACTGATTGACTGAATTACTTTTCAACATCCTTTGATACACAGGAAATACTTTCCTTTTGGTTATATTGTTTTTAAAGATATACATGGAATATGTGTGCACTTGGACCATTTTGCTATTTTAAATGACTGCAATAATTAAATTTTATTTAAGTGTTTTAAGTTCCTTTTCTTGTGCATTCCAGTTCATGTTATTAACATCTTCTATTTAGGTACTGAGATTTTTTAATGTACTCAGCTATATAATATGACAACCTAAAACTAGGCATTCCTCCTCCTGCAGCTAGCTCTGAAACAGTTTACAATCTGCCTCCTGTCTCACAGAAAAACAATGAAATTCACACTGAACTTCAGAGCTGAAGTGTAAGGCAGTAAGCAGCTGACATTTGCTTCCCACAAAAAGGAGGCTACTAAGAATATATTCTCCTCCACCTCCTCCAGGTCATTTTGTCATCTAGCTTAATTCCTTAGTAATGCTTTCAAAGGCTACTAACAGATTATAGCAGACTGCACTAATGAGCCTTGACCTAGCCTACAGTAGGTATGGGACTTGCTACGTGCATGTTTTCAAAGAGTTACTTTGGGCCCAAGCCAACAGTGCAAGTCACAGAAGTCACCAAATGACCACAGAAGATCTGCACAAGCCCCAGGAGATACAGAAAGATCTACCTCAGCTTTTCTTACTGAGATGAATCTCACTCCAAGAGGAAATACTGCTGAGAGCAGTGACAAGCAGAAAGATGGCTCTCAAAACAATTTTATATTAAAGATATTAAGTCCTTATTTAATTTAAAGAGTTCTTAAAATTAAAATTTCTGTCTTTGAACATATGCTTATGTATAAACTTCCCTTTTGTTAAACCACAGCAGAGTCTTTTCATACATTTACCTCCTCTGAAATCTTGCTTCACCCCTCAGGAACTACAACAAAAGCTCCTAAGTGCACACTGCAAACTTTAAAAACAATCTAAATTATAGTCTGGGAGAAAACTTAATCATTAGGAAGTCTTTGGGTGCATTCTGATTCTAGACTTGTTCCTGCAGAAGTCCAAATTCCACTCAGAGGGAATGCAATAAACCAGAAATACCTGACTTTACAAGGCAGAAACATCTTCTCAAACAGCATCAATACAGAAAGACAAATGAAATGTAGTCTTCAGTACAAGAAGCTAAGAAGTACTGTGTCTGGCTCTGCTTCCAACATTTCATGTTTGCTTTTACTGCTGTGCTATGGTCAAGTGAAAACTCAGGTTGTTACTGAAATGTCACTAAGCAGCATTTCTGAGGATATACATTTGAAAGCTGTGTCTAAAGATATGATTGATTCAGTTGACCTTTCCATGTTCCTGTGCATACAGATATTCTAATGGCTAATGCAGAAAGCTACTGCATGTGTCATACCATACTCCTGCTTGCTTTAACCTTCCACTCTATGTATGTATAAAAATAACAAAATGTCAGCACCAGAAAAATAAATTTACCCAAAACACTGTAACTATAACAAAACCTATGACATTTTTCATTTGCTTTCACCTCAGAACAAGGGAAAAGATGAAACAAGCTCTTCAGTACGATGCATGTAAAGGGCCAAGAAGGAGCCTTGTAGAATAAGGATACGTGCACTCCTAGCACAGCATCATCGAATGGCTTAGGATGGAAGGGACCTTAGAGATCACCTACTCAAAGCTCCCCACCATGGCCAGGGACACCTCTGAATTAGACTTGGCTGCTCCAAAGCACTTTACAGATAATACCTAACTCAGCTTGAAATGAACTAGCCAAGGTTTCCGAGACTCAGTAACACAAAGTTTCTGCAGGGGTACTTAATCACCTGGAATGGAATTTATCTGGACTCAGTGTACTCCCAACAAATTGCACCTTGCCAATTAAAATGATGTGTCCTGCATGAGGGGCACTGCAGCCTTTCTTTCTGTTCCTGTACCAACTAAGACCCCATCTACAGTTCTGGAGCCCCCAGCACAGGAAGGACATGGAAGTGTTGAAGCGGGTCCAGAGGAGGTCACAAAGATGCTCACAGGGTTGCAGCAGCTCTCCTATGAGGACAGGCTGAGAGAGTTGGGGCTCTGCAGCCTGGACAAGGGAAGGCTTCCAGGAGACCTGATAGTAGCCTTCCAGGATCTGAAGGGGGCCTGCAGGAAGGCTGGGGAGGGATGATTGACAAGGTCTTGTAATGACATGACAAGAGGCAATGGGTTTGAACTGGCAGAGGAGACATTAAAACTGGATGTTAGGAGGAAGTTCATTGCAGTGAGGGTGGTGAGACAATGGCACAGGTTGGCCAGGGAGGTTGTGGTTGCTCCCTCCCTGGAGGTGTTGAAGGCCAGATTGGAGGAGGCCTTGAGTGACCTGTACTAGTGGGAGGTGTCCCTGCCTATGGCAGGGAGTTGGAACTAGATGACCTTCGAGGTCTCTTTCAACCTTCCCATTCTATGATTTAATGATCACCTCTCCCTTTTTTGCCCTGTTTGATGTCCAAACTGTATGCAGACAGGTATCAAGAAATAAAAGTAAGATTCCTTCCAGCCATAAACTGTTGTTGTTTGACCTAGTAGCCTGTGCTCAGGAACACATCCATTTCAAAAACATTACTCACTGAGACCTTATCAATCCTCCAGCACACTTCTATATATGGCTGTGGGCATGTTCCGGTTTGCTTATGGGGAAGTGTAAATTAATTGCTGCATCTTGAGCTGTCAAGTGTATAAAGCATACAAAGCAGCTAGAAACCACCCAACAATACCATATTATCTCATAAACCTGACCTTCATTAGCAGCAACTCAGTAAAGCATTATAATGCGTACAGAGTAATTTAAATTGTGAGGTTCTTGATGGAATAATAGAGGTTTGTCATATAAAATGCAGCTAACAAAAAAGCTTTCAGTCCTAACATACCCATTAGATAATTTAAACACACAATATTTTACAGTAAGAAATTAAAGCTAGAAGACTTGGAAATCCTTAATGGTGAACACATTTAATACTTCACATAGATGGAGAGAGGATTATGTGCCAAGGGAGGAAAGGAGAGGTTGACAGCTTTATCACAGCCATTCTCAGAGTTTTAAAACTAGTCCTGAGCCAATTCAGGCTTCTGCTTTATGCTGTAATGTGCTCTCTATTGCCAAGAATAACTGGAAAGAAGCAGGCAATCCAAACACATAGGAAGAGGATGGACACATCAGCCTTTGCTGAGAGAACTACCTACAAGAATAGGTATTCTCAAGTGAGAATCCTTTTTTTTTTTCCCCAACTGAAGAAGCAGAGAAAATACAAACTCAAGCCTGGAATCATGCAACCATTGTCATATTGGCACTATGGGAATCAGAGGAGGGTTCCAGTTTTGCCAATTGCTTGTTAAGTGAACCACAAAATTATTTCAGCAAAACAAAATTAACCTGATCCTACTCTCAGCTTTCAGTCATTACATCCTGAAACGTGTGAAATTCATCTTTTGCTAAAGAGGAAGTGAGAAAGGTTTCAAGATTAAAGAAAACCAGACTGCAGTCTAAAACTGCTGCAGCTTCCACAAACCTCCATGAGCTCAGCCCAAGGAATTGTTAAGTAGCTGGGACACTCTGGCATCTCTCCAGTGCTAGCTCAGAGTGACAGCCTACCTTATAAAGCCCACGGTTACGTCCATGCTGAAGCTCACAGTTTGTACTATGTGAGGCTTTCTTGATTGTTTTTAAATCCTAAGCAAGAGCCACAGATCATCCTCAATTTTCAGGATGAAAGAAGTTAGATGGAGTCATGGTGGTTCCTGGGGAAATGGTTCACTCACAGCTTCATACTGGTGAGGTAGCAGATGAGAGTCCATTTCAAAGAACAGCACAGATTTGGACTTTTAGTGGGCCACTGAGGTCCAAGCATAGAAAGCCCCAAGATATCAGATCTTATTCATCATTAAATTGTTGTTAGCAGGAAAAAAAAGAAAAAAAAAAGATACAGAATTTCAAGAGGTCTCTTGAATTCAGTGAATTAAAATTGTTTTCCCCTTCAGAGTAAAACAAATAGATTCACGTTACTAAGGAAACCTGTCTATGCAAGTATCTAGATAAGAGCAACAAACAAGAAAAGCCTCATTCCATTGTTAATAAGGTTCTTTTCTCTCATAATATTTGTGGCACAAGCTAAAATGGCTTATTACAATGGCACTCACTCAATAGGATGACTTATGTAACTCATTCATGGCTTACAAATCTTTGATACATCTATCCAAAACAGATGTCATCAAAACATTTACACCACACCTTGATATCCAATGTTCTGTTTCTATGATAAATGCAATTTGTGTCTTAAACTAGCCAGAATTTTGGTACCTGAGCATTTCAATATCAAATTAAATTTCTGCCACTACCTTAGGATAGAAAACTGTAAGATTCTAAAACAGGAACAGACCATAAAAGAATCTCACTATAAAAGAATCTCAAATATTCCTTAGGCAATGAATGAGTGTGTAATGGGGATCAACACTGCATATATCAATCCAAAATGTCAAAAAGAATGAAGTACACTCAAAGTGTCTAAATCCACTGGCAGACAATCTACCTGCCTAATGTCAGACTAACAACTACACAACAAAGAGGACATGAAGAGGGAAAAGAGCCTTTTTGTATGACAGGAGAGAAAAAAAAATAAGCCTTGTGCTGCTTTGAGGCTAATTAGAATATTTTAACAGAGAAAATTACACTATAGGTTGAGAAAAGAAAGCATGGTGATGTCTATTTCACTCATAGGCTTGCTGAAAATTGATTTGGGAAAAATAACCAAAATATAGATAAGTCAGTCTCTGTCTGTCTCTTGATGGGAGAACAGCAGCTAGGGCGATCTAGCAGCTTCTGGTTCTGGTTCCTCTGCAGATTAATTCTCACTAACCACTTATCTTCTAACCTCCCTGGCTGATCCTCCTAATTTACCTTGAGCATAAGGTAAACCTTGGGGTAAGGTACAGGGGTGGGGAGAGGGTGGAAGGGTGGTTGGGAGCCCCTCCTGGGGTCTCTGGTGTTGTATTTCTGTATTACCTTTAACTTGTCTATGTCTGTAACTATTCCTGTCTATAGTGTCTATCTCTGCTTGTATATTGTGCTGAGTTGTAATAGAGTTTCAGTCCTGAACTTCCAGCCGCTTGAGTTCTAGTCTGAGTTATTTTACAAAGTGCGGGGGGTGGGGAACTCCCAAACCATCACAAGCCTTAATTCCCCTAAACAAGACCTCATCTGTACAATTCTCTTAATATGCCACAGCCTTTGCATACATCTATCAGTGTATGCATAAGGGAATACACACCAAGAAACAACTACAACACTTAGTGTGTGGTACAGTCGACTCACTAAAGGGCAGGGATGTCATCCAGAGGGACCTGGACAGGCTGGAGAGGTGGGTCCAGGCCAACCTCATGAAATTCAACAAGGCCAAGTGTAAGGTCCTGCACCTGGGTAGGCACAATCCCAAGCACAAATACAGGCTGGGTGGGGAATGACTGAGAGCAGCCCTGAGGAAAAGGACCTTGGAGTCTGGGTTGATGAAAAGCTCAACATGAGCCTGCAGTGTGAGTGCAGCCCAGACAGCCAACCAAGTCCTAGGCTGCATCAAGAGCAGCATGGCCAGCAGGGCAAGGGAGGGGATTCTGCCACTTTGCTCTTGTCAGACCCCACCTGGAGTCCTGTGTGCAGTTCTGGAGCCCTCAGCACAGGCTGGAAGTGTTGGAGTGGGTCCAGAGGAGGGCCACGAAGATGATCAGAGGGTTGCAGCAGCTCTCCTATGAGGACAGGCTGAGAGAGTTGGGGTTCTGCAGCCTGGAGAAAAGAAGGCTTCAAGGAGACTTTAGAGTAGCCTTCCAGTATCTGAAGGGGGCCTACAGGAAGGCTGGGGAGGGATTATTTTCAAGGTCTTGCAATGCCAGGACAAGGGGCAACGGGTTTGAACTGGCAGAGGGGAGATTTAGACTGGATGTTAGGAGGAAGTTCTTTCCAGTGAGGGTGGTGAGACACTGGAACAGGTTGCCCAGGGAGATTGTGGCTGCTCCCTCCCTGGAGGCTTTCAAGGCCAGGATGGAGGAGGCCTTGAGTGACCTGTACTAGTGGGAGGTGTCCCTGCCTATGGCAGGGGGTTGGAACTAGATGATCCTTGAGGTCCCTTCCAACCTTACCATTCTATGATTCTATAAAACATCAGCATGTACTTACAGCAGAATACTGCTATACAACCATGTCCCATATCTATGGAGAAAAAATAAGTTTGTAGGTAGAGTAAAATATCTTACATTAGACTAAACACTGCAATTAATAAAACAACCTAGCATCAATACACTGAAATCCTTCTTTGGGTAGCTAAAGATGATGTAAATATGCATGTACATCATCTGGTCTAATTAAAAAAAAGTGTTAGTACTATTTACAAATCTATTTTGTCTGTGTCCTTGGGATTCTGTTAGAGCAAAACCATCATTATCTTTAGCCAGAGTTATCTACCATTTAGTTTAACAGAACTACTGAAATTTGATGAAAGCTGCACTCTCACTTGAACTATTATTGAACTTCTTAAAAAAACTTAAATACCTTCTGCAGCACATCTCAAAAAAAAAAAAAAGGGTCAAAATCCCCTCTTATTCTGGCTTTTGGGATATACAAACACTCTTGGGAGATCCTTTCAAACAGCTGACAAATCTGTCCACAAGTAAAATTATCCTTTAAATGTTGGTAAAGGTAGTTGTTGTCCAAACTGAAGAGATGTATAAAAAGTTAGTCTACATTTCTCATACAAAATTCTTTGAGGTAATTTTTGAAGAGAAGCACTCAAGAATTAATTCCAATCAAAATTCAAGGAGAGTAACAGAACATATAAACTACAGTTCATAGACTCACAGAATCAGTCAGGGTTGGAAGGGACCACAAGGATCACCTAGTTCCAACCCCCTTGCCATGGGCAGGGACACCTCACACTAGATCAGGCTGCCCAGAGCCTCATCCAGCCTGGCCTTAAACACCTTCTGGGATGAGACTTCCACCATCTCTCTGGGAAACCCCTTCCAGACTCTCATTATCTTCATGGTGAAGAACTTCCTAACATCCAGTCTGAATCTCCTCATTTCCAGTTTTGTTCCTTTCCCCCCAGTCCTATCACTACCTGACAACCTAAAAAGTCCCTCCCCAGCTTTCTTGCAGCCTCCTTAAGATACTGAAAAGTCACAATAAGGTCACCTTGGAGCCTTTTCCTCTCCAGACTGAACAACCCCAACTCCCTCAGTCTCACCTCATAGCATAGGTGCCTCAGCCCTCTGACCACCCTCATGGCCCTTCTCTGGACACCTTCCAGCACCTCCATAGCCCTCTTGTAAAAGAGGCACCAGAACTGGATGCAGTACTTCAGGTAGGGTCTCACCAGAGCAGAAGGGGAGGAAAAAAATTCTAAAACATTTCCTGAATCTAATTTGAAATAGCTGTTAAGAAACAGTGTTTTTTTAGAGGATTAAGTCAATGCTTAACTACCTCAGATGAAAAATTAAAATATCAGATAGAATTTCAAGTTCTTCACAGAATTTAACTGCAAATTAAAAGTACGACGAAGGGCAAAATTTTCTTTGTGAACTCGGAGGGAGAATATTTTGTGTGCATTTTGTTATGTCGAACTAGTTTAGGCATTAGCCCTGTGAAAAACACTTTCTAAGTCTGTGAGTTTTCAGTGGTTGGCTTCTATCTCCAAGGCATTTTGGTCTTGCCTAAGCACTCCATGCTGCTCAAGTTCTTGACATTGAGCATATTATATTTTTTGACATCATGTAGCAATAATCAGCATTTAATTAAGAGTTAAATAATACAACTCACACAAATAAATCTCTGGGTTACCTGAAGAATAAAAATGTTCCAAGCTGAGGGTATTATTTTGGCTGTTCTGTCTAATGGATTACTGTTGGATTAACACATCCCCTGGGAAGAGCATCATTAAACCAGAATTTTCATGACAGGGAAAGACACTTCAAACTCACTTTTGAGTAGAACATGTATTAAGAGGCAGCCATTACCAGTAGGGTTTGGATTTGTTGCCCCAAAGAGACAAGCTGAAGAGATAAAAAGAAACACTGCTTATTCCTCAGTTATACAGAACAGAGAAGGAGTTGAGCAGAGAGATTTCTTGAAGAGGCTATAGGTATGTCAGGAGAAATGATAGAAAAATGAATGGTCTTAATTTAAATGGAAAGAAAATTGTATTAAAGGTGCCCAGCAAGAAAGTAGACTTAGCAGATGAGTTGGAAGTTGACTATAGGACAACTTTAGCTAATGGATGAGAAAACAGACATCACAATCACAGAATTAACCAGGCTGGAAAAGACCTTAGAGATCATCAAGTCCAACCTATCACCTAACACCTTCAAATTAACTAAACCATGGCACCAAATGCCTCATCCAGTCTCCTTTGAAACACCTCCAAAGAAGGTGACTCCAGTACCTCCCCAGACAGCCCATTCCAATGCCAATCACTCTTGCTGGGAAGAACTTCTTCCTAACATCCAGCCTGAACCTGCCCTGGCACAGCTTGAGGCTGTGTCCTCTTGTCCTGTCACTGGTTGTCTGGGAGAAGAGATCAACCCTCACCTGGCTATAACCTCCCTTCAGGTAGTTGTAGACAGCAATGAGGTCTGCTCTGAGCCTTCTCTTCTCCAGGTTAAACATGCCCAGTTCCTTCAGCTGCTCCTTACAGGGCTGTGCTCCAGCCCCCTCACCAGCCTTGCTGCCCTTCTCTGGACATGTTCAAGCACTTCAACATCTTTTTTAAATGCTGCAGAAGGGACCTCATCAGAACCTCATCAAATATAAAGATGAAAAAGAGAGCTGTTGAGTGCCATCTACAACATGGAGTACGATGCATCCACAAAAATGCAAGTAAAGCTGATGCAACGAACTGCTTGCAACAGATTTACTAGAATGAAATTATGTTTATTCTCTCAAGATAGGATTAATAATAGCAAATTAATTTATACTCCCTCTAAAGCAGTAGGCAGAGTCAGGCAGTCTGTACACTCATGATAATTTCTGACTCACTTGTCTCCAGTGCAATAAATTTAGATGAAGTATCCTCTATGCAAATTGGAAACAGATATCTGATCCAAAGGAAAGTAATGCTGTATGGAACAATTTGCAAGGCTGTGTCAGGCCACACTGAGTAATGCTCCTCATGCTATAAATTAGTGTGATATGAAACCCATCTAATTCAGAAGCATTTTCTGTTGGACCTACACTATGAGATACATTATATAAGAGGCAGGACAAGCAGTAAGTGATGTAATTGTCCACACACACTTTGTATTAAAATTGCTATCGGCGGCAAGATTACAACCATGCATTCAGTGAAGAGGTTTGGGGTTTTTTTACGTATAGGAATGCATCACTATAAAAAAATAAAAACAAATGAGCTCTAGAAAGCTCAGAGGCTGATCCTGGTAAAGCATGCAAAGCCTCAGCTGCATGCCCAAATAGGCACTCTGTCTTTCAGAGTGAAAATGTTGCAAACGCAAACTCTTGTGACAGTTTAAGTTCCACCTACAATGCAACCCAAAATTTCTGTAAGAGGGATCCTTGCCACCTTTCCATCCACTTTTAAAATACTGAGGAAATTTATTTGGGTTTTTTTAGAATTAAAAAAAAATTAAAAATTGATTTTTAATTCTCTTGCCACAATAATGATCCAGTGTAAAGTTAAAGGGAAGTCTCTACTGTTCTATCCCCTGATGACACCAAAGGACACCAATATGTATCAGTTTGCTACAGTCCCTAGACTACTACAGCAAACAATCCAAAATACACTGTCATGCACTTCTTCATACCTCCTGCCTTGAGCATGAATATAGGAAACAACATAGCACCTGAGAGGTCACCTTTCCAGGGCTTTCATGAATTCTAGGCATGATCTACACATTGATTAAAGTCCTGCTGCATTACCTGAGTGCTCTTCCTTCCTAAATTAAATTTGCATTGCAAGAAACCATCCAAGCCAGCATGCAGACCACTAAAGTTCAACACATGCAGGTGTATGGAAAGCAGGTATGTCTAACAGAACAAAGAGTAGAATGAAGAATCTAACTGTTCAGATTGTTGCTTGAATGTGTCCAGAGAAGGGTACCAAAGTTGGTGAGGGGACTGGAGTACAGCCCTGTGAGGAGAGGCTGAGGGAGTTGGGGACATGCAGCCCAGAGAAGAGTAGGCTCAAAGCACACCTCATTGCTGTCTACAACTACCTGAAGGGAAGTTATAGTCAGGTGAGGGTTGATCTCTTCTCACAAGCAACCAGTGACAGAACAAGAGGACACAGCCTCAAGCTGTGCCAGGGCAGGTTCAGGCTGGATGTTAGGAGGAAGTTCTTCCCAGCAAGAGTGATTGGCATTGGAATGGGCTATCTGGGGAGGTGCTGGAGTCACCTTCTCTGGAGGTGTTTAGAAGGAGGTTGGATGAGACAGTGCCATGGTTTAGTTAATCAGAAGGTGTTAGGTGATAGGTTGGAGTCAATGATCTCCAAGTTCTTTTCCAGGTTGGTTCATTCTGTGTGATACACACACAAGCACAAAAAAACCAAACAAAAAAAACCAACCAAAAAACCCCAAAACAACCACAAAACAAAACCCAAAACAACAGCCCCAACAATAAACAAACAACTCAGAAGTTTGATTTCACATTACTAAGCTGTTCCCTGTACTGAGTGGCACCTCCAAGGGAAGAGGTGCAGAGCTGGTGCTCAAAAGTCACCAGTGGTTTATTTCTAATCACAAAGGTTGTCATTAATTGTGGCCAAATCAATCACTAAAACCCTGTGTTAGGGTGTAACATATTTAGGTCTAACTTACATGGGGCTGTCATCAAGGACATCTTTAAAGTGTTTTGCAGTTGCACAGCACTAATGTTGCATGAAACTGTTTACAAACACTGAGTAAATTCATACTCATATCACTGGAATTCTGGATTTAGGGTGGTGTCATGTATGATTTGTCTGAAGTCAGTGTGAACTGTTTGCCTCAATAGGATGTAGTTGTGTCATCTTGCTTTTTTCACCACCAGTGACACAATGTGGCTCAGTCTGCTGGCAAGGAGCTTACTCTGCTGCTTCCTTTCAAGGTGCTGAAATCCTCATAGTTTGTTTCATTTGCACTGAGCACTTTTTCAATGAAGGCATTAGAAAAAAAAAAATTCACCTTGTTCTCCTTGGAAAATGAGCAAAAAATCCAGTAACAACTTTAAGGTTAACAACTCCAGGCTATATCATGTCCTTAGCAAATGTGAAAACAGTCATTTTGGGCTTGTACATAAGGCATTAGCTCAGTCATACAAATGTAGCACCATTACAGAGGCTCCTATTGAGTAGTTAGATACCATTATACATCTGCTGCTCAATATTCAGCTCCTTCAGAACTTTGCACACCTGACTTTGTCACAGCACTTGTCCCAGAATGATTGAAATTGGTAGTTAATATATACTGCAGAAACTAGAACAGCTACAGATACACTGTAAGCCCAGAACTGTCAGTTTGGAATTTTCACTTCTGACTTATTCAATGCAAGATGAAAGCTGTATGGTTGTTGGGTTTTTTTCTGACTGTCTTTATAACATCATAAGCAACGACATAAACCTGAAGACAGTGACAGCACAGGGCATCATGCTTGACAGTTCCACAGATGGGTTACTGTTCCTTCACTGGGAAAATTCCTGTTTTATCAAAACCCTATATTTATAATCTGAGAAAAAAAAAAATCAATCTAGAGGGTTTTTTTCTGGTAACTTTATGCTTTCAATAATCTTGACTCTACAAACAACAGATCAACATCTCCCCGTGAACCAAGTCATCAACATAAAATACATATTTACCTCCAGTTCACAAATCATTTGTTCCCACACTGACTTTTCATTATAGAATCATAGAATGTAAGGTTGGATGGGACCTCAAGGATCAGCTAGTTCCAACCCCCTGCCATAGGCAGGGACACCTCCCACTAGTACAGCTCACTCAAGGACTCATCCAATCTGGCCTTGAAAACCTCCAGGGAGGGAGCAGCCACAACCTCCCTGGGCAACCTGTGCCAGTGTCTCACCACCCTCACTGGAAAGAACTTGATATCTAGTCTAAATCTCCCCTCTGCCAGTTCAAACCTTGTCAATAGTCCCTGCCCAGCCTTCCTGGAGGCCCCCTTCAGATACTGGAAGGCTACTCTAAGGTCTCCTGGAAGCCAGGAGACCTGAAGAGCCCCATCTCTCTCAGCCTGTACTCAGAGCAGAGCTGCTGCAGCCCTCTGAGCATCCTTGTGGCCTCCTCTGTATCCGCTCCAATACTTCCACATCCTTCCTGTGCTGAGGGCTCCAGAACTGCACACAGGACTCCAGGTGGGGTCTGAGGAGAGCAGAGCAAAGGGGCAGAATCCCTTCCCTTGCCCTGCTGGCCATGCTGCTCTTGATGCGGCCTAGGACTCGGTTGTTGTCTGGGCTGCACTCACACTGCAGGCTCATGTTGAGCTTTTCATCAACCCAGACTCCAAGGTCCTCTTCCTCAGGGCTGCTCTCAGCCATCCACCACCCAGCCTGTAGCTGTGCTTGGGATTGTGCCTACCCAGGTGCAGGACCTTACACTTGGCCTTGTTGAATTTCATGAGGTTGGCCTGGGCCCACCTCTGCTGCCTGTCCAGGTCCCTCTGCATGGCATCCCTGCCCTCTAGCAAGTCAACTGTACCACACACCTTGGTGTCATTATGCCCTATGAGATTTTTCAGTAAACTTTGGTTTCCAGAAAACAAAAGTAAAAATATGTTACTCATATACCCAAATTAATCTCTAGGCATCTAAAAAGAAAATGAGATTTCTTCGGGAAGTCTCAGCTATCCTGCAGTATTTTCTATGGAAAACTTTTGCAATTGTTTTTTTATTTCATACATTATTTTTCCACTCAGCACTGTGTTTGAAAATATTTGAGACAGCTTCTGACTTTGAGTGAATATCTGTCCGAAGATGAAATTCAAAGCATTAGTATCAAAGAAAGCTAGAGTAGCACTCTCACAGATGCTCGCAGCAAGGGAAGATCATTGCCTCTCTGAAACTGGAATTCTTGGGAACTTGTGGGCATGGCTGCACCTCCCCTTAGCACACCTTGTGCACAACTCCATAGATGGGGATTTTCTCTGCTTTAAAGGAACTGAAATCAACAACAAACAAACAGAAGCTGCAAACAAAAGCACAAACCCCAAAAACAAACCAAGAAATGCTTTTCATTGATTTGTAATCTGCTCAAAACCTTGCCAAACACTTTCCCACTGTGTACTAATAATTCTTTGTGGGTTGCCAGGTATTACTTTATGGTCAGCATGAACATATCAAAGCATTTAATTTTCACCCTGCTGCCCTAAGTAATTTGTCAGTCGTTATAAATACCATTAACGCCTCATTTGTAATTCAAACCCAAGCACTACCCTTAATGTGGTTTTTTCCATGGTCCTCACAACACTGAGATATTTTAATCTCACTGTATCTTCCCACACAGATTTTTTGAAGAGAAGACTTTCCTGTGTGTCCAGATGAAATTAGCACTTTGGCCTTGTGTCTAACATATTTCCATCTTCCCTTGTCATCCTTGACCTCCTCTACTTTACACCATAGAAATCCATTCAAAACACAGCACAAGAAGTCAATTCTCCTCATTAATTGCATGTACTCTGTCAACTCTGTTTTCCTTCAATGACTTTCTTTTCTCTTCTCTCTGCATTAAACACAAAACTGTCTTCCTGCATCACCAGTTCCTGTATGCAGGAAGGTGCCACTCGCTTTGCCCACTAGTGCCTCATCTGTTGAATCTGCAAAGATCTTTAGTCTCTTTTGGAGGTCATCGTTTAGAGCTGTAAATATTGCAAACACAGTGAAGTCAAAGAGGGAGGAGTTGTTCCAGGTGCCAGAGAAAAGATTACTCTGCAGTCCACAGCAAAGACCATGGTGAAGCAGGCTGCACCCTGCAGCTCATGAAGGTTAAAGGTGCAGCAGATATCCACCTGCAGCCCATAGAGGATATCACAGCAGGAGACTGTGACTCTGTGGGAAGCCGGTACTGGAGCATGGTCCTGGCAATAGCTCTGGACCCATAGAGTCAGGAATCCAACCTGGAGCAGGCTTGCTGAGAGGACTTAGGACTCCATGGGGGATTTACACTGGAGCAATCTGCTTCTGAAGGACTGCATTCTATGGAAAGGACCCACGATGGAACAGTTCATGAAGAAATGAAGCCTATGGGTGGGAAGAACTCACATTGAAGAAGTACACAGGGAACTGTCTCCAAAGTGAGGGATCCCATACCTGAGCAGGAAAAGTGAGGGATCCCATAACTGAGCAGGAAAAGTGAGGGGAGCCCTCCCACTGAGGAGGAAGGAGATGCAGCATGTGAGAAACTGACTGTAATCCCCATTCCCTGTCCCCTTGGTGCTGATGGGAAGAGGTAGAGGAAATCAGGCGTAAAGTTCAGCCCAAGGAGAAGAGAGGAGTGAGAGGGAGGTACTTTTAAGATTTAGTTTCCTTTCTCATAATCTTACTCTGATTTTTTTGGTATTTATTTTTCCTCAAGTTAAATCTGTTTCTCCTATGACATTAACCGGTGAATGATTTCTTTCTGTCTCTTTGTCATATATAATGAGCCTTTCATTTTTCTTTTTTTACCCCTTGCCCAGCTGAGAAGTAATGCAGCAGCTTTGGTGTCCAGCCAGAGTCAAGTCTCTCTAATCCTATGCAACGTTAATTTATCTGCATCAAAACCTGTATTCTCTCATTAATAAATGTCTAATTAGATTCAGCTTGCCATTTAGCACCATAATAGTCATTGCTCAAATTTTACTTTGCAGTGGGAAGTTAAAATTGAAAAATGACCCTGAGTAAAGTTGTTGATGTTCAGATAATTAACATTTTAGCAGTTCCCTTTTGAAAATGCCCTGTGACTCTCTTCTGCAGCCTTCCCCAAGAGCTTTCTGTACCTCACTTAAGGGAATATGTCATTAGGCAGGATTTAAAAAGGTCCCACTGGCCACTTAAAGCTCTCCTACCTTCTGAAAGAAACCAATGCCATTTGCACTGCATTGTTTCATTTTGTGACTAACATTTCCTAATATTTAACAGAGCTGCTGGAAATCCAAAGAAGCTTTAAACAACCAGGGAACAATGTAAAGCCAGAAGTGAAAAAATATTTCAAGAGAAGTAAAGAGGATTTCAAATCCATTTTACACAGCTGCATCTGCTGTGACAGTTTATTAAGCTGCAAGGCAAGAGTTTGGTTTTTTTTTTTACCTTGCTGAAATATTTACCATAAGCTAAATAGAATTGTCACAGTGTCTTAAGTCACTGCTGTGGAAAGCTGAACATTAGCATTCCCAAATGAGAACGTTACTTGATTGATTCACTGAGTGAAAGAGTGGGTAAAATCAGATCAAAATGGAAGCCAACATGAGGCACTCAGATCTGTGCAAGGAACTGAAAGTGGGAGAAAAGCTGGAGAGTGGAAGTAATAAGCTTTGTGTGTTGGTGGATAGGAAACAGCTGAGAATTTGCCATTTTTTTCACAGCTCCCAGGCTCTGCTGGTGTACCAAGCAGAAAGCACACACATTGGAACCTCCCTTTCTGCAAGAGAAGCTGCATGATTTCATGACAGCTTGAAAGAAATTCTGATTTTTCTTCAAGGAAGTAACTCTGGTTGAGTAGAGCAATGTGTAAAATGATGATGTTTGATGAACATCAAATGAACTTTGTTTGGTTTTTTTTTCTGAAACCATTACCATCAGGTAAGATTCTTTTAAGTTGCAGCATCCACAAATAATGTATTATTAGACCTGGTAGAAAAGCAGCAGCACAAAGCCATCCATCTCCCAGGTAAGCCACCACTGGCAACCTGTCTCTAAATCAGCTGCCAACTGCAACAAGCTGGATCTGCTATCACCAAGCCTCAAAGAGACATCTTTAGTTCTAACTAAATCTTCCTTCACTAAATTCATGTTACATGTGTGGTCATATGAAATAGGAGAGTCACTGCTATGCAATACCTAAATAAACATTTGATACACAACACCAAAATAAATATTTCACAGTATCACCAAGGTTGGAAGAGACCTCAAAGCTCATCAAGTCCAACCCATTACCACAGCCCTCAAGACCAGACCATGGCACCAAGTGCCACGTCCAAACCCGCCTTGAACACCTCCAGGGACGCTGAATCCACCACCTCCCTGGGCAGCCCATTCCAGCAGTCAATGACTCTCTCAGGCAACAACTTTCTCCTCACCTCCAGCCTAAACTTCCCCTGGCACAGCTTCAGACTGTGTCCTCTTGTTCTGGTGCTGCTTGCCTGAGAGAAGAAAGCAACCTCCTCCTGGCTACAACCACCCTTCAGGTAGTTTGAGACAGCAAGAAGGTCTCCCCTGAGCCTCCTCTTCTCCAGGCTAACCAATCCCAGCTCCCTCAGCCTCTCTCCATAGGGCTGTGCTCCAGGCCTCTCCCCAGCCTCGTTGCCCTTCTCTGGACACACTCAAGCACCTCAATGTCCTTCTTCAATTGAGGGGCCCAGAACTGGACACAGGACTCAAGGTGTGGCCTAAGCAGTGCAGAGTCCAGGGGGAGAATGAGCTCCCTGCTCCTGCTGGCCACACTCTTGCTGATGCAGGCCAGGATGCCATTGGCCTTCTTGGCCACCTGGGCACACTGCTGGCTCCTGTTCAGGCAGGTGTCAACCAGCACCCCCAGATCCCTTTCTGTTTGGTTGCTCTCCAGCCACTCCCACCCCAGCCTGTAGCTCTGCATGGGGTTGCTGTGGCCAAAGCAGAGCACCAGGCACTTGGATTTATTGAGCTCCATCCCCATGGACTCTGCCCATCTGTGCAGGTGGTCGAGGTCCTGCTGCAGAGAGCCCTTCTGCCCTCCAACCCAGCAACATCAGCCCCTAGCTTGGTGTCAGCTGCAAATTTGCTGGTGACTGACTCAATGCCCTTGTCCAGATCATCAATGAAGATCAACCAAACTGGATCAATCAAACTTTGATCAACCAAACTGGACATCTACTTCAGCAGATTAATTTCAACACTAAATTAACCATGACAGTGTTCAGAGCAACTCCATGGGGTAAAGCAGAGCAGAGACTGAGGGGACAACACAAAGAAACAAGAAGCAAATCCTGCCTGCCTGACTCCTGCAAACACTTCTACAGAAGCCAACAGAACAACCTTTGTGAATCAGGCACACAAGATGTGATCTCTCACTTTTCCCCCTTGATATTTAGAAAGAAATCATTGCACTGTGTGTGCCACACAGCTAGACCCTAGAATAAAAGATATTGACCTTTAAGAGCTTGTTCCTAATTAAAGATACCCATTTGAAATCACACAAGTAGTTCTGGCACCTTTGGCCATTCATGGATATTAACTGTTATCTGAAAAGGTAGTAAAATGCAGTTTGCACTTAAATGTTCTTCAAAGCCTAGTTCTTCTTAAACAAGGAACTATTTGCACACACTACTAATAGTTTTCAAGTCCCCTGAAAGTATTTGCAACACTTTGTTTCATGATTATCTATAGTAAAGCTGAGAGGATAAACAAGTATGATGTTGCCAGGAAATTTTGACATTAATTATTGCATTAGAAGTCAAAGGTTTTGTGGTAGGATATATTACATTTCTAAGAGGCCATTACATGCACCCTAAGAAACTGAAAAGTAAGCTGTGCCATGACAGTTTACCTGTAGCACTAATTTTGTTGTCACATAAGGTCTTTCTAAAACATAAGTTCCCTCTGGAAGCAAATCAAGTATGAGCTGCTGTGTGCTCTCCTTACAATAAGTGCAGGCTCCTCCAATACTTTCATAATCTGCATAATCTCATGACCTTCAGTTTCTTAGTAAAGGCTGTGCCGGGCTTGAACTCTTTACAGTTGCACTTTTTACTGCTCTTTCTTTCAGGGAGAAGTTGAGGGGCTGAAGAATGGGCATCATCAATGATAATTTTATCTTCCAGCCAGTTACTACTTTTATGAAACTTGCACATTTGATATCTCCAAGTCTTGTCAAAAGATGCATAAGTAGACAAGAGAGAAGCTCAGCAGTAGCAGATATTGGGCATACCAACCTTCAGAATTCAGAATACATTTGAAAATCAAAACTGAATTAATACAATGAAAGAAGGGTAATATCTTCCAAAAAGAAGAGTGGTATAGTTTAGGCTGAGAAGCATCGAGGAATAGCAGAAGTCTAGTGTTTGGAAAGAAAAGTCTTCTCCTTTTGAAACCTACTAGCAGGAGGACAGTGGGCACCCCTGGAATATTATACCTACCCAAACAACAATTACTCATTTTCACTCCCAGCATGTCCAGCACTGAAAAGCTCTCATGTGGCTCACTTTCATTGAAAACCTCAATGATTTTTTTTTTTTTTGTATTTACATAGTAATGAAAAGGATATTCACTGGCCACAAGAGAAAGAACTAAGAAATCACATTCAATGACAGAGGGTGAAATAATTGCCTAGTTAAGTCATAACTGCAGGAAATTAGGAAAATTCATGAAATATGCATGAGGATTGGTATGATCAGTACACTTATCAGGCTTCTATTCTGCTGTTTTCATCTGCAATATGCATGCTAAAGGGGAAGGAGAGAGGTGGGAGGAGAAAGTAGAGTGGGAGAGCAAAAGCAAGGAAGGTCTGTGTGTGCTGCATCCACTTTGCAACTTAAAATCAAGGCGGATTTTAAAAACAAGCTTCAACTTGTTCATGTCACATGAAGGATATTTTCATTATAATTTTCTGATATTTAAAACTAGTATTTTCCATCTATACCTATACATATGAACAGATTTATCCTTAGGGATACTAGGAAAGTGTAGGAAATCCAATGCAGCTCTGATATAAACCAAGATGCTTTAAACCAAGATACATCAGTGCCATACTTGACCCAGTCACAGAACTGTATACATGTAGGAATCCTGACTACAAACCTGACCACTTTTAATCTGTACCTCTCTCTGGAATGCTGAAATTGAAGTTCATGCTGCCTGGCACAAATTGTTTCCAGGCCTTCTCCCTCTATATTCTGAGATCCTGCTAATCTGTAGTGTAACCTTCCTGGCTACTCTAAATAATTCCCTGCTTTTCATGGCATTCTCTGGATTCTGCAATCAGTCTCACTGGGCCTGTTCAGTGAAAGAACACCCAAATGAAGGCCTGAATGTAAATTTTTAACCTAATGGAGACAATTTGGAGTATTATTCTCCTTATTTAAACATTGTTCAGAAATGCAGAAGGAAATAAAATGAAAAAAAAAATTGCTGGAAAAGGATTATGACTGCACAACATTCAGCCCTATGATGACAGCAAAGTCATCACAGCAACTTCTGTATGGGAAAGGATGAGGAATAGAGTGCCAAAAGAGGTTTCTTAATATCCAAGCATCTTATTTTGCATTTAAAACCATGCCTCTGACACAGTATGAACTGATATAAAAATACAGTTAATAAAAAGGAGTGAGAAGCACTCAAGAAAATGTCCCTGGATACTGTGACACTTGTGGGAAGGAGTCAAGATTCTGCATTCCTTTTCACACCAGTGAGTAAATTTTCACCCTCAGCAATACTGCAGAGCACCAAATACAGAACTGACCTTGAAATAACCAGGATATTTACTATGAGTAGAGAAAGGAAGTATCCTTATACTAGATTTCCAGCAGTTTTTCACTTCCATAGAACATCCTAATTACATTTCCCCCAGTTCTGTAAATGATTTAAGCAGATAAACTTCCAACCAATCTGACCATGAAAATATTCAGCCAACAAGAAACACCATTCATTTAACTCAGATGCTCGTTACATATCAAAATGGCTTCAGTAAACCCAAAAGTTGAGAGACCTCTTTTAGCAGCAGGTGCCACTGCCTCTGGCAAGGAGTTGGTACTGGGTGATCTTTGAGGTCCCTTCCAACCTAAACCATTCTACGATTTTATGATTCTTTTGGCAGCCCTTACCTTAACCTAAATTCTGGAGGGCATCAGAGATTCTTGCAAATACCTGTCCTGCATTTTCAGCACATGCATCCAACCAAGCACACCCTCAGATGCTAAAGAACAGGTCCTTGCAGTGCTGGATCCTTCATTTAAGATTACTGGTGCTGCAAAGATGCATCACAACAGCAGGTTTCAGAGAAGTCCTCTAGCGTCTTTTTTTCACTTGCTCAGCTTCTAGCCTTTAACTTTAGTTCTTCCATGTCACAGTCCTTGGCTTGCAGTTCAAGTAGAGGACATAAGAACCATGAGGAAGGCCTGTGTGTTAAACTGTTAGGTTCCACTTTGATGGGTTTGGTTTAGAGGTGTGTAGGCAATGGAGTTTTATTAAACCTTTCCTCTGTTATTTGAGTTTATGCATGAAGCCACCACAAAGACATATTTTTAGTCTTGTGAAGTGTTTTCCCCCTCTCTGTTAATTATCAAGTACCTGACTGATTGCTCATGATTGATGACTGATGGGGAGAAGGTTCAGCAGGTGTTAATGGTTTGGTTAATGTGAGTGGCACAGAGGAAGGAAGTGGCCCAGAATTCCATCAAACTATGCTGGCTGTAAGTGGTTTGCTCTGTGGCAGAGCGTGTGTGAATTTGTGTTATAAAAGTCAAAATGGAAATTTCTGTAATGTGTTATTACTAAAAAAGAATATGATTATTCCTGATCTCTGCTTATGGGAACTGTTGTTTATTTAAACTTTCAAATGATGCAGATAGTATAGCCAAGTGAACAAGCTTCAAGTGGAATAATCAATCGAAATTCTGCAGGCTGAACTCAGCATTGGAAAAAATATGTAAGGCAGCATAATCTAAAATTACCTATCTGAATAGCTTCACATAATTTGTTCACATTAAAGGCATAAATAATTTCTGAAGTCAGCAATCCATCAGGAAATCATCTTAACAGCCCAATGACTTCCTCAGAGACATGAGAAGTTTATTGTAGTTGAAGTTTAAAACTGATTTCTCATTAACTGAACCATGGACTCACCTTTCTGGTGTCTTCTGCTGTGGTGAACTCCACTCGTTATTTTTTCCTGTGTCCTTCAGCATTTCTCTCCATCCTATGTTTAGTTAGCTGCTCTTAGAAGTAGATCAGAAGGGAGTAGGCTGGTGTTTCTGCCTACACAGCACTTCAGTGAAAGAAATCAGGGTACCTAAAAAAAAAAACCAAATCCTGAAAGATTAGGGTTTATGTAATCTCCTGTAACCCATTACATGCATGGGATGTAAACAAGTAAAATGACTAACCTACATAATGCAAATATTTGTGCATACAAACTTGGAAAGCACAGGTAAGAGAGAGATGACCTTTTGATCAAGCTAGTTGTATCTTAATGCTAGAATGTATTTCTCTTCATTTTGAAATACAGATTATACAAACCTGCATTTGTAAATGAAGGTAAATTTGATGCAATAATCTCTTATAAACTAGCAAATAAGAAGAAACTTCTGGCTCTCCCCCTCCTGTCATCACTTTGTTACTATAAATGTCATTGAAATTAATTTAAAAAAACTACTTCAGAACCTCTTAAAATTTTAGCCAACTTTCTATTCAAAGGTTCACCTGATAAATTAATTCCCAACTCAAAGTTTAAATCCTGTGGCCATTAGAGTTAGATTCCTACTTCAGACATAAAAAATTCAGAACTGAGAAACTTAGAAGTGGAAACTCTGAGGTGAACATTCTAGGGATAGGCCATATAATGGCAACAATAGATAAGTTAATATAATTTCATTGGAGCATCAAGAGCTTTACGTCTGGAAGCACAGCTTAGACTTTGCCCTTGCTGCTTCCACTGCTTCACCTGCGCCTGTTGCTATCTTCCCTTGCCACTGTTTTGGCTGCTGCTACTTTGGCTGCTTAGCCGCCGCTTGACCCCTTCCCCATCTTCCTTCAGGTGGTTATATTCCCATAGTAGTTATATTCTCCCTATACTGTTATATTTAAACTATAAGAAATACAATTTCTCTTGTTTGTTTTGGTTTTTTTTCCCCCTGGCTTCACCAAAAAAAAAAAATTCTGTGTTGTGGTGATCTACCAAGGGAGGGATTCATCCTAACCCGCTACATCTAGCACTAGGAAAAAAGAGTTTCCCAAATTGACCACAAACCTTAATTTGCTGCCTTTACAGATACAGTAGTTGTGTGCTTGATGGTTACAAGGTAGTTTCTACTGGGGTTTATAAATGTGTATTTCAGCCCATAGGAGCACCAAGAGCTGCTGCTTACATCAAGAAAATATTTAGAAAATATGAAGAAAATGTTTAGAAAATAATTTCATCAAATAAAGCTCCTGAGTTTTAAAAGCAGTCAGAATCTTTAGGTGGCGAATTCCTATCAAGTTCCAACAGAAAAAAAAACCCAACCAAACCAAAATAAAAATAAGACCAAACAACCAAACAATAAAAAAACAAAACCAACACACACACACACACAAAAACCCCCCACAAACCAAAAAATCACACCACAAAAACCCCAACAGAACGACAAACAAAAACCCCACTAAAACCCATGAAAACAGAACAAACACAACAGAAACAAAAGCCAAACCAACCAACCAAAAATAGGAAATCTGGGACAGATAACTAAGCAAGTTAAATGTTCAAAATCCTGAATTTCCTTCCTCTCTGACACAACTAAAGAAATACATCCAAAGCGATATTCCTGTTGCTTTCAGTAGTGACTGAATACAGCTCCAATACTTGAAATAAAAATATGAATGCAAAGGAAATACATCAAGTAAGGAAACTACCAGGTACATTAAATCTTGACAATAAACCTGTTGAGGTCAAGAACACAGAAACCTCTAGTATGAGTATGGCTGTCAGTGCTCCCCTCTGAATACCAGGCATTTCTGGATTAGATGTTTCTCTGAAGAGAAATTGTACAGCCTCTTCCTGAAGTGGCAGCCAGACATTATGATTTACTGCCAGTGGCTCAGCAACAGTTCTTTCTGAAGCCACTACTTTTAGCTGCTGTGTAGCACATCAAGAATGGTTCACAGAAGAAAACATTGGAAACTACCACACTTAAATACTGTGACACAAACCACAGTTTTTTCTTGTTCCAGTTTGAAGAGGTGACTTTATTATTCTTTGGAGTAGGTTACAATCTGCACTGGACATGCCTGTTTATAAAATACACAGTCACTCACACATATATATGTGGTGTCTATCTACATATACATCACCACATCTGGCATGCCTGCATTGTCTCCATTACATCAGTAGGATGTTACTTCCTTAGCTTGTCAGGTTGTGTCACCAAGACTTCCCTGTTTCACCTTGTAAGGGGCTGATGATAAAAACATCTCTGCAACCAGTCTCTGAAATACAGCCAAGTACTATTATGGGAGTTTCCATGTCTTATATCAGTTATATTTCACAAATACACTACTTAGGGGTTTGAATCTTCAGGGGAAATGGTTTTGTGATGACAATTTCCTCAGTCAATCTACTCTTTGTGGTTCCAGTATGAACCCTCAAGTAATGAAAGAACACATTACCTATGGAATGAAAAAGGACAAATAGAAAGAAAAAAAACTTCTCCTGTTCCTAATCTCTAAAGCTACCTATTTCATTGAAAGAATCACAGAATGGTCTGGGCTATACTCTTGAAAAGTAGCTACTTTTTTATAAAAGAAAATTACAATATTTGTGATTATTATTACCAGGAATGGATTATTAGGTGTTTTTTGTCAACTGCACAAAGCAGCATCCAATGCAGTATTCAGCAAACCAGTAGTGCATTGCCTTTTTAAAGACAGGCAAGGGAACTGCAGTAAGTAGAAGCCAAGAGAAAAAGTGTTACTCACAGGAGGTAAATGAATTCTATCAGCACAGCCTGACAGAACAACACAAATTTTTAGTAAAAAAGCTTTCAAGTAGTGTCAGATGACAGAGGCAAATGCATTAAGTTTAACGGCACAAATAGATGGAGAATAAATTATGAGTAAACTGGACTACCTAGGATTCTTCAAGCTCTCTGAACTATGTAAGTTGAAGTGACTAAATTATACTGTATTTCCTGTGTTGCTAGTACAGCCACAAAATACTTAAATGCAGATGATTATTTTATTAATTCATCCTTAAAAAGCAGGTTTATAAATCAATTTCTCTTGAAATTAAGTCTGTAAACATTTTGCTTTTAAGTGAACAGCTGGTTACAGCAATCCCCCCTCCCCAAAGAAAAGTGATTAATAAGGCAATGGTATCAATTTCAGATCATCATCATGAGCAGTTCTGGTGCCTCCAGTAAATCTCACCTTAGATGTGATCAGTAGAGCATCTATCTGTCCTGCCTAGCATTCAAGATTCACCTTAATCAAAACCCTGGTAAGGCTAGACTTTAGAGTTCAGTCCACCAAAATCACCTCTAAAGATGGTTCTTTCTACCCACCCCCATCATTACTGCTTGGTTTATGCCTTGAAGTATGAGAAGTTTTAGGCCTATTTATTTCTATCCCATCTAATCTAACTGCACATGTCCTCATTACCCATATAGACATCTAATCCCACTAAGCTCTTTACCTTCTCAATATCACATGGCAATAATTTCCATAAGATAATTACATATTGGGTAGAAAAACATTTCCCTTTAATTTCTGTCATCTCTACATATAATCTCTTCACCTCCTACAGTCCTATAAGGAATCTTCTGCTGCTCAGAAATCCACTGTTTGGCATTCAGATCTCCACCAACACAGGTGGTAAGCCTGACTGTCTCTGGCTCCTCTTTCTTCTAATTGACAGAGGTCTGACCTCAGTGAAGTCACTCAACACCTGCCTTTTCGAATTCAATTCACCTCTAACATTTTCTTAGTATCTAAATCACCTGGTCTTGTGTGCTCCCCAAAACAACCATGTTTTCCAGCTGCTGGATTTGTATCATCATCCACACTCTCAAGTGCTCACCATGTCCTAACCTCAGTTGTTACTACATCTCCCTTGCTTGTCTGCCCTTCTCTGCACCCTGTACCAGGTTAGGGTGGATCCCTCCCCTGGTAGAATAAACTCACCACAACATGTATTGTTTTTGTGAAGTCAGGAAAAAAAATTATATTTCTTGTAGTTTAAACTAAATATAACAGTATAGGGAAAAATACAACTACTACAAGAATATAACCACCTGAGGGAAGATGGGGAAGGGGTCAAGCGGCGGCTAAGCAGCCAAAGCAGCAGCAGCCAAAACAGTGGCAGGGGAAGATAGCAGCAGGCGCAGGTGAAGCAGTGGAAGCAGCAAGGGCAAGGTCCAAGCTGTGCTTCCAGACAAAAAGCTCTTGATGCTCCAATGTAATTATATTAACTTATCCATTGTTGCCATTATATTGCCTATCCCCAGAATGTTTGCCTTAGAGCTTCCACCTCCAGGTTTCTCTGTTTTGAATTTTTTTTATGTCTGAGGTAGGAATCTAACTCAAACATACCCTAAACCAAAATGATTCTGTGACTTAACCCATACAGCACATTTTTCTTGAAAGCCTTCTCTAGAAACTGATCTTCCCCTACCCAAGCTGCTTATTCATCCCATTACTGCCTTTTCATATCTTCACTTAATGAGTCTTCAGTGAAACTTTCCCAAGCTTTTTGATGAGATGCAATATTTGTGTAAGAGTTTGTGGCACTTATCTGAGCCATGAAGAAGGAAAGCAAAGAGAAAAACTGAAGCAATGCACAGAGAGCTCCTACTGACCTTCTCAAGGTTATGAAAGCATTAGGGAGTAGAAGCTGGAATGTTTGGTTTGCTTTCAGGTTTTTTTTCCCCTGATTTTCATTTTCTCTAAACCTTCATTTCACAGAATCACAGAAACATGCAGGTTGGCAAAGCCCCTCAGGATCACCAAGTCCAACCTAGAACCCTACTCTACAAGATTCACCTTAAACCATAGCCCTAAGCACCACAGCCAAACTACCCTTAAACACATCCAGGGTTGGTGACTCAACCACCTTCCCTGGGCAGCTCATTCCAGTGCCTTTCCCATTTATGTGGGAAAGCAAAAGAATCAATCCTCACATAACTATTAGTCCAAACCAAACTCAACTTAGGACATGAGCTCAACATTCTGTTAAAAGTGGAAGTGCCAGGCCTACAACCCCAGCTGACAAAACCTTTTCCCTTGCCCTTACAGAATTATGGATACAACTGGCACTTCGGTCTTCCAAGCCAGACTTCTTTCAAATGATTGATCCTGGTAATTGAAACCAAACCACAGCACTCAGTACACATTGCTGCAGAAAAATACAACTGTGACAAAAACCAAAATCAATAAGAAAGCAGTAAGATAGAGCACAGCTAATGTGAAGGTGATACAAAGATTCCAAAGCAGCATGGCATAAAAGAAATACCTAAGTCATTGCACTGGCAAAGAAAGCAAATCATGACAGACAGCCGTGGACAGAGAAGAGCACAATGTCACCCTCTGGCACTCCCTTCTTCAAAATATTGTGGGCAGAAACCAACCACCAAACTCTTTGAGTCATTCACACATGTGACAGTTTGGAGGGGGACCCCAGCTTCCCTTAAGCAAACTACAAAGTCCCATCCCAGGGCACAGACTTGGCTGTGCCAGGATATTGTAATATGGTTATTCTATTTTGCTTTCAGCATCATAGCTTGTAAGACAGTGCCTAGCTGATATTACTCTTAGTAATATTACTCTTTTCCCCTCCCTGCCTTTCCTCCCTTCACTTCTCTCTCCAGGCAGAGCTCGTCCCTACTTATCTCGTGGTCTGTGTGGAGCAGATAGCTCCCAGCTGGCAGGGATTTTTGATCTGCACCATGCAGCCTGCCTAAGCTGGGAAAGGCAGTTTTGACCTACTCTTAGGCTTGCTGAGAGTGGAAGGGGTGGAGGATTCTAGAAGGTTTTAGCCTGATAGACTTGGCCCAGCCTGTGGACGCATTCATCCTAACTCATCACCTTTTGCATACATGAATCTGCAAATAGAATCTCCCTTTAAACTTCCCATCCGTGTGCAGTATCTTCACTCCTACTCTTCAAAAGGAGTAAGTGGCATTTCTGTCCTCCAGTCCCAGGTAGCTCGTGGCCCTGAACTCTCTCTGCTTCCATTAGATATTATTTTTAGATGTTATTTACACCACGGGAGGCTTCCTTTTTAACTCAGATTTAGAAGACCCTTTTTAAAACCTGACATTCTTTCTGACAGCAAGCTGCTAATTGAGAGAAGAAATCCAGTGTCTTTTGTCATCTAATTTGCCAGGATGAGAGACCAAATCAGTAATTTTAAAATGATACTTGATTGAAATATGGTATTATAGGCACAGTTTAATGAAATAATTTATGTGCAAATGGAGCCTATACGAGCAGGCTAAGAGCTAGGACTATAATCACAGCTCCGTTTCCTTCACAGAAACACATCATCCTAGCAAATGTTTTCACACACATCTCTGAAATGCTAATATATATGGAAGGTTTTGTTATCTTTTCATACATATGCTAGACAATTCTCTTTTCATCAAGAAATCTGCAGTTTAAATTAAGAAAACTTGGTAAATGAATTACCTTTCTAACTGTTGTGATGGTTTGGGAGCTCCCTGCCCCCACACACTCTATAAAATCACACAGACTAGACTCAACCAGCTGGAAGTTAAGGACTGAAGCTCTATTTACAGCTTAGCACAATATACAAGCAGAGATATACACTATAGACAGGAATAGTTACAGAAATATGCAAGATAAAGGTAATACAGAAACACCACACCCTTCCCAGCAATCAGAGTCCCCAGGAGAGGCTCCCAACCACCCTTCCACCTTCTTTCCACTCCTATACTTTACCTCAGGGTCTGCCTTACATGCAAGGTGAGTTTGGAGGATCAGCCAGTGGGGTTAGGAGGAGAGTGGTTAGTTGGGTTAACAGAGAGGCCAGAAAGCAAAATCCACAGACAGAGAGACCAAGACTCTCTGTGTCTTCTCTATGTTTGTGTTCTTGTTCTTAAACATCCCAGCAGGCCTATGAGCGAAGTAGACATCACCACTGTTTTCACAGGCTATAATATAATTCTTTTCATTAAAATATGCCAATTAGCCTCAAACCAGCACAACTGTAAACATTTGATTTTGCCTTCAGGACACATGAGCAACTAAGAAATGTGTTTAATAAATAACAGTATTATTTACTTTGGTTAATTTACCAAAATCCTGAAGGGCCACAATGATCCATATTAGCAGCAGGTAAAGCTGCTGTCAGCCACAGTAAAATACTGTGCAAAGAAGGACTCCATAATCAAATAATAGATTAAGGGACATACATTTAAAACGCTGCTTGCACAGTATTTGGCCTTGCTGGGCCATGTAGGTTTTCACACAACCTTCTCCAATCATTTGCTGAAAGAGAATTCACCTCCTTGTCACAATTGCCTGTGTGTGTGACCTACGGGTTTCAATTACATCAAAAAATACACACATAAATATTTTTCTGATCTGTGCAAGTTATAGTTTGGAGTATTATTATTATTATATTACTCATTTTAAGCAAAATTTATGTTTCAGATTTGTAGTAAGAGAGCTCATTTAAGAGAGCTCAGTTCTGGAGCCCTCAGCACAGAAAGGACATGTTGGAACAGGCCAGGAGTAGGCCACAAAGATGGCTGCAGCAGCTCTGCTCTGTACACAGGGTGAGAGAGTTGGGGCTCTGCAGCCTGGAGAAGAGAAGGCTTCCAGAAGACCTTCCAGCATCTGAAGGGGGCCTACAGGAAGGCTGGGGAGGGACTACTGACAAGGTCTTGCAAAGCCAGGACAAGGGGCAATGAGTTTAAACTGGCAGAGGGGAGATTTAGACTGAGTGTTAGGAGGAAGTTCTTTACAGTGAGAGTGGTGAGACACTGGAACAGGTTGCCCAGGGAGGTTGTGGTTGCTTCCTCCCTGGAGGTGTTCAAGGCCAGGCTGGATGAGGCCTTGAGTGACTTGTACTAGTGGGAGGTGTCCCTGCCTATGGCAGAGGGTTGGAACTGGATGATCCTTGAGGTCCCTTCCAACCTTACCATTTTATGATTCTATGATATTTGTACATGTGCATATCAAATCTGGCTGAAGGATGATTTGATGTTATTGTGACTACTGATATGCATCCTAGGATAGTTAGAGGTGACATAATGATTACCTAGTTCTACCTAGCAAGTGGTATTGGAACAGCATCCAAAAGCTATGGTATAGAATCACTCTACCTTATATAGAATATATACCTTATATCAAATATTGATGTTCTGTTTTATTTAAATCCCAAATTGAAAGTTCAGCTGTGATAACTTTCCCAGTTTAGTACAAGGGAAATAACCTTCAAGAAGCAAAACACAAAAGAAAAATCTCTCATACTTAGATAAGAACATTTTGGATTTATTCTTTCTGCATTTAATGGTTATGAATCAATTATTAAAATGCAGACTCTAAATTATTCGCTAAAAATATCTATGAAAAAATAAAATTACACAATCATAACTATATGTAAAATTGAAGCTGTAAAATACAGCTGGTAGATGGAGCATATAGAGCCATCTTTGTTCACAAATGTTTTGTCAGGAGCATCCTCAGGATGGAAACTGTCAGCCAAATGTAAACACTTTCATTATCAGATATTATGATGTCTACAGAAACGTGTTTTGTATCATGTACACAATATACATCTACATAATTTGAACAGGTTGTACCCCTAAAGCTACACTTTCCTCTGTTCCTCATTTTCACCAAAATATTCCTCTTGATTCTAGTAGTATCATTGATGGAAGATCCTCTGAAAACAGCCTAGACAGCTACTTGCATTTTTATTTAGTTTTCTCTTTGCAAAGTAGTATAAACAATTTCAAAGGATTTTTCTACAGTAGAGTCTATGCTATATTAAGCTCATTGCAACCATAAATCATTAATTCAAGCAGCTCCTAACACTCTTTAAAGTAATCTAGAAGATTAAAATGCTCTCTCTCCCTCTCATGGTATCAAGTTTTCAGATTTATCATTGCCACAGATGCTCAGCCTCTACAAGTTGCATATATATTTGCTGGGGAGAAGGAAACAGCTCCCTTTCAGGACACTGATTTCTTTTTGAGAGGATAATCCACTTATGACAGATACAGCTCCTTGTACTTGAAGAAAAAAAGAGGAAAAAAAAAAGAACCAGCAGCTTGAAAAATAAGGTTTTAGAGTAACTTGCCATGGTCCATCCAACTAGCCAAAGCCATTAACAAAGAAGGCCATTAAGCTTTTATGAAAGAAGATATAACTGAGCTTTCTTCACCAAGTTACTGTCTATGGAACCACAGTTTACTTCCCTAGCTAAAAAGTTCTTCAGCAAAGAGGTCCTCATAATGATGATGAAGTCATTGAATCATGGAATAATCTAGGCTGGAAAGAACCTCCAAAAGTCATCTAGTCCAATTCCACCCTCCTGCAGTCAGCAGGGACATCCTCAACTACACCAGGTTGCCTGGAGCCCTATTGAGCCACAGTTTGAGTACCTCCAGGGAAAGGGCCTCAACCACTTCCCTGGGCAATAAACTGTTTGAGTCTTCCTTCAGGACCAACCTAATTTTTAACTTACATAAAAATCTATTCTTAGAATCTTTTTTGTTTTGGTTGCTTTCCTTCAAAAGCTCTTTATGTTACTGTAGTATTCAGAACACAAAACTCTCAGTCCTTAATATACTGCCCCATCAGAAAAAAGGATCTTATTGGTGATCTCTAAAAGATTTTGAATGTCAGCACTGCAGGGGTTAGAAGGAGAAGACAACAAGAATGAGTACTATGATTTTTTCCATGTACTTAACAAGAAAAACACTTTGAAAATACTGTATCTAAAAGACCAAAGATGCAGAACTCTGCACAATTCCTCTGATGTTAATTTTAGTTTAGCTTTAGCTAATAATTCCATGCAAAGCCCAAAACATTGTGAAGTGCACCATCTATTAACTTGCAGAACAGAAATTCTGCAATTTTAGTTTTCTGTGCAGGCCCATCAACATCCATAGCACTAACCAGGGAGTGTAATACCACTGAGTGAAATGATGGCCAAAGATTCTTTTTTTATGAAGCACTTTTAAATTTTTGATGGACTGTGCCGATCTTATCTCAATTAAATTATATTGCATATACTTAAAGGACTGTTAGTTGCATGACACAAGCATGAATATTGCTACAGCAACAGACTACCAAGAACTACAGTCCAGTCTTTCAAAACAATAAATTAGTTTTAAACATCAAGTTAAAACATGGCAGTCTGCAGCAGCTCAGTTTCCAAACAATAAACCATCTGCCTCATTAAATCATCAAGAGCACTCATCCTTTGCTTCCTCTTGGCTAAATTTGTTCTCAAAACTGTTGAGCTGTAGCCAGGCCTAATTCACCATCCTTTCAAGAGCTGTTCTTCTTTTGAATAGCTAAGCACCATCAGCAGGCTTGCTCACTCACTTAGCTGCCACCCTCTCCTTCTAGCTGGAAAAAAATATTTCTTTATTAATTTCATAGCCAGGAAGGTGAGTACTGCATGTAGTGACTTAGCGGGAGGAGGTGGTGGATAGGCTAATTGTCCCACTTCTCTGCTTCTCCCACAACACAGGCATCTTCACAAGAAGTAAGAAATACTATCAACGATACCTCACTCTAGCAGAGACTAGTGAGCATCTCCCCTTAAGAAATCAAAGCACTGCTAAGACTGTCTTAGGAAAACACCACCAAATGTATACAAATATCTCACCTTACAGACAGCAATCTGGATGTTTGTTAACGAGAAACAGATCTGCCACAATCAGAATGAAGAGACAGATCAGACAAATATTTGACTGAAAAATTCAAAACACATCAGAGGGTTGGTTTTTTTCCTGGAATAAAAAGCTGATTACACTAGAGCATGTGGCCTACAGTAAGACTCAAACAAGTTCCAGGGTGGTAAATCCTATCCAGAAGCTATGAACAGAACCACAGCTATTTCAGAGTCTTGATGGCAACGCCACTGAGGTAACAGAAGATGTAGAAATGGTTACCAATAGGACTAAGAGAAAAGCACAACGGTTATCTAAGGCAGCCAGCAAAGGGTCAGAAGACAGCTCCATAGGAGAAAAAAAGGCGTCAAAGAGCCTTTGGATGTTGTAGAGAACAAGAAGATGTCATGCAGATCCCAGAGATTTCTGGAAAAGGCAGTCACATGCCCCACACTTTGCCTGACATCACTCTGTTTGCATGTTCATGACATATATTTGACTAACACCTGCTTAATAACTTCCAAATAATTCCTTCATCTCATTGAACAATGTGCACCATTGCATAATTATTTTTATCACTTCAGATTGTTTTTAGAAATGTTTGGATGCCCAAAATGGACACAGCATGTCATGAGGAGACCACGGTGCTGAATGAAGCAAGCTGCTTCATTTAGACGGTTCTTGTTATTCCTGCAACTATAATGCTTCCTGTTCCTTCAACAAGGTAATGCTGGTGATATAGCCTCAGTAATTAGAATCATAGAATGGCAAGGCTGGAAGGGACTCAAAGATCACCTAGTTCCAACCCCCTGCCATAGGCAGGGACACTTCCCACTAGCACAGCTCACTCAAGGCCTCCTCCAACCTGGCCTTCAACACCTCCAGGGAGGGAGCAGCCACAACCTCCCTGGGCAACCTGTGCCAGTGTCTCACCACCCTCACTGGAAAGAACTTCCTTCTAACATTCAGTTTAAATATCTCCTCTGCCAGTTCAAACCCATTGCCCCTTGTCCTGGCATTGCAAGACCTTGTCAATAGTCCCTCCCCAGCCTTCCTGTAGCCCGCTTCAGATACTGGAAGGCTACTACAAGGTCTCCTTGAAGCCTAATTCACATTAAGCCCTGTATCCTGAGAAATTACTGCCTGGTTATCTCTGTCTGAACACAGCATCTCAGCAGGATGCACTTCAGAAGGGGAGAAAAAACAGCAGGGAAAAAACAAAATAAAGCAACAAAAAACCAACACAGCAAACTTGTTGAGCCAATTTTTCTTGAAATAATCTCAAATTACTGCAGCCCAACCATGCCTGGCAGCATGAGCAACTAGGAGAAAAGTGTTTTCAATGTCAGCACTAAAGGGAATAGTAATCAGGGTTGATCCTACCTTACACAAAGCAGACCTCTAACAGTGCAATGCACCACTCAGATTCACTTCAGAAGTTTTATTTTGCTTAATAAGCAAAATCTTGCTTAAGTATGAGAGAAAACAGATTTTTTCTTTTTCAGGCATTAATCAAAACAGGGCATGTTATCAGTTCTTCCTTGATGTTTCCTGCTGCAGAAAAGTAATACTGGAAATCCCAATCACATTTTAAGACTGTGACCATTCTCGCTGACCTGGAATTCTGTGCCTAGTCTTTATTCCACATTTATTATCCTAAATACTGCTGTTTCAATCAGAAAATTTACTGAGCTATTTCATTCCAGAAGAGTTCATCTTCCTTTGGACACTCCTTTCCCTCCCTCTCCCCATTTATAACAACTACTGTGCCATTTTGTTGCATAGTAGCCCTTCCCTCCAGATCATTTCCGCTCCCTTTTTCATGACAGAGATAGATGCATCTGATAAGTCATAGAAAAGTAAACTTGACAACATTTTCTACTTCCAACTCAATTTCTAATCTGTTTCTACATTGACTCTTTTGCTCCAGTTAACAAAAAAATGATGTCTCTGAGCTCATATCAATTTTAATATTTACAACCTGTCAAAATGATTCACATTCCTCACTGAAGTCTTAGCTCAGGTGTTTCATTGATCAGGTCCCAAATCCCTTTCTATAAGATGAGTCTTAAATCAATCTCTTAGAGCTGGCAGCTTCCCTCACAGAAGGTAAAAGAAAAAAACCCAACATTTTTAGTACACATAAAAGCAAAAGACCTAAATCCTATTTATTTAAGGAATTGATCAACAACTTCCTGAAGTTTCAAGAGAATTTATGTAAATAATCAGCTGCACTGAGAAGAAATACTGTGACAGCAGTGCCAAGTGGTAGTGAGGGGCCTCAATAAGGACATTAAGGTGCTACAGCATGTCCAGAGAACAGTAACTAAGCGGGTGAAGGGCCTTGAACTAGTCTTATGAGGAATGGGTGAAGGAAGTGGGGTTTAGTATGGAAAAGTAGAGGCTGAGGGGAGACCTCGTCACTCTCTACAGCTCCTTAAAAGGAGGTTGGAGTGAGGTAGGTGGTCAGTTTCTTCTCACGTGCAGCAAGTAACAGGAGAGGAGAAAATGTGCTCAAGTTGTGCCAGGAGAGCTTAAAGTTGGATATTAGGGGGAAAATTCTTCACAGAGAGGGTTATCAATCATTGGAACAGGCTGCCAGGGCCATGGAGTCACCATCTCTGGAGGTGTTTAAAAGACATGTGGATATGGTGTTTAGGGATACGGTTTAGTGACAGTGGCTTAACAGTCATGGTGGGATTGCAAGCTCAGGGTGAGTGGTTGGACATGATCTCAAAGGTCTCTTCCAACTTCAACAGCTGAATGATTATCTGGTCTTCCTTTGTGAGCATATACACTCAGCTGGAGCTCCCTCACATGCTCCCAAGGCAAGACCTCAGTGTCATCGAGATTTTGTGTAGCCTATTTGCGCTTCCCCACATCTGTGATCCCAGTTTGCTGACAGAAAGGGCAAGACAGAAGCAAGTTCCAAATCCTTCAGACAAAAAAAATCCCAATGGTGCCAGATTCATGAATAAAATGTTCTTCAGATTTTAAATAACACATTTGGATGGGGAAAAGATAGAAAAATTCATAGAAGTGATTTAATATTTCTCCAAGACCAAGCACTGTAGTAGTGCATTGTCTTCTTACAGTTTTATACTCTATTTCCAGCTGTGAAAGATCCAAGCTGAAGACTGAAAACACAAGACTGTCCAGCCCAGAGGGATTCTCCAGTCCAGAGACAAGCAGCTCTGCATGACAAGTGTTAAATTTCTACATGTAGCTGTGAGCCCAATGTCAACACCAAACACAAGGAGAAAAAAAATAAAATGTGATTTTATGTCTCTACTGATCAACTTTCCTCCTTACAGTCAGCCCTATTTTATGAACAAACACACATGTATGTCCCATTAAGTTGAGAAGGAAGGCCAGGCAGACACATATTGCAGTTCATCAGGTAAGGTCTTCAATATTGAAACAACCTCAGAAGTGTCAGTGCCTTGAGTATCTCAGCTGCACTGAATATCCTGCAACTCTTAAATCTTACCCTTGAGACAATAAGAGTTCGGTCAATTTCACATTTAATTTCTCACTCTTATAAAGTTTGACTTTTCCACCTCATCATACCTTAAAAATTGAAGACATTCCTTGCAATAATAAAATAACTTCTTTCAAGGATGTATGAGATAATTTGATGATCATTCTTTAAAGCAGCAGCTTAAACTTTTCTTGCTGTGAAACTGATGGCATCAATTATATCAACATATAAATGCTCTGCAGAAGCTTTAACATCATTGTGTAACAGCAACTTCTCCCAGTTGGTATGAAACTACAATGGGGTTAACCTCAAGGTCAGAATCTGACAGTAGTGTCTGTCTCTTTTCTCTGTCATTGCCAAGAAAGAATGATCAGATTTGCTTTTATTAAAAGTAATTTAAGGGTTGGGTTTCCTTTGAGGTCATATCTGGTATTTTTCAGTGAGTTCTAGTAACATGTATCCTTATGGTATTGAATTATGACTCCCAGTCCCAGACCACAATGGACAAGGATTTGAGTTTCATGTCATATATTTAATAACAGTGCTGGCTTTTTTTCCCTCCTCTGTTGGTGTTGAGTTTTGTTTGGTTGGTTTTATCCCTTGAGTGAAAAGAAAAATATTCTTCTGTTTAATGGATAGAGAACAGGAACAGTTCTAACACCTGTTTTGCAAACACATCTCAACAGAGCCAAGTACAAGGAGATGACTGTCTCCCTGTACTCTGCTCTGGTGAGGCCACACCTCCAGTGTTGTGTTCAGTTTGGGGCACCTCATTACAAGAGGGATGTGGAGGTGCTGAAGCCAGCGCAGAGGAGGGCAAGGGACCTGGGGAAGGACCTGGAGAACAAATCTGATGAGGAGTGACTGAAGGAGTTGGGGATTATTAATTTGAAGAACAGGAGGCTGAAGGGAGACCTCACAGCTCTCTAAAGCTACCTGAAAGGACGTTGTGGAGAGGCTGCTGCTGGGTTCTTCTCAGAGGTAGTGATAGAACAAGAGGGAATGGCCTCAGTTGCCACTGGGTAGGTTTAGACTGGAAATTATGAAAATTCTATTCCCACCAAGAGTGGTCAGGCATTGGAATGGGCTGCCCACGGGGGTGGTAGAGTCACCAACCCTGGATGTGTTTAAAGGTCATTTGGATTCGATGCTTTGGATGTGATACAGGTGTGCACCTTGTAAAGCAGGGATATTGGTTGGACTTGGTAATCCTGAGGGTCTTTTCCAACCTGAATATTCCTGTGATTCTATGATTCTGAGTGTGGTTTTCCTCCTCTGGGTAATTCTTTCAATAGAGCTACTCACATGAAGAAGCTGCTCATGTGGTTGTGCAAAGAGTTACTGTTAATACACAGTTTCACGATCTGGGGATCAAAGAAGCTGGTATCAAGCAGTTTGAGGCTTGGAATAAAATGGTGGAAGCTGGTGATACAAAGGAAAAGCAAAGGCAATCCAGACTGATTAAGGGATTCCTGAGTTTGCAGCTGTTACACACACACATTTCTTCTGGTTTCCTGCAGTTCTTAATCAAGATAAGCATCAGCAAGAGGCACATTTGCAAAAGCATCCTAAAAATGTGAATATATAAAACGATACACTTGTGTTCTTACACACACACTGCTAACTGTCTTTTGGTAACCAGGGAACTGCTTACCCACTCCCTGTATCCCTGCATAGATACTGCTTAGATGTCTCCTGTGGAGATTTGTTATCCAGTAATACTTCTGGGAAATGGTAAAAATCTGTCTTACTAAAAACAATAATCACAAAATGATTGCTCTGTATCCTCTTGTTGTTGCTCTCTTTCCATTTCCCCCAAACCCTGAGCAGTTCACCACCATAAAAAAAAAATAAAATAAAAAAAAAAGATAGTTACAAGTTTCAAAAGTGTATAAAAGTAGATCAAAGTTGAAAACTTCCTTTCCTTACCTTTCTTGGACTGAAAAATGTTTGGGGTTTGTGTTTCTAAACTTAAAATCACAACTGCTCCCTTGATATGTCTTTTGTGACATGTTCCACCCCAGAGCAAAAACTTACAATGCTAGGAACAAGGGATTGTAATGGAAATAGTAACAAACCTCTCAACTACAGCAGTGCTATCAAGGCATGATTACAATTGGTTTAGGTTTGAACTGAGAGCTCCCACCTTCCATCTATCTATAAACTTGAAAGGCAGTGTCATGTTTGCAAAGATGGTGAAAAGAAAAAAAAAAAATAAAAAAATCAAGCTATAGTGCAAGATAACAGGAAACAATAAAGTTGTACACTTAAAACAAAGTGGAACCAAAGTGTGCAACAGCACAGTGTAAAAAAGCAAGATAATTTTGACAAAGCAGCTTCATGAACACCAGCATACTCAGATGCACAAAAACATCGGATCAGGAGATACTGAAAAAGGATAAAAGGGGCAAAAAGGATAAAAATGGTAGGTTTATATTTGCCTTAAGGTGTCACAACTCTCCAAAACTTCTCAGCACTCTGAAATCCTCACACTAACTACAGATCCAGCATTAATACATGACAGCCGGACTTAACACTCCATCACAAGACTAGGGTACATATTTTAACACTCTTTGATACTGAAGCACAGGCACTGTTAGTTGAGAAACTTCCAGAAATATCAATTTATGCACATGCCAATCCTAAAGATTTTTCCAACACATAAGATATTCATGATGGTTTGGGAGTTCCCCACCACCCCCCACCCCATTTTGTAAAATCCCCCAGACTAGAACTCAGCCAGCTGGAAGTTAAGGACTGAAGCTCTATTTACAGCTCAGCACAATATACAAACAGAGATATACACTATAGACAGGAATAGTTACAGAAATAGACAAGTTAAAGGTAATAGACATACACAATCCCCCTCCCAGAAATCAGAGTCCCCAGGAGGGGCTCCCAACCAACCTTCCACCTTCACCCCACCCCTCTACCTTACCCCAAGGTTTGCCTTACATGCAGGATGAGTTTGGAGGATGGGTCAGGGGGGTTAGAAGGAAAGTGGTTAGTGAGGTTACTCGACAGAGAGGAGAAGAGCAAGAAGCTAGAGTGCCCGAGAGATGACTGCAAGCCCCAGTGTCTTATCTTTGTTTTGTATTCTTATTCTTAAACATCTCAGCAAGCCTGTGAGTGAAGTAGACATCACCACTGTTTCCTTTTCACAGCCCATAATATAATTTTCTCCATTAAAATATTCCAGTTAGCCTCAAACCAGCACAATACTACAGAAGGACCACCTCTGGTTAGCATTCTCAAACTTCAAATGCGCATAGCCAAGCCAAAACACGACTGTGATACACCACATCCAGACCACTCCATTCTATGTAACAAAATACTTGCAGCTATGAAATCTTCATAAGGAAAGGAAAAGAAACAAACCCCAAACATTTGTTTCCTAAATACCCAAGAACACAGAGTACTAAACACTTGCCCTTAAAATGAGACCACGTTACCATAAGCATCTCCGAAGCCAGGATTGCCTTCAAAGCATTTTGGATGCTGCTCTGCCCTCAGTAACTAAAGAGGATTCTTTCATAAATGTTGAATCCATGTCACAACACAAAGCATCTCTTTAGATAACTCAAACACATATTTCTCAGCAATAAAATACTGAAAAGTGAGATAGTTTTTCTTGATACCAGTTTTTACTGAAACTCAACCAGCTAAAACATGGATATAGCAGTGAAACACAATCTCCTCCATTCAAAATGCCATTGAAGTTCACCTGGTCTATGAAGCTCATGTCTGGTAGCAAGTCACAGAATATTCACTGCAACAGTTTAGAATAATAGAATCATAGGTTGGAAGGGACCTCAAGGACCATCTAGTTCCAAATCCTTGCCATAGGCAGGGACACCTCCCACTAGTACAGGTTACTCAAGGCCTCATCCAATCTGGCCTTGAACACCTCCAGAGAAGGAGCATCCACAAACTCCCTGGGCAACCTGTGCCAGTGCCTCACCATGCTCACTGTGCACAGAAATAAAATTAATAAAGAAGCGAAAAGATCTTTCATATTTTTTTAGCAGCCTTTGCTGATTACTTAAAAGCCTTTATTTCTATTGGATTCAGTCTATGTGTATGGTATGGGAAAGGAGAAGGAAGAATTAAGTCACTAACAGTGTCACGGTAGGTCTAAGCAGGCCAAATTAGGTTTGTACGTGTCCTGGCTTGCCCAGGCATACTTTTCTGCTCTCCCTCCTTCTCTTTTGGGGAGAGCAACCATGGGAAAAAGGACGAAGAAGCTGGAGCCACTAATCCTGGTGTCTGTGGCCTGCCCAGCAACTGCAGTAAACAAGGTGCACAGGGTTGCCTTGTGCAAGGCTGGGTTCTGCCCAAAAAAGGGTAAAGTAAGCCTATGGCTTCACCCAATATGGTCACATCTTGGCTAACTGCCATTGGGTTGGCTATCCTGTGGCCAAAGGCCCATTAGTCTCAGGTTGTATTGGATAAAAGGAGATGAGCAGGGAGCAGTGTGTGCACTTTGCCATTCCAAGGTGTGGCTGCTATTGCATCCCTGCCTGCTGCCTCACTGACCCTGAGCTGAGGCTCTGATCCCTGTCACGCGTTTGGCCTGCATAGCCACTACAAACAGGCAGCTGGACAACATCTAAATGAAAAAAATCTCCTTAGGTGCATTTCATTTTGCTGTCAAAGGAAAGCAGTGGTGTTTTGATGGCTGTTACCCACTACTGCCATTAACACAAGCACAAACAGAGCCGAAGTTGTTGCACCAATGTTCTGCAACCTGCTGATATAGACAATGCCATTAACTAATTAACAAAATAACCTGCACTGCTTTATGTAGCTCAGAAAAATATAATAGGTGTGCATACTTATCCACATATAAGTTAGTATGCATGGATGGATGGTATGCATAGCTAACACTAACTGTTTAATTCTTTTCCTTTAATCCCATCACGCTAATAACATTCATCACTGATTTTAGTCAAATTCAAATCACAAGTACCTTACAAGACTAATATGTAGTCACAAGTGCTCTCTGAAATCCTCCAGTGAATAATTTTTACTGCTCTGGTTAGTGAAAGGTAAAAGACAGATTTTAGCTATGTACAGGAACTGTGACATTATTTCATCTTCCCATTAGGAAGAGCATCTTACATTAGAGTTCAGTCATAAACTTCCATCTTCTTCTGTCTTAAAAAAAAATTACCTGAACAAACTGCTCTTTTTAAAAGCACTATTAAAGGATATTTCCATAGAACAAAGAAATTACTTACAAGACAACATGCACATGTTCCAAGTTCTCTGACACATAAATTGTGAGTTAGAACTGTTGTCACCTGGCCCAAGCGACAGACTGAGGAGATCTCACAGGAAACACTGGAATCATAGAATGTTAAGGCTGGAAGGGACATCAAGGATCATCTAGTTCCAACCCCCTGCCATAGGCAGGGACACCTCCCACTAGTACAGGTTACTCAAGGCCTTGTCCAACCTGGCCTTGAACACCTCCAGGGAGGGAGCAGGGACGCCTTGCTCACCTCCATGACTTGGCAGAGTGACTTACAAAACTATTTATGAATAGCAAACACTTTTGCTTTTGGCAAACACAAGGTTGCACCAAATGTCAGGCCCCTCAACATTTTCTGGAGAGAAAGTCACCTTCAGGCTATTTGGCAAAAGTCTTCACAAGTCAGAGTTGGAATGATGTAAATTAGATACAGTTGCATCACCCAATTTCCAACAGTATAGTTTCCAGGGATGAAAATTATAAATATTTAGTAGTACTTACAGACTAAGCATTTGGTATACACTTGCCAAATGTAATTCTGTGTCTTCTCAGATTTAGAAGAGCGAGTCTTAATTTTGATCGCAAACACTGAGATAAGTGGAATTTCTGAAAGCATTTCCAGCTTTTTATCTGCCTACCAGATTGAGTTCTCCACACACCACAGAGAAATTCTTAGAGATGCTTTCCATTCCAGAGCTGCTTACATCCATGACTATTCTCAGGAGCCATCATCATCTGTTTGATGGCTAGAACACAAGTGAGAAGAGCTGACAGTGATGAGACCTGCATGGAGAGGCTGTTGGGACCTCCAGCCTTTAAAGCCTCTGTCCCAGTCTAAAATAAACAGAAATCCTTAGGTCTTGTCAGGGTTAAAAAAGTAAATCTCTCTTTGAGCTGAGCCTCTCACAGGAGCCCATTGCAGGGTATAGTACTCTGAACTTCATTTTTAATAAGGTTTAGACTGTCCCACTGTAATAGGAAAGCAATCCCTGATGTAACCACTCAAGGTTAGAATTTCAAAAATCTTCATTAAAAAATGTGCCGGTTTACCATCCTGATTCATGGTACGCTGCCTTTACTAATTAAATTAATAGCTACACTTGCTTACTAAAGAGATTAACTTCTGCATTGCCCTCACTAGATGGGTTAGTTGCTAGGCAGCTCTCACTGGAGATTTGGCACTATGTTCTTATCTCTGAGGACAAAGGCTGCTATGCATCTTTCACGAAGAGAATGAATGCTACACTGCTCTCAGGAAGAGCATGCATCTCAGTCTTTATATCTCAATTGCTTCCCTTTAATTATTTTAATCACTTGGTGCATTCTAGTGTTGCAAGCCTAGTTAATCTGGAGTATATTTTGACTTGCATGCTATGGAATTGCTTCCATTTTTCCCCTCCCTTGTCACTCTGCAACGTCACAATTCCTTCCAAGTCATTTGTGACAGTCTTGCACTCCAGAGCCTGCCATGCCTACTGCTGCAGTAATGCTCAGCCTGACATCACAGTATTTTCCTAGCCACTGAACTGCTGGTTGTCAAATGTTTGTTTACTTTGTTCATTTGATTGCACACCTCCTATCTAGGAAATCACACCTTTTATTAACAGTCCCATTGTGCCAAATGCCTAAATACAAGAAGCACAGTTCCTCTGACATGGCTGAGGATGTAATTTATGGCACCAACAGTCTAGTCCCCTTTTCTGGACCTCCAGGTACCCCAGATATGGTTATAATAGCTGCAGTACCCAGATGATTCCTGAAAAATTAGATGGCAGCATTGTTTTCTGACTGACAATCTGGTCTATTTTCCCTAGTGACTAGATCCACATAGAGCTCACATCCTTGTGCCACGTCAGCATCTAAGGAAAATCAGCTTAGCTCTGCAGATCTCAAAGCTAAGCCACAGTTCCTAACCCCCAAACCAAAACAACCCAAAAGTAAAACAACTAAAATCTTCAGGTTTAAGCTGCAACTGAAACTCATTCCTGGACAACCTCTGTCATATGGAGCACTGGAGTCCTGTGTGCAGTTCCAGAGTCCTCAGCACAGGAAGGACATGGAAGTGTTGGAGTCGGTCCAGAGGAGGACCATGAAGATCAGAGGGCTGGAGCAGTTCTCCTATGAGGGCAGGTTGAGAGAGTTGGGACTCTGCAGCCTAGAGAAGAGAAGGCTTCCAAGAGAGACCTTAGAGTAGTTTTCCAGTATCTGAAGGGGGCCTACAGGAAGGGAGGGACTATTGACAAGGTCTTGTAATGACAGGACAAGGGGCAATGGGTTTGAACGGGCAGAGGGGAGATTTAGACTGGATGTCAGGAGGAAGTTTGCAGTGAGGGTGGTGAAGCACTGGCACAGGTTGCCCAGGGAGGTTGTGGCTGCTCCCTACCTGGAGTGTTCAAGGCCAGGTTGGAGGAGGCCTTGAGTGACCTGTACTAGTGGGAGGTGTCCCTGCCTAAGTCAGAGGATTTGAACTAGATGATCCTTGAGGTCCCTTCCAACCTTACCATTCTATGATTCTATATTCTGAATAAAGCAACACAGATCCTAAAAGTGATATGCCTAACAGTGTTATTCAGAGCATGCTTCCAATGAATTGGTTTGCAAAATGATGTAGTGACTACTAAATGGGAGGAAATTAACTGCAGCCGAAAACTATAGTCCTTTTAAAAGTTAAATTCATATAACTTGGAAAAATTTATCCTTTTATAATTTACAATTTTTCTATAACCACATCAGGTAAATTTACACCAACCTGTGCTTGGCTATTTTGCTTCCTGCCACGCAGCTCATTTTATCCCTTTTTGAGTACTAACTATCCTCTATGTGTTACTCCTGTAATGTAATTATTCCAAAAAGCACCACTTAACTGGATGGTCCAAACTCTAGAGAGATTAATATAAAAAAAAAAAACCCAGCCTTGAATAATTAATAAAATATCCATACAAATTCAAATTCCCTTGTTCAATAAAGAAATCATATAATTCATATTCTTTGTAATGAATAAGTGAGCACAGGAAAGTTGAAACATTTTTATAAATAATTTGCCTACCCTTTTGCCCAGTTGTGAGAATTGGCAAGGTTCCTCCCAATTATGTGGAGTGAAAAAAAAAAAATAAAGGGGGGAAAAAAAAAATCAGTCAGCAATAGTTTTGGTTTTTTCCCCAAGAACAAACAGACAATCCTCTCCTGGCTATGGAGAACACAAGACCTCAACATAAGGAGAAATATCTTTCCAGTGAGGGTGACAGCACTGGAACAGGTTGCCCAGAGAGGCTGTGGACTCTCCTTTTCTAAAGACTTTCAAAACCCACCTGGATGCATTCCTGTGTGAACTACCCTAAGTGATTCTGCTTGGCAGAGGGGTTGACCCTGATGATCTCTGGATGTCTCTTCCAACATCTGTGATTCTGTGAAGACAAAAGAAAGAATACAACAGAGAAAGTCGGTCAGTTCTGTGAAAATATTAAGTTCTTAAGGTTGGGCTGGGGAAAAAAAAAAAAAAAAGTGATAAAATCTTTACAAGTTGAAAAGAAAAGATCCTGATAATGTTGACCTCATAAGAATAACAAATCATGCCTTTGTTTTTAAATGAAGGTTAAATCGTGCTATGAGTTGGCATTGAGGATCTTGATCTTTTTCAGCATGCCAGGAATTGTTTCAAAAAAAATAAAATTAAAAACTCAAACTGTCTTTTTTTTTTTTTTCCCCTCCCTGTAAATATCAAAGTCATGCCTGCTCAGAATAAAAACATAAGGTATCCACCTTGCTTTAAGGCACTTTTCTTTGAATGTGTCAGTGCTTTTTTGACATTTCATGGAAAAAACAGTGAATATTCAGAAATTTGCCTGAAAATTTACCTCTTCTGGGACATCATTTTGAAGTATAGTCTGCTAATGATGAATTAGTTACTGGGAAGTATTTGAGACTGACAGGCATAATTTATACTGTAAAGTCACACTTTCTTCCCCTCCCCCACACTCTCTATTAGCACATTGAAAAGTGCTTTAGAAAGATGTGCAAATATGTGTGCAGGAGACCCTTGAATCTTAAGACTCAAGGAAAATATTGCAATTTCTATGAATCTCAAAGCAGCTGGGATTAAAATAAAAAAATCATGGAGTAATGCAAAAAATAATAGATGGTATGTTCTGCTACTTGGAATAATTAAATATATAATCTATGTATGATAATTATCTAATAATAGGATGCTAACTGTATAATAACCTAGAAATGCACTAATTTTCAATACATTAGTATGGCCTTTAAACTCCTTCCCTTCTGACCAGCTCCTGATTGTGGTATTTTTCCATAAGCAGGCACATCCATACCTACAGGCTTTGCTACTTCAGAGTTGCAGCTATTGTACAATGAAAAAAAAAATAATCAGAACTGGTGAGTTTCACCTTGGTTACACAACAAAACAGTTTAGAGACATCCAGCTGCTTCAAAATTGACAGCTGTACAATGGATGATATTAACACTTGAGTACAGAACATGGTATAATTTTTTACTTCAAAACAGAACAACTTGGAAAGAGGCAGGCAACAGGGTTTTGTCAGCTTTCCAAAAGACCCTTTTGATTGCCTATTTCTCCTCTTATTTTTCAGATGAAGCTTTGAGAATGCTGGCAAGGCTTGGAAGCCAAAGGTGATAGAGCAGAAGTTCCCCAAACACCATTCAGATTCCTCAATATCTTACCAGGGAAATTCACTGTACAAGTGGCTCACTGCTTACTGAGGAGGTGTAAGCTGAGAATGAATGAAAGAATTTCAACATGTGTCAGCCAATCCACTTCATGTGACGCAAAATAGTTACTAAAGAATTTTTTATAATGTTGGGTTTTGGTTTATTTATTGTTTTGTTTTTTGTTTGGTTTTTTTTATTGGTTGGTTATGTTGTTTATGGGTTTGGGGGGGGGTGTTTGTTTTTGTTGTGTTTTTGTCTGGTTGGGGTTTTTTTGTTTGTTTTTTGTTTTGCTTTTGGTTTTTGGGGGTTTTTTTTGAAGGAAGTTACAGGTAGTAGGTTGAAAATGTTAGAAAGATGCAGTGGAGGTACACCCTAGACATAGAGAAGAACTTAGCATTTAGCAGAACACTTAAAGTCAATAGAAATAGCATCTGAAAATGCCCTCCATACATCAACTGAGAAAAGACAGAAGCTGAACAATTTGTACTATCTTCAGCAGCAAATACACACAGATTACTGTGGGTCCACCATCACATTCTGAGTCTGTCTGCTATGGCATCAGTCGAGTTAGCTCTGTCTGTATTTCTATACAGGCATTTAGAGAGTGCTATTTCAAAGTTCATTGCTGATCTCCCTCTATGAGCATGAGAAGAGTAACTGCAGATCCTGTCTCAGCAATCACATGGACAATATTTTCTCTCTGTTCTGCCCCTGTTGCTTATCTTCACTGCTGACATCATTCAGATGTTCTAATGGCTATAGATTTTGGAGTAGACACATTAGACCTTAAAACTTGCACTGAGATCAGATGATTATACACTTGTAAGTGCATTGTGCAGCACAGGTAGGCTAACGTGTCAGAACTAAAATGTTGGACATACTATCTTTATAAGATCATGATTAGAGCTTCATAAATCAAAGATCTGAGTGCAATTTTATTTATCTTCAGCAGTACATATTTTTGTAATGATATTTTACCAAATGTACCTGACCATTTTGCTGACAGTATTTCAAGGCAGTCCTGTCAGGCAAACAATGTGACAGTAAAAAGATTGTGGAATATGTGTGAGGGAGACAGTAATTGATGTAACAGATAATAAAATCTAATGCACATGCAGCTTTTACCTGAGGAGGAAGTAGCACAAAACCCACAAAATAACAGAACTTTATTGGTTAGGAGGGATCTCCAAAGATCAAGTCCAACCTCCCTGCCAAGGCAGGATCACCCAGGGTAGTTCACACAGGAACACATCCAGGCAGGTTCTGAAAGTCTCCAGAGAAGGAGACTCCATAATCTCTCTGGGCAGCCTCTTCTAGGGTTGTGTTGTCCTCACTGTAATGAAGTTTCTCCTCATGCTGAGGTGAAACCTTCTCTGTTCGAGTTTGTAGCTGTTTTGCTCCTTGGCTTACTGCTGCTGACCACTGAAAAGAGCCTGGGCCCAGACACTTGACACCCACCCCTGTGGTGGAAGGCCTAAATTATACTTGAACACCCATGTTGCAGACACACACCCGCCTCCCTTTTCCCCTTCTTCCCGGGTGGAAGAAGCGTGGGAAGGCAGACAAAAGCCTTGGTGCCTTTCAGTCTGCTTTGGAGACTCCATATTCAGAGTTACCATACAACCTGTTTTGTTCTCTAGTAAACAAAGGTCACAGTGCTGGGCTTGTTCATCTCCCTTTATTTGTGAGGTGACTGGAGATTGGATCCAGGAATGTTTTTTGCCTGTTGCTATTGCTCAAAACACTCAGTCAAAACTCTTAAAAACCCCAACCAACTAATTTTATTCGCTGCTACTGCTATTATTTTGTCTGCTACCTGTTTGTATTGCTTGACATCACATAGCGGGGGACTTACCTTTTCCCCACAACCGGCGGGCCTGACCCCGTCTGTCTTGTCGTGTCGAACCAGGGGCCTGCAGGGTTTGCCCCGCGCTGGGGTACAGCTGCCCACCTGACCTCAGCCCAGCCCCAGGCCGTTTGATGCTGGCCGAGCCCAACAAACAGCCCCGCGGCAACTTTGTGACACTGCGACTTGCAGGTCTGCCGCTCTAGATCGAGAACCGAGCAGCCAATCGGCCTGCTTCAGCCCGGAAATCGGCATCCTGCTTCGCCCAGGGGCTGACTGCTCCAATAACCTCCTGAGAGCCACGGGAGGTTTGCCCCGCGTCCGTGGGTCTCCTCAGTCAGCGTGTTCCAATGGAGCTACGCAAGCAGCGAAACCAGATCACATCACAGCCACATGGAAGGCCACCACGCGGCAGGGACTCTATTTTTCTTCATTTAAGTTTCTATCCATACTTTTGGGTTATAAATACTGAGGCTCCAACCTGTAAAGAGCTATAGAATAGGATATTGTTTATTAAGATTTATGTTAAGCCTTGTGTAAAGGTTAAACTATAAATTCGCCGGTACAGTTGCCAGACGCCCCCTCCACAGGAGACAGCCCCCTCCACAGGAGACATTGCCAGATAAGATATCANCCAGTGAGTAAATTAACTCTCTTTCTGAAATTCGTTAAAGCTTATGTTTAGTCTTAAGGCGGCAGTTTGTGCTGCAGGACTCTATAGCTGTTCACATTTTCTAAACGTCTCTTAAAATCATGTAGCTTGATTAAATATATATACATTATATATATACATATATATGTATATATATATATATGAAATNTAAAATATATTTATATATATAAAATATATTTAGATATATGCATTCTGCAGAGATAGTTTTACCGATAGCATATTAGAATCTGTGTGTGAGTTGTGAATAAGTTTGGGACGTTTTCTTTATGTAATAAAAATATTTAATATTTTTATACCAGCCTCATTACAATTCATTTATAACCCAGATTCAAACCCCTCCTTAGCAACCCCTCAGTTATTTGTACACATGGATCAGATCTCCTCTCAGCCTTCTCTTCTCCAGGCTAAACAGTCCCAGGGCTCTCAGTCTGTCTTGGTAGGGGAGATGCTCGAGTCCCCTAATTATCCTAGTGGCTCTCTGCTGGACTCTCTCCAGCAGGTCCCTGTCTCTCCTAACTGGGGAACCCCAAACTGGACACAGGTGTGTTCTCACTGGGGCAGAATAGAATGGAAGAGAGAGTGGCAGCCTCTCAAAGCTAGTATGACTCAGAAAATATACAGTCACTGAACTATGCCATTCATGGCAAGTAATGAACCATGATAATGTACTTACTTTGCTATATGAAGATATTTAGAAGACTCATAAGGGTTGTTTGGCCTAAGAATAGGTTTATAAACTGGCTTACATTGTCAGCTGAAATGCTTCTAAATCTGAAACTTCTTCAGTACTATTGTCCTCGTAAGATTATTGGAAGACAAGAAATCATCCTCATCAGTCGTTCTTGTTTAAATCTTAATCATGCAAGAAGACAGAGAAAGAGCTTTTGTTGTAGGCACTCCCAATATAATTCAGATAGAGAAAGATTTTCCAAAATTATATTCTATTTCCATTATTGATGTTCAGTGCAAGAATCCTATTTGGATCCATTGTTTCAATTTGTTTGTCAAAATGTTTAATCAGGACAGGGTTTGTATCCAACTCATACCCCAACACTCTCAAAGCCTTTCCAAAACTGGAGTAGATACATCTTAAAAAAAAAAAAACAACCAACAAAAAACAACCAAAAAAACACCCCCAACAAACAAACAACAAAACAAAACCCAAAAAAACAACTTACTTTTTCCTCAAGAAACTTTTGCCACTGCAGATGCTACCAGTGCCATTTGAATCCCAGTCTCTACAAGATATCACCACCACAAGCAAACATCTCAATATGAACACACAACATAATTTTATAAACTCACAACCTAGAGTCACAGAACTCCAAATCTCACACTTAGCATTTTAACCACAATGAAGTGAACAGAATAATTTCTGGTTTTTTTATTATCCCAGACAGTTGTTTTTTATCTGTGATACTGAAAAAATCAGTAAAATGAAATACCTGAAAACTTAGGTGTTGGTTTCTTGCTTTTTATTTAACCAGAAGAAAGCAAAAGGACACTAAAGGTGAAACAAACATTACTGAAAGACAACCTTCCTCCACTGAAGGAACAAGAAATGTCATTCTCCCCACAGCAAGGACTTACAAAGAAAAACAAAAAAGCTGTGTCTATCATGACAAAGAAACAGACAGCTTCCCTATCTATAACCCATACAAAACCTGCACAGAGAATAAAGTTTGTTCAGTTATCAGCCTTCTGTATTTAGCATGGAAATCATGACACTGCAAACTACTTGACTGCTGAGGGACAGCATAAACAAAATTCTCCACACTGAGATTTTGACCAAAATGTATTTTTTTAAGTTTCGCATTTTCGTTCAACAAAGATTAATATCCCCCAGCTCCCCAACACGCACTCTGCCTGCCACCCTGTCTCCTTCCTGAAAAGATCCTCTGCTAGGTGTTGCAATCATAGAATCATAGAATGGTAAGGTTGGAAGGGACCTCAAGGATCATCTAGTTCCAACCCCCTGCCACAGTCAGGGACACCTCCCACTAGTACAGGTCACTCAAGGCCTCCTCCAACCTGGCCTTCCACACCTCCANTAAGGTCTCCTGGTAGCCTTCTCTTCTGCAGGCTGCAGAGCCCCAACTCTCTCAGTCTGTCCTCACAGCAGAGTTGCTGCAGCCCTCTGATCATCTTTGTGGCCTCCTCTGGACCCACTCCAACACTTCCATGTCCTTTCTGTGCTGAGGGTTCCAGAACTGTACACAGGGCTCCAGGTAGGGTCTGAAGAGAACAGAGTTAAGGGGCAGAATCCTCTCCCTTGGCCTGCTGCCCACACTGCTCTTGCTGCAGCCCAGCACTCGGTTGCTGTCTGGGCTGCATGTGCACACTGCAGGTTCATGTTGAGCTTTTCATCACCCCAGAACCCAGGTCCTTTTCCTCAGGGCTGCTCTCAGCCATTCACCACCCAGCCTGTATTTGTGCTTGCGATTGTATGCGCTCAGATTAGTCACTTGCACATCACAAACACTACCATGTCTTCAGGAAGGCTCCATGCCCAGAAGGGATGTGAAATCAGCTAGTCACAACAGTAACCCATGAATCCAGGTCAGACTATGGAAAATCTTATACTGCTACTACAAATACAGTGCAGTATCATCCAAAAGTCTCCAAATAATGGGCAACATAGAAACCCAGAGGAAGCTAGGCAAGAGATCAGCCTAGTTACTGTGCAGTAAAGTGTGTGACTGTAGAGCAATAAAAAGCAAAGGGAGAAGGAGTGATGAGCTTCACATCCATCAGATAAACTGCTACACGTGCTGGGTTTGACACAACTAATGCAACTTAAGATACATAAAAATACAGTGAGTTTTCACAACAGAACAGCTATGTTATTTTCCCGTATTCTTTCACTTCCATTCTGCCATTTAAAGAACATTCTTCCAGTTGAATTGTTTTACTTAGGGCCTAACTGCTGCCAAATTTTAATTCTTAACAACAACAACAAATAAAAATCTGTGTCTTTGTAGTTTATTAAGTTTAGCAGGTAAACAAGTACCAGAGAAACACTGCAGTAACAATAATTTCACACACAGAATTCCACAACCTCCCTGGGCAACCTGTGCCAGTGCCTCACCACCCTCACTGTCAAGAGCTTCCTCCTGGGAATAATTTCAGCCAAACCCATTTCAGACATGGTCTTAATTGAAAATTAACTTATGTGCCATCAAAATAAACGTAAGGCTTTGCTTGATCTCAAATCAGAAAGAGTGATCTGGCATAGGCAATCCTGATCTGGCAAAGAGAGCTTGGACTAGATGATCCCTTGAGGTCCCTCCCAGCCTCTGACTTACGTGATTCTGTGAAGAGCAAATTGTATCATTTACCCTGGTCCTGACCTAACACCATTTTACTATCAGCTCTTGCAAGAAGTTTGGAAGAAGAGACCACAGATAAAATATATTTGGTCTCCACCTGTTTTTTAGAGAATGGCTTAAAAAATAATCCTTGAATCTGGGTCTAAAAATTTCTGACTTAGGGAACTATTTTTCAGGGTGGTTGGGTCTGAAAGAATGAATTCAGTTGGTTTTTTTTTCCCACCCACAGGATATGTCCCTTCTTAAAATTCTGTGTGTGAGGAATTATTCCTCTCAAGTGCAAACTCCATTATTCATAGAGCTCTAAGCAAACCCCTACTTAGGAGAATCCTCTCGTGTCAGTCACTGGGAATTCAGCAAGATTAAAACAATCAGGATTTGGCACTGAACACCACGGCCAATGCATTGTTTTCTTTTCACTCACTGTTTTAAAGTGGTCAGGCTACAAAAATTCTTCTTTTACCACTTTTCCACACAATTTCTCACAGAAATTCTTTCAGTAAATTAGTTTTAGTTAAAGAAGACTTAAGCCAGAACAATTTGTTATACAAGTTCTTTTCAGACACTGAGTTTCTCATAAAAATAGCAACAGAAAGGAATTCCCCTGACTCTCTTTGATGTTGGAGATGTCTCTGAGCATCCCTATCTTAGGAAAACAGGTGAATTATACCTTCAACAAAATAACTTTTCGTAGTTTTTCTCCTCTGACAAAGAGCTATTTTATTTTCTGTTAAGATTCCTGAACCTGATCTCATTTCTCAATGGACTGCAGAAGAAGTTAATTTAAAATAAAATATACGTATATAAGGTTGAAAAATCCAAGCAAACAATCATAAATGTTGAGTTAATTGCATTTCAATATATCTGGGGTTTTTGGGTGTTTGTTTGTTTGTTTTTGTTTTTTATCTCAGCACTGAGAAGGAAAATAAAAATCACAAAATAGTAAGGTTGGGAGGGACCTCAAAGATCATTTAGTTCTAACCCCCTGCCATAAGCAGGGACACATCCCACTAGCACAGCTCACTCAAGACCTCGTCCAACCTGGCCTTGAACACCTCCAGGGAGAGAGTAGCCACAACCTCCCTGGCCAACCTGTGCCAGTGTCTCACCACCCTCACTGGAAAGAGCTTCCACCTAACATCCAGTTTCAGTCTCCCCTCTGCCAGTTTAAACCCATTGCCCCTTGTCCTGGCATTGCAAGACCTTGTCAGTTGTCCCTCCCCAGCCTTCCTGTAGGTCCCCTTCAGATCCTGGAAGGCTACTCTGAGGTCTCCTGGAAGCCTTCTCTTCTCCAGGCTGCAGAGCCCCAACTCTCTCAGCCTGTCCTCATAGCAGAGTTGCTGCAGCCCTCTGATTATCTTCATGGCCTCCTCTGGACCCCTTCCCAACACTCCCTTGTCCTTTCTGTGCTGAGGGCTCCAGAACTGTACAGAGTATTCTAGATTTCAATATATGCCTTTTTTTCTAGTTTTATTTTTTTTTTAAATCTCAGCACTGAGAAGGAAAATAAAAATCCTCTAGATGTTCTTAGAAATGAACAAATGTCACAGCTGCTTAGAAACAGTTTTTCATACCTTTGCAATAGTATTTTCCATGCACTTTGTGGACCATTAAGATGATCTAATCTATGAACTGAAAGGATTGCTCCTCAGAAAGTGCAGTCCCTGGGCTACCTGCAGTACCAGAACACTCAAAGTTAACTGGTGAGTGAAGTCTCACAGTAACAACTGACATTTCTTTTAACATTTTAACTAAAATAGTTATCTCTCCAAATCACTCATGCCATGTTGAAGCAAATCTTCACTGCAATAGTGCAACTTGATCTTACAAAAATATATAACCAGCACTTTATAGGTGATGTCTCCAAGACTTACAATCTACAGGGAGTATCAAGTGTGTGGCACCAGTTTACAAACAGTACTCACAGCCTGGTAGTAGAAGCAGCTAAAACCCACTAGAGTAAAAATCACACACACACACACAAAAATCCTTATTGAAAGGTTTATGTGAAGCCTAATACTAGAATTATTTTTTTTTCCACTCATAAAACTGAGAGCAGAAATTACTTTAGTCTTTACCAGCCCTCTCTGATTTGAAGTCAGTATCAAATGCTGTGTGCATGTTTGTGAGTGCAGAAAGAACAAGGTTGGACTCTCTGCTTGGGGTTCACACTTGTTTCATTTTAATTAAGGAATACTTTGCCAAGTTCCCCAGGCTAATGCAAGTCTAATTGAAGTCAATACTAAGTCCAATACGTTGCCATATGTGCAATCTAAATTCACATCCTAAGTTCACCTCAAGCAGATGAGAATACTGTGGGTGGACCTAATAGAGCTTGCAAAGGGACATGAACAGTTCACATCCCTTGAGGTGCCTAAAAAACAGCACCAGCAGTCTGCTGGAAGCTGCAAATAGAGAAGGAAGATGTAGCATCAAAAGTCAGCTGCAGTCAGTGAGGTCCACACGGACCTGGCTGAAAAAGATGGGCTAAATGAAAGTGTCTGCTGCCTGCGTCTATGGCAATGCTTCTATGGGAAGCCTTGGGACTCCTTTTCCCCAACAAAACAAAACAAAACAAACAAACAAACAAAAAAAGCAAACAAACAACAAAAAAAACACCACCCACACCCAAAAATGCCAGGTTCCAAAGCCACACACTCCTGAACTGAGGGAGGTGGTAGAGTCACCATCCGTGGAGATGTTCAAGGCACGTTTGGACGTGGCACTTGGTGGCATGGTCTAGTCTTGAGGTCTGTGGCGATGGGTTGATCTTTGAGGTCTCTTCCAACCCTGGTGATACTGTGATACTGTGATTTCCTCTAACAAGCAGAAGCCAGTAAATCAAGAATGACAAAAGTCCTCGTGTTTGAAGTAAAAAAGACACAAGAGAGGGGAGAAATTGGAGATTACAAACAAATAGCACAGAAGTTAGAGGTTTAACCCTAACTTTCAGTGATTTCAACTGCTACCAAGGGAAGGTTTTACAGTGCTGTGGGTAAAAAGCCAGAGAGAAGGCAATAAATGTACAAATGTACACCAAACTAATTCAAACTGAGAAACCAATTCCAGTTTAACAGTAGTTCAAACATTAGATTGTCATCATAACTGCTCAACAACCTTAACCCCTGGAGCTTTCAAGAGAAGACAGTGAACAGAATTAGTAGCCTTTGACCTTGGAGGCCTGAGTCCAGAGGTAAGCAGCAGCAGCTCGCAAGGCAGTTAAGGAGACTAGTAGTCTGGTTATGTCTGCAGTGTGTTCCAACATCCCTCACACACTCAATGGACTTCCATACTTTTTTTCTTTTTTTTGAACAGTTGTGAACACAGAGGTTGGGGTGTGAAGTGTGATCCAGACAAGAAACTTCCAGGAGACCATGATTTCACTTTCAGTCAAACGTTTCAAGTTCAACCTAAGGATTTCTTAAGCAGAAGATGGAGCAGAGGATTTTCTAATCGTAAGATTAGATAAGAGGATTTTCTAATCCTAAGATTTGTTCATTCTGTCTCATACATTTCTTCCACAGAACCTGTTAACATGATGTTGGTTAGAGGCCGAGTGAAGTAGCACAAACTATCTCCAACATTTACACAGCCTTGAAATCTTACAGCTAAGTACAGACATGTCTGTCTTAGGTCTTTTTCAAAGATTACTCTAGGACCTATTGCTAATTACTTCATACATTTGTTTGAGTAAAGAACTGGTCCAAAAATAGTACATACTTTATTATTTGCTGCAGAATGTTTTCTTGAGTTCATTTTATTTAAATATATTTGCCTATCTAAAAACAGTTAAGTAAGTAGAGATGAAAGAGGTGGCCAAAAACATGTTATATGCCACAGAACGAAGAGCCAAAGAGTATGTGAGATCAGGAAGTCTTGGACCTCTGCACTGTTCTATAGACAACTTACAGTGAAGTATTTCATGGAAACTGTGGCCAGCTGGCAAATAAGTCACTGCTACTAAGACAATCAATGATAACTAGATCCAACAACTTATTCAGGCCAAATGGTCAAGTGTTTGGTTCTATTTACATTTCTAGAGCATGTCTGAAAAAAACTGCAGCTGGCTACATTTGTTATTTGCTTTATCTGCTCTTAAATTCTCACCTTTTATAAGTAATAAAAAATGTACTTATGACTATTTTTTCCTAAAATTTCATGCAGATACCTGTTTTGAATTCATTAACATTTGAGTGCTGTTAATCACTGCAGATTTTTTTTTTCCAGATGTTTTTAACTGGCAGCATCTGTATCTGGAGTTACTCTTTCCAGATTGTCTTTACTGCCATGCACAACAAAGGCAAAATTATTTACAGGAGATTTTTAGTAAGTCTGAACATACTCCCTCTAGAGTAGAAAAAAATTACTAAGTCAGATACTGACTTAGTATCTTTGTAATACTGTCAATAAATCAGATGTCAGAGGTTTGTAGGAATTAACTGATGTTGACAGTACTAAGCAGGACTGTACCTGAACAAGTGCATGCCATCTTGGCCAAAAAAAAACCAACATCAAACCAACCCTAGAGTCTCAGTGATTGCAGCACAAAGATTTGGATCAGGCTATACCTATGCTGGGCATGCATCACACAAAGTTCCCAAAGTAACAGAAAAACAGAAAGTATGAGGAAAAGAAGGGCAGGGAAGAGTGAAATATCTAAAGTTACATCAAATCTTGGTTTTGGAACTGCTAGCCTCTCCACTACTCACAAGGAAAGCCTAAGGATGTGAGATAAGTCACCTCAAGTAGATCAGATTAACTCAGCCCAAACTACATGTTCAAACAAATTTTACCATCCCTCAACACTGCTTTAAGTGCCTTGAAAATGTCCTGGTTGATCTTTGGGTTCTCCACTAAAAACTGCTTTTTCCAGGACTCATGAGCCTGCTAATCTCATCTGGTTCTATTTTGGAGTATGGAGGGTTAAAAAACAAACAAAAAAATTTTTTTAAAAAATAGAAATAGTTAAAAGCACTTCACCCTTCTACAGAATTAGTTCATTTTATAAAAGAACTGTCAGTAAACGGTTCTGGATGTCAAAGTAGTGAGGAGGAGAGCGCTTCCAATTCCTGAAGACTTTAGCAGGAGATAGTAACACTTGCCCATCACAATTCAGTTCTCAAACTTCAAGACCTAGAATAATTCTGTACCCTACTAGTAAGCTAAATATACCCAGGGAACAAACACATGCATTACATCAGTATTTTGTCAGACATAGCAGCCTGCACTGCTTGGATATGAGGAACAGAGAGATCAGTTGTGAAAAATATAAACCAGCTGAATTTAGCAGAGTGCTCTCCATTAGGATGTTTTTATTATTTTATCTTTCATTCCATGTACCATCACAAGTTAAAAAAAAGCAGTAGTAGCAGACAAGAGCTTTTCAAAATGAAAACTCAGCCACTGTGTATCCTATACCTTATATAAATGGATATTAAATATTTGTATAGACTTATCGCATTAGTATTAGTCAGAGGTGCATTGGACAACACTTGCACAGAAAAGGTGAATAAATCAGACTACTATTATAGATCCTAGCTTGTTTTGATAAAGAAAGCAAATTTGACCAACAAAATTGAGCCCAGTAAGAAAAACAAAACAAGAAGTGAATGTTGAGCAGTTACAAACACAATCAACTGTTCCAAACTTCATTTACGGTTTGCTTTACTCTTGTTTACTGTACATAATGACTGTACATAATTACACCCAAATGCATATAGCTGCATTCTTAATAGTTCCAGAAGAAGGAGAAGAAAAATAAAGAGACAAAAGATTTGTGCTTCTAATAAAACTTTTGTTTTTCTCACACCCACATTTTAGACACTTATGTAAAACTACAGCCAAGCTAATTATAAGCCCTAATAATCTGCTGGGAGCAAGGCTCATTCAAATCCACATAACAGTGACAAAAGCTGTTGCTGGTTAGGTCATTCAATTCACAGAACCTTTCAAACCCATTGAAAATTTCAGAGGGAAAGAAAACAAAAAAACATCAAAGTCTTTGTTATTTACTATATAGACCTTTTTGCCAGTTCAAGTTTAAGACCTTTTTAAAAATGCACTGTCAGCAGCATAGCTTTTAAAGGTAAAATGAGGCCTTTAAAGCAGGCATCCCACTGCGCATTCTACCGCCGCGCTGCCTGTGGAGTGTAAAAAACAAGTGCAAAGATGGGACTGAAAGTCTCAAGCACTCTCTTACAATGGCTTTCATCTTCTCTTCCAAATCTGTAACCTTTGAAGAGAGAAGAAAATGCAGGTAATGCGTTTACAAATAGGTTGGAACCTGCTACGTTTTTAAATGAAACTCACAAAGGGCACAAACATCCACTGGAATCTCATTATGGTATTTCGAGGGACAGTTTCAGGGTTGGCAGCCCCCCAGTTTAACCATTCTTTGTAGTTTCATTTATTTGAGAAGTTCATGCACTTTCTCAAACTCTTTTAATGATTCATCACCTTCTCCCTCTCTAAATGAAACCTATTAAAGGTGGCACTGATATATGATAATAAGAGAAGGAAGTTTGCCTGTGACAAGTTACAAATCTACCCTTACCCTTCATTCCTTGCAGGGATGATACTGACGTTTCAGCTGACAAAATATCCATCACCTCACATGTTTATTAACAGTCTGGTAGGAAAGCTAAATAAACAACAAGGAACCAAAACCCAGTGGCCCAGAACTCATGAGCAGCTCTGCCACAAGGCAATATGCACAAATGGGAGATGAAAACATGCCTGGTGAAGATAACAACTGCAGATATAATATTTCAGTGCACCTTGAAAACAGTCAGATGAACACTAGACTCTGCAAGGCTGCAAATGAAAAGCAGTACACAGTAGGTTGGCAAGTTTCTCTAAGAGACACTCTCCAGAAATAAAAAAAGAGCCAGTAACAGAAACAAAGCTTCAGAAAAACAAAAAAATCTCATTTCTTATTATCATAGACACCACTGAATGAGACACTTTAAACAAAAGGCCACAAGGTGACTTTGCTATCTACTTTTTAAAGTTTTGGGCTGGGTTTTTTTTTCAAGGGTATAGAATCTTTACAGTGGCTTCCTATTGTCTTTTTTTTTTTTTCCCCTTGTTTAATTTTCACCACAAGAGTTTAATTAGATGTGTATTTTTCAGTTTCTTTATAGAATATCAATAGGGCAGCTCTGCTTAACTTTTGCTGATCAGAAGTTTGTCACAACTCTACCTTTTTAAGACTTATATTATGGCAACATTATAACCCACAGTGATCTTTCTGTCTTTTAAACAACACCCCAGACACTTCAGTAGAAATATTCTCTATTACCTAGCAGTAGAAGGGTAAATAATATGACAATTCTATAACTGAAAACAATTCTGAAGGAACTTGATATGTCCTCCATTGCATATTTTGTGTTTCAGAAACCCTCTGTAATTCTTGTCAAACGCTGCCCATGTTCAACAGTGCATCTTACTTGTGACTATTTTAGCATTAAGTAATGGATAGATAATGTCAGTTCAGAACAATGTTTCCAAGATCCCTCTTACCTAGCAACATATGCAAGTACCAAAAAAAAAGTTATTTGTGATTGGAATTAGAGAGTGGAGTTTATGGAACACATACAATGATTTTGAGCAACAGCACTGCAGCCATATAGTATCTACAGGGAAAAAAAATTAAGAGAAATCAAACTCTTCCATCATTCAGATTGTTCTCATTCATACTCATATAATGATGACCCTGCTATATGCTAAGCATCCTTTCTAATCTTCACTCTCTTTAACAAATGCATCTAAACTTGCACCCATCAGCACATAACAACAGATAACAAATATGTGCAGTCAACTTACTGAACTCTGAGCACTTCCATATCCACCAATGTACACAGAAGCGACCACGCAAAAAACCCACAAGTCTACACAGGCCACCTGTTGGGAAAAAGAATGACAACCAAGGGAAATGGTGCTTTGCCCTGGAATTCTTAAAGAGCAGCTTATTAATTCTGGGATTCACAAAGCCAGCATTAGGGTATCAACTACAAAGTTATTAATTTCTCTCTTTTTTTTTTTTTTTTCCCCATGAGTAAGGGGGACAAAAAGCTTTTTGCAATCTCTGTTATCGAGCTCTAAACTGCTTCTTGGCAAAGTAATCTCAAGGAATAGTTCTACTCAACCACAGCTTGACTACAAGAATCTCTCACCAAAGGAGAGTGTAGGAAGATCCAGAGCTGTCCCTGTTATTGGAAAGGAAGGCAGCACTCTTGAGAATTTCTACCTATTATCATTGACTTTAAACCTTTTTTTTTTTTTTTCATACCAGGATTTTTCTGCACTATAGCTGTTTGCTGACAGTTTCAACCTGACTGAAGTAGCAATTCAATACGTACCCAGAAGTGAATGTAGTGGCATGGGCTAGCTGTATATTTATCACAGTATCACCGAGGTTGGAAGAGACCTCAAAGCTCATCAAGTCCAACTCGATACCACAGACCTCAAGACCAGACCATGGCACCAAGTGCCACATCCAAGCCCGCCTTGAACACCTGCAGGGACGGTGGCTCCACCACCTCCCTGGGCAGCTCATTCCAGCAGTCAGTGACTCTCTCAGTCAAGAAATTTCTCCTCACCTCCAGCCTAAACTTCCCCTGGCACAGCTTGAGACTGTGTCCTCTTGTTCTGGTGCTGGCTGCCTGAGAGAAGAAAGTAACCTCCTCCTGTCTACAACCACCCTTCAGATAGTTGTAGACAGCAATAAGGTCTCCCTTATCTACCTAGCTTTACTTCCTGATGTAGGCTAACCTATGGTTAAAACCTGATGCAATATGCTTTGTGAAGACCAAGATCTTCATTACATTAAAAACATTTTCAACAATTAACTTAAAGATGTTTATTTAGAGTAGGTTTGATTCATGAGCTTGAGTTTACAAAACCTTTGCAATGAGGAACTGTGCAACCTATCAACTTAAGTATACTTTGTCAGGAGTGATTCAGAGGAACTCTGAACTGCAGAACAGGTTATGGAATGCATGACTTATGAAAAGCCACCAGAGACTGACAAAGAATAGCAATTCAGCTTCCAGAGCCTAAAAAAGCCATAAATTCTCTTGAGTGCTCTCAGTGGCCGAGAGCAAAGATAAAGAATGCAAATAGCGGCGGCAGGTTTTAAGTTGTTTCAGAGCTCTAAGTTCTTCAATAAAATCTTTTCTGGGATCTCAACATTAACTGCCCAACTTGGGCCCACAAAACGTTATTTCCTACCCCACAGAAAGCATGCCAATTAAATTGTTGCTCCATTCAGGTGGCAACCAAGAGATTTCAAACAAACCAAGCCTCAGTATTTAGCCCAATTCATAATGCAGTGGTTGAATCAATTAACTGTGTTGGAAGAAATACAAATTTAGATTCCTATTGTGGCTGTTTGGATCCACTCCTGACTAACATTTGAGCAGGGCTTGGGGCAGTGTGGTTGGAAAGCTGCCTGGCAGAAAGGGACTTCGGGGTTGTAATACACAAACAACTTAGTATGAGCAAGCAGTGTGCCCAGATGGAAAAGAAAGCCATTGGCATCCTGGCTGGGATTAGAAATGCTGTGTCCAGGAGAAGCAGGGAGGTGACTGTGCCCTTGGACTCTGCTCTGGTGAGGCCACACCTCGACTGTTGTGTTCAGTTTTGGGCACCTCATTACAAGAGAGATGTGGAGGTGCTGGAGCCAGTGCAGAGGAAGGCAAGGGAGCTGGGGAAGAGCCTGAAGAATAAATCTGAGTAGTGACTGAGGGAGTTGGGAATGGTTAGTTTGAAGAGGAGGCTGAAGGGAGACCTCACAGCTCTCTAAAGCTACCTGAAAGGACGTTGTGGAGAGGCTGCTGCTGGGCTCTTCTCAGAGGTAGTGACAGAACAAGAGGGAATGGCCTCAAGCTGAGACTGGGTAGGTTTAGACTGGACATTAGGAAACATTTTTCCCCATCAAGAGTGGTCAGGCATTGGAATGAGCTGCCCAGGGAGGTGGCTGAGTCACCAACTCTGGATGTTTTAAAAGTCATTTGGGTGTGGTACTTGAGGATATGGTTTAAGGGTGAACTTTGTAGAGTAGGGATATCAGCTGGACTTGGTGATCCTGGGAGTCTTTTCCAAGCTGAACATTTCTGTGATTCTGTGATCTCTAGACTTGTTCCAGTTAGTAAAAAGCTATGTAAGATGTAAAGACTACAATTTCCCAAAATACACATACAAGATGGCCAAATTTACCTGACAGCTCACTTCTTCCTGGATAAAGTTTGTTTCTCCACACTCTTCTCAAGTCTTGTCCCTACAAGTGTGTTGCCACTGCCTTACTCAAGCCAATTCAGACATTCATCAAAATATTTATGGAGGCACTTCAGCTCACTAACTACCAGGTAACTACTCATAACATTTTTGTTCTTCAAGTTAGTATTTCAAAATTTTCACTAGAGTTTGTAGGAGGTAAAGACAGATTCTTCCATTAGCTTTCACCATCTTAAAAGATCCTTCAATCCACCAGTAAAGAAATTTTGATTATAGATTTTGAGTATTTCTTTCAGGAAATGATCTACAGTATTATTGCCTCACTTCTGGTAATCTCTAACTATGGAAAATCAATTCTGGACTTGAAATACAAACACTCATCTTGCAATGAACTTCTGAGTATGAATTTCTCCTGCACCTTTCTAAACTGACATTGTAGTCAAAAGAATAAGGGAAGCCAGAAGTAATGGTCATAAAAGTAAGATGGTACAGACAGATGAGATTCCCCTTCCCTTGTCCTTTTGAGAAGGGATAAGAGGAGCATCAAACACCCACAATGCATGAAGAAAACTGAGACTTCCTTCATCTGTGAGTTCTTGAGAATTAGTTCCCTTCACTTTCATGGACCAAATTGTCACCATAAAAATGACATCAGGATAGTGGCACCTGCAGCTAAATCAGGGTTAGGTTCATTAAAGCCTTATTATTTGTATTTGCAGTGACATTCAGTTACAGGGCCTAAGAGCTAATCGCTGGCAATGTGTATTATCAATTCGCTAGAGACAAGTTTGAGGTTTGAAACTGCACTAATCTGTCCAAAAAATCCTGTCAGAGCAAACCCTAATCTCTAACTGACATAACAAACTTATTTACATTCCATTGCAATGGACAGAACAGTGGCAGTGAGCTGCTGCCTGAGTAATCTCAGAGGATACACCTTCCCTGGAAGGTGCTCCATGGTGTTCAGTCTATAGCTTCCCTCTTGTTGTTCCTCTGCCTGCACAAAGCACACCTGAAAGCACAGGAGCAGCTACAAATCAGTGTGATAACTCTGCAGCTAGAAAGAAGGTACCAAAGGTAAGCATTAAACTGATAGCACAACGCTTGACAAGTCTGCATTTCTCTATTACAACCAAATATCTTTGCAAAGATATGTGAAAGCCCCAGCAGTCTCCAGCACTACAACTGGTGTGTTACTGAAGTGGATAAAAGTTGTTTAAAAAGTGGCCACAGGACAATGTTTGCATGGTTTTATCCTACATATTTTATGTATTTTAAGTAGCTATTAAAGAAGTTTTCTTCCACTAGCACCAGTTTCTGTATGTCCCAGGTTGGGAACTATAAGGTTAAAAAGAGTCCTCTGGAGACTGGAAGATTGTTATTCAATCCCATAATTCTGCTATCTCTTCATAAGCTCAGGGCAAGGCCAGTTTGTTCTCCTTTCCTCCCCCTCCATCCTTGCACCAGGCAGAAGCTCCCTTATCAGGACAAACATGTAAGGATAGGCCATGTCTGGGGCCTCCAGAAGCTGTGCTTAGGCCTCTGGAGGATGGCAGTGGTGTGTGGGGGGGGGAGGACTGGAGCACTGGGGATTGTAGATTTAGTTTTGGGTTGGGGGAGAATTCAGGGGGTTCGCTAATGGCTTATGTATCTGCTTTGTAATTCCTGTCTGTAACACTCTCTCCAAACACAATTCTGTTTTTTTATCCAATTAGTTTGAGAGCTTCACTCTGTCGGCTCTTTAAACCCACGATACTGTATCTGGATTGAAAATGAGGCAAGCTTCAAAACTCCTATTGAGTTCACAGGACAATGTTCTTACAACTGAGAGTTTCTAAATTGTTTTTTGCTGTTAGTAGATACCATTAGATCTGCTGACTGGATATGGACATTCTCTTATTTTTCAGTATTCTGCTGCACATTGTAAGCTTTGCATAGTATAGGTCTGAAATGGTTACACAGCAGCCAAGGCAAAACACAAATACAACATGAAAAAAGAAATATTTTTTTGTTTTCATCTTCACATTAAAAGTCAAATTAAGTCGACCATCATCCTGGTTTATAGGTTAATAAAATACATGAGAAATTAATTACTTGCAGAAATAAATATTTGTAGTGAAAGCACCACGATAAGGACAACAAATGAAAAAGCCTCTTGGTGGAAGTGCTTGCCCTGAAGGGCAAGAGATATGCCAACCTAATCACCTCACCAGGGGTTATGAAAAATTTGCACATTGCCCGACAGCCTAAGGTAAAGTCTTATGGTAGCTCTTCAAGTGGATAAAAGGGAAAATGGAATGCATTGCAGAGAGCTACCGTTTATCTAAATCAATGGAGACATTTCCTACTGCATTGACCTTCACTGCATCTTGAGGAGTATAAAAAGCATTAAGGAACATTTTAAAAACACCCAGGGGTTTTCTTTATCTAAGTTTTTCCTCTGATCAAATAAACTGGAACTCTTTATTATAGATATTTCCCATATTTCAAGTTAATGTACATTTCTCTGCAGCACAGCCACCTAAATAATCTTAACACTTCACAAGGGCCCTGACAGTCTTCCAGAAATGTCATATTCCTCCCCTGACGAACATCTCTCAGAACAATAGCTTTGCAATGTCCCCTTGCACTGACACTAACTGAAATGATTATCTTGAAGATGACCAGGATGAAGCAATGAAATGGCAGGACCAATGTTTAAGATCAACACAAGTACTAAAGAGTGAAGAACCATGAGTGTGTGTAAACTGGAACTGCGTATGTGACCAAGTTCATCCGCATCTGAAGGTCCAGTATCTGAAGGGGGCCTGCAGGAAGGCTGGGGAGGGACTATTGACAAGGTCTTGCAATGACAGGACAAGGGGTAATGGGTTTAAACTGGCAGAGGGGAGATTGAAACTGGATGTTAGGAGGAAGTTCTTTCCAGTGAGGGTGGTGAGACACTGGCACAGGTTGCCCAGGGAGGTTGTGGCTGCTCCCTCCCTGGAGCTGTTCAAGGCCAGATTGGACGAGGCCTTGAGTGACCTGTACTAGTGGGAGGTGTCCCTGCCTATGTCAGGGGGTTGGAAGTAGATGATCTTTGGGGTCCCTTCCAACCTTACTATTCTATGATCAGCAAGTAAATTTCAGGCTTTGTATATACTTTTCATATATATCTTATCAAGATCACACGCACATTTTATAGTTGCATGTTCAAGTTTGAGTTTCTGCATACCATCAATAACTGCTGCACTCTGCAATACTTGTTTTAATTCTGGGTCGTTTTTCTTCACTATGCAATCTTTTTTTTTTTTTCTTTTTTCATGACACTTCCAAAGCAGCAGATTTGTTTCTGAAAAGTGTAAGAGATACATGTTTTCCTGCTTTATAAGTAAACTGCATAGAGCAATTATAGTCATCAGTCAGATCACAAGATTATTCCATAAAGCTTGACAGAGACAGCACAGAACAGAGGCAGAATAAACACAGTTATCAATAACGTTTTTTAAACACCATTGATCAGCAGATCAGAAATACACTGCCTTAAGGTTTGTCGTGGGAATTCTCATTTTACATCCACAGCTAACAAAACAGCTGCTTTTAAAACTCAGAGTAAAGGACTCAGTGTCTTCCCTGCCAATTTCATTGAGCCCTCTCTCTGTATCTTGCCTGTGAATTGAATGCACAGAGGAGTTCTTGGGTTTTATACTCTGCTCTTCTCAAAATTAATGTGAGTCATATAAAGCACCTGACACTGGTAATCATTCCTTTATATTTAAAATATATGTAGCTAGAACAAATGTATGACTCACTTGGCCACATTCCATAGCCGTGCTACTGTACCTGAATAGTTCTGCAGCACTCCACCTTCAGTACATATTACATGCTTTAAAGCTGTCTAGCGTAGCAGATAAATCTGAGCAATCACCTATTTTGTAATGATTTGTCCTGACAGCCTCAATTACATTTTGGAGAGCCTTGAGTACAACATTTCCAGCAGTTCCCTCAACCAATAGCATAAATTTTGTCCGACTGCAACAGAGTGCTGTGCAAGATTTATTTGCCGAGCACTTAAGTGTGGTTACACCATCAAAAGCAAGAAATGAAACTGCATCAAACTTCACTGGCAGTAATTAATTTATTATTTTGAAGGGAAATAATAAAAGAGCTGAGCTACCAACAAAGATGAAATTCATACAATTGCAACACAGAAATGTTCATTTAATTTTCCAATAAATGAGTGTGGAGTTAAACCCCCATATAAAAAGGGCATTATAAATATTCCTAGGAACACTTGGTAAGGATTTTGGCATCAGGTTGGAAGTTTAAGAAGGGATGAAACCAGTGCTCTGAAACACCGTCTAACAGTAGGTAAATTCCTAAGTATCTAAGAAGTATCTATGTACAATGTAGAAGAAGGGCAACAAGGTTGGGGAGGGACCTGGAGCACAGTCCTGTGAGGAGAGACTGAGGGAGCTGGGGGTGTGCAGCCTGGAGAAGAGGAGGCTCAGGGCAGACCTCATTGCTCTCTACTGCTACCTGAAGGGAGATAGTAGCCAAGAAGGGGTTGGGCTCTTCTGCCAGGCAACAGGTGACAGAACAAGAGGACTCAGACTCAAGCTGTGCCAGGGTAGGTTCAGGCTGGATGTTAGGAAAAGGCTCTTCACAGCAAGAGTGATTGGCATTGGAATGGGCTGTCTGGGGAGGAGGTGGAGTCACCACCCCTGGAGATGTTTTAAGGGAGACTGAAAAAGTCACTTCTTGCCACAGTTAATTAGAAGGTCTTAGATGATAGGTTGAACTGGATGATCTCTAAGGTCTTTTCCAACATGTTTAATTCTGTGATTCTGTGAATCCTGCATCAATAGGGTGATGGAGAATCTCAGGATGTTAGGAGTTAGAAGGGACCTCAGTGGGTTTTCATCCTTGTACAACCTGACATACTTTGAAAACTCATAAACTGCTTCCATTTCTTTAGGGTATTTTAAAGTAATTTCAGACTGAAAGTAGTTCTTTAAACAAAACACAAGTGTACATATACTATCTTAACTATCCTTCCTATCCAAGAGTGGTTTTATGCAAGTTACACAGAAGTCATCAAACTTGTCACATTGTGTTTCTTGTACTGAGAAAGACAACTCCTATATCTTAGCACTTCTGAAGAGACAAAGATGTATCTCCAGAAAATAAATGCCTGTCCAATTCTGTCCCCTCAAGAGACTGGGAATATGAACATTGGAAAGGAACAGTGCAATTTTCTTTAAAGGATGAAGATACAAAATGGGCTACAGACAAGGAGGAAAGGATACCAAATAGATGGCTAGTTGACTTAAAGCTAACAGAGTGGTGAGAAATGGCAAGTTCATAAACTGACTCTCACAGAGCAAACAGTACATAAACACATCATACTGAACAACAAAATAGGGCTGGAATGAGGGCAGAGATAAAACAAACAAAACAAAAAAAGGTAACATTTCAGCCAGAAAATGCCTACCCGAAACACAGCATTCCCAGAAAAGCTCCTCAAGAAGAAAAAGAGAGAAAGAAAGAATGAAAGATTGTCTAATAGCTGATCTAAGGATATATTCTTTACAATCTTGATTTTTCACTAAACTCCCAATTTATAAGTGCTCTCCTTTTGATAACTATTTTCATTTCCACACAGCACCACCAGAATGTAAACTAGAAAGGCAGAGGGGAGAAAAAAAAAATAAAAAGGAACTCTCTATACACAGTAAGAATATCCTAGTGCCAACAACCCCAGTTTCAGTCAGTCTCTGAGCACTTGCTGTGGAGTATAAGAAACTGTCTTGTGACAGAAAGATCAAAGGCATGGTTTTGAAAGTTGAGTCTGAAATCCTTTTGCTTTGGTGTTCCTAACTATAAAGGAGGATAATAGCATGTCCCTCCCACAAATAAGCTTTAGGATGATACAGACATCTATCAAGAGGTACTTGCATAACACAGTGATAAGTAGTCTGTTTTTTTATAAAAAAAATAAATCACAATTTGGTCCATAAAATAAGAAGACAGAGTTCTATGTTTGTACTGAAGGTATTTTTGGACAGTCACGGTCCCATTTTGCAGCAGTGTATGTAGAATCAACCACAAAGGCAGATAGCCCATATGTGGCCTTGAAATAGCACCTTTTTGATCCAATCTGTAGGTGCACCAAGTACCATTGCCATGAAAAAGGTGTGAGTGCAGTTACTAAAACAGAACCAGCAAAGGGTAGGGGTTTTCAGCCCATCAATGTAACTAAATCCAGCAGGAACACCAGAAGAAGCCCATACAGCCTATTCAGAGTCACAAAAGCACAGAACATCAAGGCCTGGAAGGGACCTCCAAAGCTCAGCCAGTCCAACTTGCCTGCCAGAGCAGCATCACCTAAAGCAGATCACACAGGAACACATCCAGGTAGGTTTTTAGTATCTCCAGAGGGAGACTCCACAACTCCCCTGGGCAGCCTGTTACAGAGCTCTGTCACCCTCAAAGGGGAAAAAAAAAATCCTCCTCGTGCTTCCATGAAACTTCCTATGCCTCAGCTTCCACCCATTGCCCCTTGTCCTGTCACTGGGCATCAGAGCAGAGCCTGGTTCCAGCCTCTTGGCACTCACCTTTACATATTGATAAACACGACTGAAGTCAGTCCTTAGGCTTCTCCTCTCCAAACTAGAGACCCAGCTCCCTCAGACTCTCCTGCTTCTGCTTGATGGCTGTTATAAACCTTAAGGTGCCCATACTCTGTTCTTCCTGTAGACCCTTCTTATCTTTTTCCTGAGAACTAACTTGTACCTAAATTAATTTGAAGGGCATCAACAGCTTTTCAAATCTATCTCTAATTTTCCCCCAGCACAACATGGCAGTAAACACAATATCTTATCCAGTGGGGGGACCTGTTTATGCACCACACACAGAATATTTGCCAGTCCAGTAGGGACATATCTGCAGGAGGTGCAGTTTCCTCCCCACAGCTTGGATGTCCTACAGGTAAACCAGTGGAAGCCATTTTTTTATCAAAGGACTTTGGCAATCTTATACAGCGAGGTACTGAATACGGTGACAAACTGCCCAGAGAGCACACCCTGGGCTGCAGGAACACAGCACTTTGTACATTCTGCTGAGTTGTTCCTCACAGAAGCAGCAACTCGTGTCAGTGATTAACAAGAAGTTGGTGCAGATTCAGCAGCTGGAGGCCAGCAAACTACAAGCTGCAGTGGTAACTGCAGTAAGTGAATTTAAAATTAGATACCGCAAACTTTTAAGATAGGGGGAAAAAAAGAGGAAAGTTCTAAAGCATTCTAACTGCATTAAAAAATGTTGCAAAACTTTTTCTACATCTGTATTTGAGTAAATTTCTCCAGCAAGCTTTATTTACTCTCTAATAATGTGTGTTAACAACCATAATCTCAGCTTTCAATGGCAGCAAATTATGAGCATTTTCTTTATAGCTGTTCTTTCAAGAGCACTTAAATAAAAAATAAAAAAATAAATGAAACTGTAGCAGCCTTTTCTGAGAAGTTTGGCTACAGTGGATAACTGATATAGATTTGTCTTACAAATGAACACGCTTTCATTATGATATTTATGTTTGTTTTGCACCATAAGCATGACAATTTCTTGAACAGTGTTGCATATTGTCCCATTCTTCAGTTTCAGGGGAAAAAAAAAAAAGAAGTAGTCACTGAAAGAAAAGATGAAGTTTAGCACAATTATTTTCAGGTTCACTGGCTTAAATTCCCTGATCTATGCTTACACTGAAGTTCAGCTCTATACTGTCATTGATAACACAATAATAGAATGGTAAGGTTGGAAGAGACCTCAAACACCACCTAGCTCCAACCCCCTGCCTATGGCAGGGACAATCATCACATTGACTCTTCCTGTTGCTCCACCTGTTTGAGCAGACCTGCAGATAATATTTCTCTGTCACTTGTATTTTTTTTACAAGCAGACAAAATTAATGGAGGCTGAGTGTGGAACAATCACCCCAGCCCCACCTAGATTTCATTCTGAACAAAGGTCATTCCTTGAGAACTTCAAGGAATTTGTGCTGTCACAGTAATAATTTAACTCATGCACATAATATTCATCAAGGATATTAAGTATTATTTTTATTAGATTCACAGGTATGTTGTATGATGTACCTACGCCTTCTTTTTTACCAGGTGTACCCAAGAAAAGCAAAGGACACCACACATCATCTTTTCCTCACTGAGCAAAACACAAAATTTAGCCAAGGAGGAGCTCTCTAAAAGTAGACCTAAAAAAATAAGGACTCATATCAAACACACTTCTGTATCACTTCGTTACAAACAGATTAGAAATAAATATCATGCAGAAATGTGGAGTAGCTAGAAAGATTAGGCATTATTATGTGCACTGAGCCTAGAAAGTAGTTACTCAAGTTGTGCCAGGGGTGGTCTAGGTTGGATGTTAGGAGGAAGTTCTTGACAGAGAGAGTGATTGGCATTGGAATGGGCTGCTCAGGGAGGTGGTGGAGTGGCCATCCCTGGAGGTGTTCAAGAAAAGCCTGGATGGGGCACTTAGTGCCATGGTCTAGTTGATTGGATAGGACTGGGTTAGTGTTAAGTAAAATGATCATTGTACTGGATGATCTTGGAGGTCTCTTCCAACCTGGTTGATTCTATGACTCTATACTGCAAAAAAAGATTTAAAGTACACTGCACATTATAAGAACTCCCAGCACAAAATGGTAACCTAGACCTTCTCTGAAAGTGCAAGGGACAATCTGGAAGTAAGGTAGTGTTGCTTTTGCAGCAAGTATGTGCAATATCAAGTCAATATCACACACTGGGCCCACTTTGAACACCTACAATTCTGAAAAGATGTTGAAAATTAGAAAAAGATTCAGAAAGAAACCAGAAGAATGACTGAGGATCTGTCCTCACTTAGCATTTTGTTATCCCAATCTCATAACACCTCTTACATTGAAGGTTTATTAGTATAACTTTATCACAAGCAATGATCATCTAACAGACACTTCTGACAGCAGGAGGCACTTCAATCTGACAAGTAGTTATAACAAAATCTGGAAATTAACACGAAAGATAAGGGCAGAAACAAAGAGGTGCACACTTTTAATAGCAAGAGGGAACTCTAGACAAGTCTCCCAGGTATGTGCCTAATTCTCTGCACTTCATGGACTGAACTGATTTTGAATGTCACAAATTCACTCCATGAGGTACATATTTGCTGTTGAAATTGCAACAGAATGCAATTATGCAAAGATTGGACTACAAAGAAGGTCAAATAATGTAGAAGGTCATAACAGATTCCTCCTTTTAAATCTCCCAGTCAGTCCTGTGTGTTGTCTGTGAAATGTAAATATTAAACATTGTTCTCTGTTTTGGAAATATTTAGTGTCTGCTTGCATAGCAAAATTAGAAAGCTGCAGAGCAGCTTTCCCGGTGTGTCAATGAGTACAATAAACACAGTAAGCACAACAATTTCTTAGGAAATTAAGACTGGAAACTGTTGTGTAGCATGCACCGCACAGTCTTCACCAGTCATTGCTTATTGATTGCCCTTATCCAAATTAAATTAGTACATACCTGTGGGATCCTCTGAGATGTCTTAAGGCAGAGGGATTTGCCTACTTGTGGTAACATCTTAAATGTACTTTCCATTACCTTAGGACAACCTTCCTTTGCCAGACAAAATACCATTTATTCCTGCCACATCAATTAACCTCATCTTGTTTTCTGAGCCCATGTTAACTCTGCCTGTATTGAAGTTCTTTGTCAGACATTATTATCTACTGTGTATTTTCATATCATCTAGCAGAACAAGCATCTCACCTAAGAACATATCACTGCAAAGAATTATATAAAATGATAGCAACTAAAACGAAAATATCCAAGACAGACTCTTCCTACTTGTTTTAAATACCCTCTGCTGCTGACCTGGATTTTGTAAACTACTTAAGATTTGCTAATGTTCTCACAAGAGACCAAGAAATTTGAATACTGTAAATCTTAAATACCCCAAGTGTCACCGACCCATCAGCTGCACTTAAAGAAAATACTGCAAAGCTTACCTCCACAAACTCATTTTCTACAACCTTAATTTTCAATTCAACACAACACGAATCAAAACTATTTTTATCTCAAAAAAAAAAAAATTTTAAAAATGGAGAACTAAATATGTTTATCTGCCAGAAAGCTCCAGTCCAGAGCCAAGTTCTACTGAAAAAGTCAAAAGGACTACAGTCCACCTGCAAACAAGTCCATTGCCATGGCAGACAAACCAAGCACCCTTTCACTGCAAGCCTGCTGTCAGCCCAGTGAACACATGTAGTGGGCTGAGGAACTTCCCTCCCAACCCTAGTTGAAATTTACCAGACCAGTTCAGATTCTTGGAAGCAAGCTAAAGCTCTGTTTACAGCAAAGCTGAATTTACAAGCATATATACACAAAATAGTTACAGGTATTTACAATTATATACAACTGAGAAATAATAGGGACATCCAAACTTCCCCCAGACAAAGAAGAAAGCCTAGGAGGGGCCCAACGCCACCTCTTCTCTCTCTCGCCCAGACAGAAACCAACCAGCAAGGCTGACATGTTATCTGTTAGGCCAAGGTCAGTGGAAGAGATTAGAGCAGAGCAAAGGAGAAGCAAAGGGAACAAGTGCTCAAGTCAGAGCTAAAAATTCTTTCTAATTTATCTGTTTTAGCAAAGCAATGAATGATACAGAATTTATAATTATTTTCTTTTTACAACCAATGATCTAACTTCTCTTACTTTAATCACAGAATGTCAGGGGCTGGAAGGGACCTCCAAAGCTCATCCAGTCCAATCCCACTGTCAGAACAGGATCACCTACACCACATCACACAGGAACACGTCCAGGTGGGGTCTGAGTATCTCCAGAGAGGGAGACTCCGCAACCCTCCTGGGTAGCCTGTTCCAAGGTTCTGTCACCCTCACAGGGACAAAATTCCTCCTCATATTTAAACGAAGCTTCCTATAATATTCCAATAAGCCTTAAACTGGCACAACACATTCCTTCCTACACGAGTTCACAGCTACGTGTCCCTGTCAAAGATGCAGAAGGAACTAAGGATCCCAGATCACATCCAGCTAAACATCACTGTTCTAATCTCCTCAGCCATACTGGAGGACTTCCAGGAACTTGGAAAAGAGGGACATATATCTCAGAAGTACAGCCAGCATCTTTTACAGCCTAGGCTTATGCACAGAACTGCCAGACATAATAAATTCAGATAGAAGAGAGCCTGAGATAACCCACATAAAGAACTGCTCATTGAACTCATCTAATCCATACCGCAGCCAATGAGCGTGGAAGCAGGCTATTAAGCATGAACTCTACAACTGCCTTGTTAAGTGCCTGCAAGCTCTCGGATGAATGGAAGCAGGGTTCAATTTTTGTGCAAGACTTTACCATCACATTGCCTGCTATTGGATTTTGAATGCTTTGGAACTCTTTATCTTTATGAATTTTTTATAAATGTTACTTAATATGCAAGAGCTATGAGAATGTACATTAACAGGAGAAACACTGCAATTTGTGGGAGATAGGAGCAATTTTCCTACCCTCAGTTGAAGTGAAATAGAGAGCTAGCCTTTTAGCATATGGCTTGTTCTCAGCCATCATCTAACACAGATCTCTTGTCCCAACAAAATTTCATGCTTTCACAATCAGCACCCTATCCACACCTGACAGTTTCCTTGGTTTCTTACATTTCTTTATTCTCTCCACACAAAGCTCTGTCACAATGAAAGTGAGATACACTCTTCACAGAACCATGGAATTTTGTGAAGAATTATGCTCTAGATAATACTTCCATGTGTATTTCATATAAAACTTCTATACTATGTAATACTCTTCTATGAGGAATTCTGTTCTAGATAATACTTCCATGTATATTCCATATCATAGAATGGTAAGGTTGGAAGGGACCTCAAGGATCGTCTACTTCCAACCACCTGCCATAGGCAGGGACACCTCCTACTAGTACAGCTCACTCAAGGCCTTGACCAACCTGGCCTTGAACACCTACAGGGAGGGAGCTTCCACAACCTCCCTGGGCAACCTGTGCCAGTGTCTCACCACCCTCACTGGAAAGAACTTCCTCCTAACATCCAGTCTAAATCTCCCCTCTGCCAGTTCAAACCCGTTGCCCCTTGTCCTGGCATTGCAAGACCTTGAAAATAATCCCTGCCCAGCCTTCCTGTAGGCCCCCTTCAGATACTGGAAGGCTACATATAATTCCTCTATACTAGGTAATACTCTTCCCTGAAGAATTCTGTTCTGTATTATACTTCCATGTACATTCCATATAATTCTTCTATACTATGCAATACTCTTCCATGAAGAATTATGTTCTAGATACTGCTTCCATGTATATTCCATATAATTCTTCTACACTATGTAATATTCTTCTATGAAGAATTACATTTTAGTTAATACTTTCATTTATATTCTATATGATACTTGTGTACTATGTAATACTCTTCTATGAAGAATTCTATTCTAGATAATACTTTTATATATATTCTATATAATAATTCTACACTATGCAATACTCTTCTATAAAGAATTATGTTCTAGATAATACTTTCATGTATATTCCATATAATAAATCTACACTATGTAGCATTCTCTTATGAAGAATTATAGTCCCTATAATACTTTTCATTTTAACACTGGATAGCAGTGGGAAGTGATTTAGTTAGGAGATGCCACTCATCCTAGCAGTTTTTATGCGAGCTGCCTCCTCCTTTCTAAAAGATAAAGGTTTGGAACCCAAAATGACAAATTCTCCCTACAAAGCTATTCACCAAACATGACTTAAAGTGTAAAAATCACTTAAAGCCAGGGTATTTCCTGACCAAATAATGGCATTCTCTCTGAGTTACTTTTTGCTAGTACTGAAACAATTTGATGCTAATCTCAACTAACTGAAACGACTGAATCGTCTTTCTTCTGTTCCTCAGCTGATTGAGGAGTTTGGTAAGGGCCATAGAAGTGTACACAGCAATGAGATCTCTCTGTAGCTGATCTGTTCAGAGCTACCCAATCCCCACTGAGTTCTTGCAGTATTCCTATAGGATTATTGCTGCTCAGTTTCTTTTCCCTTGCAAGCTCCAGCTGTACTGTCCAGTACAACCCTTAACCTGCTCATATCTAGAATTGGAATTGGAAGCAAAGTAGGTCTCATATTCACATATTCATGACTATTTAAAGCTTGTCAATATCTCTCACAAACCTGCCTATTTTTTCTCCATATAGCTCACTTCAATGGAAAATTACCTACTGAACCACAGTTGTAGTTTTGTTTGGTATTTTTTTTATTCTTTCCTTTGTTAGAGGAACTTGGGAGTTTAACATTTTTGCTTTTAATTATGTCTACAATTTTCATCCATCAGTCACCATCATCTCAGTCTGTTTTTTCTTTTATGAAAAGCGTCTTGTAGAAAAAGCTTGCAACAATACAAGCCCACAGGCTTGAATTTTACTTGCATAGAATTATTGATAACAACAATGTAAAATGTCCTTCTGATAAAACATGTTTCCTCAGAAACTGTGCTTATTCATTTATTAGTAATAGTAAAAACTGCCAGGAGCTGTATTTCTTATGCCTCTGTGTAAAGAACAAACTGCCTCAAGGCTAAACATCTCCTACAAAATATCTTCCCCTCTGGAAAGTGGCAGCATCTTTATGCTAATGATTAAAAATATTCTATCCTTGGATTTTTCAGAAGGAAACCCTTTTTCTCTCCCTCTTTTCTTTGCATGTTATCATACTTAATTCATAAAGAAGATCCCTGTAATGTATATAGTATGGTATAAATCATACCAACATGTAACTTCTCAGCATAACTTATAGCAAGTCAGTGGAATATTCACAGAATCACATAATTAACCAGGTTGGAAAAGACCTCTGAGATCATTGAGTCCACTATCACCTAACCTTTCTAATGAACTAAACCATGGCACTAAGTGCCTCATCCAGTCTCCTTTTAAACATCTCCAGGGATGGGGACTTGACCACCTTCACATTCAGCCCATTTCAATGGCCAATTGCTTGGCCAATCCATTCACTCTGTAACATACACACACATAAGTGTGTATATATAAATATACACAAACACACATATAAATAAAATATAAATAAAATAGATACAATATTTTTTTTAATACACACACACCCACCCCCCACTCACGCAACAGTACAGGGTTGGAGCTGTGTGGCTGCAAAGCTGTGTGGCTGCAAAGCTGTGTGGCTGCAAAGCTGTGTGGCTGCAAAGCTCTGTGGCTGCAAAGCTCTGTGGCTGCAAAGCTCTGTAGCAGAAAGGGACCTGAGGGTTGTAATTGACAAGCAAGTAAATATGAGCCAGAAGTCTGCCCAAGACAGATGATCATAGAACGGTTTAAGGTGGAAGGGGTCTCAAAGATCATCTAGTTCCAACCCCCCACCATAGGCAGGGACACCTCCCACTAGAACAGTTCTCTCAGTGGTGTCCTGGGTTGTATCATAAATACTGTGTCCAACAGTAGTAGGATATGATTGTTCTTCGATACTGAGCACTGTTGAGGCCACGCCTTGAGTATAGTGTCCAGTTTTGGGCACTTCAATACAAGAGAGATGTTGAGGTGTTGGAGTGAGCACAGAGGAGAGCAACAAAACTAACAAAGGACCTGGAGAATAAATGTTATGAAGAGCAACTGAAATAGTTGGGACTGTTCAGTTTGAAGAAGAGGAGGCTAAGAGGAGACTTCCTTGCCCTCTACAACTACTTGAAAGGACACTGTAGAGAGGTTGGTGCTGGTTTCTTCTCACAGGTAAATGGTAATAGAACAAGAGGGAATGGCCTCAAGCTGCAACTGAGTAGGCTTAGACTGGACATCAGGAAACTTTTTTTTTCAAAGCAAAAGTAGTCAGGCATTGGAATGGGCTGCTCAGGAGTTGGTGGAGTCACCAACCCTGGATGTGTTTAAAGGTCATTTAGTTGTGGTGCTTAGGGTTATGGTTTATGGGTGAACTTCATAGAATAGCATCAATGGTTGGACTTTATGATCCAGAGGGGTTTTTCCAACCTGAATGATTCTATAGTTCTGTGGTGAGAAGTGTCATGTAACAGCAGCATGGAAGACCAAGCCAGCACTGAGCCCAAGACAGACAGTTTTTCAACTGTTCTTAGCTGCACTGTTGCCTTCAAAGCAGGATTCTGCCTGGTGAGACACAGCAAGGAAGTTGACCTTTTGCCAAATACGTAATGAGCCCATACCTAATCTCTCCAAGCTGTGCACCCAACAGCCTAGTGAAGATTCCTCACATGAGAGCTAAAGATGCTACTGGCTCACAAATTCATCAGAACAACTTTGGAAAAAAAGGAAGAGTTAACAGGAATTTCTTTCAGGAGCCTGACTTTATGGACCTCCTCTTCTGAAGTTGCATTTTAGGTCAGTATGTTTAGGTTAATATTTCTTCTGGGTTTCTAATGAAGTCCTTCATTAGGGTTGCATGGATGGCTGATATATTGCAATGGATACCTCCCTAGGATTGTGCAGATTTCCATTTATCGTCATCACATTTTTTTTCCATCTGCAGTTGACAGTAGAAGAGCAAAACGTAATTATCATCACTGGACTGAGATCAAATCAGGCAGTCAGTTTTGCTCATATCAGAGTCAATACTACTTCACTTTATAAATAAGAGCTCTTATGACAAGTTCTAATAAATCTCCACATAATCTACCTGCTCAGAGGGGAATGGATCACCTACTAAATGTCACTTTCTGCACCACTGCTTGAGAGCAACCACAGTAGTCCTTAGTAGAATGGCCTTAAATTGGCAGTGCAGAGGCAAAGTAATCAGTATCTCTGCCTGCAGCATTTGCCAGAGTGGTGAATGAGAGATGTGGTTAACTGTTATGTACAATGATTATATAAGATATTTCACAATGTAATTTAAAAAGGGATTATTGATAAAGTTGTTGGCCAGTTCCCAAGCACAGACGTAACCTCAAAATATTAAGAGCTTCTCCCAGCCATCATGTAAATCAATAGAAAATTATTTCCATGTAGAAACAACTCCTTTATAGTAGTAGTTTAACATATTACAGAATATAAACACGTCTTCTGCAGTTATCAAAAGTCACCAGACAACAGCTGAAGTCAAACCACTAAGTACTATTGAACTGGAATTCTCAGAGAAAACTCTGTCCTGTCTGGATGTTTCTGACCAGGTCTAATTATAATTATCATCCCTGCAAAAGCCTTTTGAGAGCTACATACTGAAATCACAATATTAGTAATTAGTTATTATTTTGAGAGCCTTAATCAAGACTGTTTCCTGAATGACTTCTCTCAACTCACTCAACGACAGCAGCCTGTGTCACACAACATGGCCAGCAAGACGATCTCAAAGCTGATTAACTCTTACAGCTCAGGCAGCCATGCTGCACTCCCAGCAGCCTACACAGCACTGACTGTGCAGTCCTAGCCCACTTCCCAGAAATAGATACTAGCATCTCAATACTTCCCTGCTAATAACTGCATTAGAGAAGCTCTGTATTAAAACCATGTTGTGTTCTCAGCTCATAAAGTAAGGAAAACCTAATAGTGAAAGTATGCAGTCTCTCAGCATTTGTTACTACATAGCTGTTACCAATGATGCAAAATTAATAATGGTTATTAATTTTGATATCCAGGCAAAGATTGTTAATAACTATAAAAATTGTTCATTACCATTAAGTCTTGCCAGAAAACTTATTTACAAGGTTCAAAACATAGGGTTTGGAAATTTATGCACACAGGGAACAGGCAAAAGTGGAACACTGTAAGAGGTAAGAGGTAATGTTTGCCTTCCAGCAAAGGCAAACATTATGCTGGAAGAGAAGGTTCCTGCAGTCACTACACTGCTTGTGGTTCATTATCCTGGTTGGCCACTGGGTGGATGCAGGAAGCCTCTTTCTGCTTATGGCAGAAGGCAATTAATGATTACAAGATGCTTTAAGTGTTTGCTCACAAAATATTATCAGACAGTACCCAAAGCACAGGAGGGGTTGCTGTCGGTAGTCTCAAAGCCATTAGAGAGATTGAAATTTTCTCAGGCTCTTTTCTCAGGCAGCTGGAGTCTGGCACAAACTCTGATTTGGTTCCTCTTGACTCCCCATTCAGCAGCAGCCTTGCAGAGGGGCAGGCAGGATGCAATGCCATGTGCAGGCTTGGCACAATATCAGGCATTGAGGGCCTGCAGGCACTTAGAGCCTGTGCCTGGTAGTGGAGTTCCAGACAGTTCAGAATGCAATGAGGCAGCAGAGCACCATGAGTACAAGGACAGAGAGCACCTTGTGTTACCTGCTCATCCCTTTTTGTCCATCCAGACAAAGACTAATGGGCCTTTGGATGTAAATTAGCCAATCAAGATGGCACTTTGCCAATGTTGACCACATTAGGTAAAGCCATAGACTTGCTTTACCCACATTTGGGCAGAACCTGGGCCTTGCACAAGGCAAGCTGTGTACCTTGTTTAGCACAGGATGCAAAACAACTGTGGGCAAGCCAGAGTCCTTAGACTCAGTGGTTCCAGGTTCTTTGTCCTCTTTCCTGAAGCTGCTGCTCCTCAAAACGGAAGGAGGGGGAGCAGGGAAACATGTCTGAGCAAGCCAGGACACGTATAAGCTTATTATGGCCTGCTTAGGCCTACCATGACAATAGCCCAAATCTGTCCCATTGCCTACCTCACCTTTCGAATCTCAGGAGTTATGCTTCTGTCATGATTATGATCTCTTATTAAAAGATTCTTTTAGGGAAGGTGGAGTTCTCTTGCTAAATGACATTTGTCACTTGAAAGAGTCCAAGGCAAAGATGCTGCTAGCAGACTTGCACAAGACACTAAAACGCAATAGCTTTTTAATTATTATTTTTAGTGTTTAAGAACCTACTTATTCCCCAGGATTCGTTTTCTTTCCATGCTCTTTGTATTTTCTGTGCAATCAACTAAATTTATGTCATCATTTAGCTCTTAAACAGGAAAAGCATTACCATTTCAAACAAATGAGAACCAAAAGATGCATTTACAAAAGTTTTGTTTTATGGGACATCAAACTGGGCTCTTTTGAACATCTCAATAAATACTAAAACCATTGCATTCTTTATAGGCAAAAGGCATAAGAAAATCAGGTTATGGCATTTATTTTAAATACAGAGATCTTATTTACTGTTCTTTTATACATTCTATTATGCCCTAGCACTATCCAACATCTTCCAAGAACACATTTTTCATAGGCTTTGATAGAATTATACTCTCTCATGTTTTTTTTCTCCAAGACACTGAACATGAGCCAACAACTCACACTAAACTGCTGAAATTTAATATTACCTGAAGTGCTGTGCTGTGCAAAGCTTGGCAAAAACAACCATTTAGAAGGTTTTATGTTTGTTACCTTGGCCAAAATCCAATAAGGTCAGTAATCACCTGGCCTTCCAAAACCTGTTTGTAGCCATACAGGAAAAGGTAGATTTATTAATGTTTCAGACAACTTGGGCCTAGCTTGAGACTAAGCCTCTGCATTTCTTCACCCCAGTTTCAGCTTCCTATCAAGCTTGCCTAATGCGCAAGAAGTTCCCCACACTGCTGTCTTCAGGGTTCACCTTTGAGACAAGGAAGCCATATATTTTGATGTTCCATCATGGGCACAGAGGGAAGCACATTACATGGCATGACTCTGGCGATACTTTTTAAGCTTGATCATAAGTTAAAATTCACAACAATATCTTCAGAGAGAGCTGTCCAAAATCACACACACAAAAAACCCAAGAACTCCTCTGCAAATGAAAAACCAAGGAAGAAGAAACCAAACCAAGCAAACAACAAACTTACACAAACCCCACAAAATACAGTCCAGGATTATCTTGCTGTTTGTGCTGGTTTGAGGCTAATTGGAATATTTTAATGAGAGAAATTAGCTTATAGGCTGTGAAAAGGAAACAATGGTGATGTCTGCTTCAGTCATAGGTTTGCTGAGATGTTTAAAAGCTAGGACACAAACATAGCTAAGACAGTTTCTATCTGTTGGAGTTTGGTGTCTGTTTTCCCTGTGGGTTTCTGCTCCTCTGCCTGGATCTGTGTAACCCAACTAACCACTCTGCTTCTAACTCCCCTTGCCAATCATTCCAGCTCACCTTGCACATAAGGCAGACTCTGGGATAAGGTAAAGGGTTGGAAAGAAGGTGGAAGGGTGGTTGGGAGCCCCTCCTGGGGACTCCAATTTCTGAGAAGGGTATTGTGTTTCTCCATTACCTTCAACTTGCACATTTCTGTATACACTGTATTGCAAATATTTACAAGTATAAATATCTGCTTGTATATTGTGCTAAGCTGTGAATAGAAAGCTTCACTCCTTAACTTTTAGCCAGCTGAGTCTAGTCTGCTCTGATCTCTGGGAGGGACTTTGTGTTTCTGTATTACCTTTAACTTGTGTATTTCTGTATATAGCTGTAAATATTTCTAGTATATTGTAAATATCTACTTGCATATTGTGCTAAACTGTGAATATAAAGCTTCATTCCTTAACTTCCAGCCAGTTGAGTCTAGTCTGAATGAATTCATCGGATGGGGGTGTGGCAGGTAACTTCCAAACCATCACTATTCCAACCCTCACACTTACAATCCTCCTCTAGCAGCAGGGACAAGAAAAGCCCAGGATGAGGAAAACCATTGCCAAACCAACAGCTCGCTGCTTCTGCCTGAGCTATACAACCAAACTTTCACAAATCCAGAGGCTCAGGCCACACACTTATCCCTGTTGGAGAAGAGAACCACCTTACTGCTGGACAACTCCATCTGCAGCTATCTGCTTGCCACTAAGCTGGGGCAAAACTAGAACCTCTGAAAGCATACTTCATAAGATGAAGAAAGTTAAAAATGTACTGGAAGCAAATGAAGAGACATTTTATTACAGGGCAGTTTAAAACTGAACTACTTGCTTCATAACAAGAAGTCTATGACACTGCAGTCCTAAATATTGATTTTGTATTCATTGTCATTGACAGAAGCAATTCTGCTTTTGCTGAAAGTAATAAATATGACTTGAAACAGAATGAGGCCCTTTCAGCAAGAAATTTTACATCTATCTGTTCAGAAGCCTAAAATTAAAACCTCCAGAACTGGGGGAGAAAAAAAAAACCAAAAACAACAAACCCAACCACCAAGAAAAAGAAAAAAATAACCAAAGGGGGTTTTCAAAAATTTAAAACTCTATCATGCATAAATGGAGCTCATCAGAGAAAGTAATTTCCCTGCAGAAAACTCTCCATCTTTTGTTTTATGTAAGTTAGCAACATGAATATTTTATTCTTAGTGAAACTGCCGTTACCCTTTTGCATTTCCTAGCTTTGCTTGGTGGCTCAGATAAATAGGGTTGGTTTGGGTTTTTTTCTTCCTCTCTTTGCTGTTCAAGTCTATTGCAATTACAAATTCTGTCATGCCTCAATAGATATTAGAGTTTGGAATTTGGCACCTGGAGTACTGTGTACAGTTCTGGAGCCCCCAGCACAGGAAGAACATTGAACTCTTGGAGCCAGTCCAGAAGAGGTCATGAATATGCTCAGAGGGCTGCAACAGCTCTGCTGTGAGGACAGACTACAAGATTTAGGGTTTTGCAGCCTGAAAAAGGGAAGGCTTCAAAGAGACCTTAGAGTAACCTTCCAGTATCTGAAGGGGGCCTACAGGAAGGTTGGGGAGGGACTATTGACAAGGTCTTGCAATGACAGGACAAGGGGCAATGGGTTTGAACTGTCAGAGGGGAGATTTAGACTGGCTGTTAGGAGGAAGTTGTTTGCAGTGAGGGTGGTGAGACACTGGCACAGGTTGCCCAGGGAGGTTTGGCTGCTCCCTCCCTAGAGGTGTTGAAGGCCAGGTTGGAGGAGGCCTTGAGTGACCTGTACTAGTGGGAGGTGTCCCTGCCTATGGCAGGGGATTGGAACTAGATGATCCTTGAGCTCCCTTCCAACCTTACCATTCTATGATTCTATGATTAGCAGTAACAATATATTTTGTCCCTAACATCCTTTTCATATGTTAGGGACAGTAAGTAGATGGGAAGAAAAGTTCACAAAGGACAACTGGGTGCATAGAGAGATTCATTCGCTACTGGAATGGGCTGCCCAGGGAGGTGGTGGAGTCAGCGTCCCTGGAGGTGTACAAGGTGGGTTTGGACGTGGCACTTGGTGCCATGGTCTAGTCTTGAGGTCTGTGATAATGGGTTGGACTTGATGATCTTTGAGGTCTCTTCCAACCTTGGTGATACTGTGATAATGGGCAGTTATTCTTAAAGTATCCATCATCATTTTTAAAGCACATTGATGATCACTGTCTTCAGGTGCCTTAAGTTTCTCAGAACTATTTTCAACCTGGGCAAAACTACAGGCAACGTAGTAAAGCCACCTAACACTGCACATCCACATAAAACCAATAGCCTAAATGAAGACTGAATGGAATTTACCATTCAGATGTGTTTCAGCTCCAGGATGAGAATAATAGAAACAATCAGTAGAGTGGATAACATATTGCATTGCTGGGAGCTGTGCACAAAACACAGAACAGGCTGCACAAGAGCCTACAGAAAACCCTATTTGAAATGAACCTCATGGCAAGCAGCTTAAAAGTAACTTTTTTTGATGAAACTGAAAATTTGAAGAAGATAGATCATTTGACCTATAAACAGTACCATTGCCGTTGTAAATTCTCTACTTGGAGAGCAATTTTGGTTTTAATTTTGTTACTTAGAAAGTGAAAGAGTGGTTGATAATCCTGCTCAGTGTTGTTGGTTTGGGTTGTTTTTTTTTTCAGTGATTTTTACATTTTGTAGTTTTGGTGTTTTTCAGTTGATTGGATTTTTAATATATTGAACATTTCCTGAAAATATTTGTGTCATGTATTAGATCTTCCATCTCAACAGGAATACATTTTCTTCTTCAAATGCCATCTTCCACACAGACATTTTGAGCTGCAGGGAGTGAACAAGGCTAGAGCACAAAGGGCACGGCAGCAGGACATATTTAAAACGAGGCCAGCTTGCCCCTGAACCATCTGGGTGTCTGAGTGGCAGAGGGCAGCACTTTTTGAAGGCATTAGTTCAGGACAGCAATGCTAGAACAACATTGCCCTTGGCTAATTAGCGCTGCCAATCCAGACTAAATTGCACAGACTTAAACTGACAGATTTGTACTATTTCCATTGCCAGTGCTGAAGTGCTAACTCCTGGACCTACATACAGTGTTCACATCACCCAGGCTCTCTGTTGTGTGTAGAAGTCTAACTACTGATGTGAAAAAGAACCAAATTTATGCTGGCTAAGGGTGACTTAATTTGAATCACACTACAAGGCAGCCCACCAGTACGCTTTGTCAACAGACCATACAAGAAGAGTCTATGACATAAAACCACATTCTAATTACAATACTGCAAGCCTGTACCAAAAAGCTTTGCCACCCTAGCTTAAAAATAATCAACAGAAGATCTGTGCTCCAGAACAGCTGAGTTTAATCATGCAAGGAGGAAAAGACCAGCCACTGTCCAATAAATGTAATCAGGTAAAAAGAAGTATTAAGAATAAAGAAAAAATTGGTATTTGAGATTGGTGAAGGTCCAACTTCCTCTACTGAAGTTCAGAAGACTTTGAGATGTGGTATGCTTCAAAATGGTTTTTATTTCAGTCACCTGCTTCCTGTTTTCATCCTCTACAATAAAGTATTTTTCAGATTGTTTCTTGTGAGAGTCTGAAAGTGTTTGCATAAATGAGAACATGAAATTTTTGTCATTAAGATATGAGGGCAAGAGTATCTCATGCTTAAGTTGTCTCAAAGACATATTGGGAAGAGAACACACAAACCAGGCAACTAACAGCCACTGATTTACTGCAACTAAATCTGCTCTCCTTCCAACACTTTAAAATTACAGGTTTGGATGTCAGTTGGGAAAATACTGTTGTACAACTAATTAAACTATTTGGAGAGATGAACCAAAATGTGCACACAATTCACCCAGAAAAGGAAACTCTCCCACAGCTACTCAGGCAGTATATATATATTTCTGTACTCACCATGGAGGGGTGGGAAGGTCTGGGAGGTTCCTTAGGTTCAATTCTAAAGGGGACAAGTTCTGAGTTGCAAAGGCTGCTTCTGTGCAGCAAGATCAAAAGAGCTCCTCACCACAGCAGAGCTCGTTTATACTCCTGAGGGTTTGGCTGTGGTCAATCACTCAATTAGCTGGAGGATGGGCTGGTTTCCCCAAACAAATTAAAGAATTCTAGGAGGAAGGACACCAGAACTGGACTAGCCCTGTGTCCAGTTCTGGGCCCCTCAATTGAAGAAGGACATTGAGGTGCTTGAACATGTCCAGAGAAGGGCAACGAGGCTGATGAGAGGCTGCGAGCACAGCCCTATGGAGAGAGGCTGAGGGAGCTGGGATTGTTTAACCTGGAGAAGAGGAGGCTCAGAGGGGACCTTATTGCTGTCTACAACTACCTGACAGGTGCTTGTAGCCAGGGGGAGGTTACCTTCTTCTCTCAGGCAAGCAGCACCAGAACAAGAGGACACAGTCTCAAGCTGTGCCAGGGGAAGTTTAGGCTGGAGGTAAGGAGAAAGTTGTTGCCTGAGAGAGTCATTGACTGCTGGAATGGGCTGCCCAGGGAGGTGGTGGAGTCAGCGTCCCTGGAGGTGTTCAAGGCGGGTTTGGACGTGGCACTTGGTGCCATGGTCTGGTCTTGAGGGCTGTGGTGATGGGTTGGACTTGATGATCTTTGAGGTCTCTCCCAACCCTGGTGATACTGTGAAACAAGGAGAAGCTGATCTTCATTAGCTTCTGGCAAGGCTGGGCTCAAGGTCTGCCAGCACCTGGACCTGTGGGGTGTAGTTGTGCCTGACACACACACATCAATGTTTGATTCCTGTTCTACAGTTCAAAGTCTACAAGAAGACAAGCAACTTGCCATTTCTGATTACTGCCAAACAAGAATAACAAAATTCAACTAAGTCTTAGCTCAGCAAGTGGTGTAAAGGCAGTTTGTTACTATATAGGATGGGACTTTTAAAACTTGGATGAGAGACTATGAGATTAACTAGAGAATGTCTTTGGCATTGAAATTTCACTTTTGTGGAATCATAAGCCAAGTTAGTAAAATCATTTTGTTTTACAGTAGTTTACATTTACGTTATAATCCATCCCTGTGAATTCTTCTTAGTATTGAGTGCTTGGTGATCCTGCTTCATCTCTGGTTTTGTGGTCAACATATTTGATCTACTTTGTAAATTGTACTTTGTTATAGAAAATTATTGCCTGCTTCATTTTACACCAAGAGGTCTTAATATTATGTATAAAATATGCTGATTTATCTCTCAGATTATATTCTATATGCATCTAAAATCACTGCAGATATAGAATCATAGAATGGTAAGGTTGGAAGGGACCTCAAGGATCATCTAGTTCCAACCCCCTGCCATAGGCAGGGACATCTCTCACTAGTACAGGTCACTCAAGGCCTCATTCAATCTGGCCTTGAACACCTCCAGGGAGGGAGCAGCCACAACCTTCCTGGGCAACCTGTGCCAGTGTCTCACCACCCTCACTGTAAAGAACTTCCTCCTAACATCCAGTCTAAATCTCCCCTCTGCCAGTTCAAACCCATTGCCCCCCTTGTCCTGTCCTTGCAGGACCTTGTAAATAATCCTTCCCCAGCCTTCCTGTAGCCCCCCTTCAGATACTGGAAGGCTACTATCAGGTCCCCTCGAAGCCTTCTCTTCTCCAGGCTGCAGAGCCCCAACTCTCCTATGAGGACAGGCTGAGAGAGCTGCTCCAGCACTCTATCAATGGATATTTACTTGTAAGGCTCATGTCTCTAGTTTTTCCTCTCTTCATCCACTCCAATTTGTCTTTAATTCTTTCAGTGTCCTTAACCTCATTAGTGGTTGTAGGGACTGTGAAGTTTTCTTTACTGGAAACATTACTCATGATATTTAAATACCTTATCACCTCTCATGTAATGTTGGCAAGAAAATGCGGCAGAAAAGAGCTGCCACTTCCACTATGAAATCTTTTAAAAGGAGCTATAATAGGGGGAGGTCACTCCTATGAAAGATGCTGAGAGTAAACCAGAATCTAAATGCTGACTGATGGTGACCAAAAGTTACAGCTGATGACATTTATAAATTAATTAGTAAATGTTAGCTAGTAAAAGAAGTTTGAATTCACTGAGATAAGCTGAACTTTCTAGCAGTCCTCAGGGTCTTCTGTATTTCAAAAACCACACAGACCTTTAGGTCAGCTGTTCCCACTCTGAAACAGAAGTTCAACTGGGACCACAAATCTAATTTCCTAATTGCAGACACAGTGAAACCATTAAAAGGAATCTCTTTTCAACTTAAGATCCCAGACAGAGAAATAATAACCACCCACCTTTGGTGCCTGAAGCTGCTGTATTAGTTAGTTTTTAAAGACAAGCTTATAGATAGGGCAAATTATCAGTGACCATTAACTGCAGTGCTTTTACACAGACACCATTTTCTAGTTCCTGGACAGTGGAATTTTGATGTTAGGCTGTCTTTTAAAAATAAATCCATAAATCAGGGCTATTTTCTGTATTTTAAGGTAAAACAGGGAGAAAAAAATAATAATGGCATAACTCCTAAACAGCATCTTGTGCTGATACTGTCTACAACTACCTGAAGGATGGTTGTAGCCAGGAGGAGGTTGCTTTCTTCTCTCAGGCAAGCAGCACAAGAACAAGAGGACACAACCTCAAGCTGTGTCAGGGGAAGTTTAGGCTGGAGGTGAGGAGAAAGTTGTTGCCTGAGAGAGTCATTGACTGCTGGAATGGGCTGCCCAGGGAGGTGGTGGAGTCAGCGTCCCTGGAGGTGTTCAAGGCAGGTTTGGACGTGGCACTTGGTGCCATGGTCTGGTCTGGAGGGCTGTGGTATTGGGTTGGACTTGATGAGCTTTGAGGTCTCTTCCAACCTTGGTGATACTGTGATACTCGAATCTATCACCGAAAGCAGCAGTTTCACTTTGTTTCAAAGTGGTTACTCAACTTGTCCATTAAATCACACTTTGAAAAATCAGCTTAATTTTATCATCAGACTCATACTGCTTTACCCTCTTTACCTGTTATGACATTGCATTTAGCAACTAATGTTTCACACAACCTTTTAACTCTGTTATTCAGACCATAAACACCGAACACACAGAAGCTAATGCAAGGAAATAATTTTCCTGAAGGAGTTGGATTATTTCCTAATTGTTTATTACAGATGTATTTGCTTGCCAGAAATCAAGATTTAGAATTCCACCTTCTTCAAAGCTTTAATGTTATTTGTATCTCTGAAGCATTTATATTTAATTTCACAGCAGTGTTACAATTCAAGTGCTATATTTTAATGTCTGCAGCAGCCAATTGTTGATTTATTTTCTTTCAGGCAAAATGCAAATAATCTCTTAAGAGGTTCGCTCACAACTCTTGTGTTTGAGTTAATATATTTGCAGCGAATAAATTAAAAGAAGTCTAAATATGACTTTTTTAAGGCCTTCTTGAATTTAAAACTCTGTTCAGAAGTGCTTTGTGTGAGAAGTAACTGGAAATGAAGTCGTTAGTGAACTTGGGCCACCTCCAGTACAGGGGTTTGTCATCTGTGAACTTCAGGGGTAAGGTTAAACCCATAACTTGTCTTCACTTTTACTCTTCCGATCCTCTTCCACATCCCACCAGGAGGGAGGAACAGAGCAGATGTGTGGTGCTTAGTTGCTGGCTGGGGTTAAACCATGACACAAGAATTCCAAATTCCAGTTACTAAGGCTGCTGCCTCACTCTTTTCCAAGTTGCTTAACAAAATACATAGCTATTCTAGTAACTGTTGTAAAAACTATGAGGGTTTCTTCTGCCAGTTGACTGGGCATATTTTGGTCCCCACATCAGTAACAGCTGCTCAAAATAAAGTTACCAAATATAAATCCTTTAAAGCAAAAGGATTTTAAAAAATTATTATTACAATCTGTGCTGGTTTGGAGCTAATTGGAATATTTTTATGAAAAGAATTATAGGTTGTGAAAAAAAAACAATGGTGATGTCTGCTTCACTCATCGGTTTGCTGAGATGTATAAAAACAAGGACACAAATACAGATAAGAGAGAGAGTCTTGTTCTCTCTGGGAGCTACTCTGTCTTCTGGCCTGTCTGCTGAGTAACCTAACTAACCACTCTGCTTCTAACCCCCCTTGCCCATCCTCCAAACTCACCTTGCCCATAAGCCAGACCCTGGGGTAATGTACAGGGTGTGGGAGAAGGCGGAAGGGTGGTTGGGAGCCCCTCCTGGGGACTCTGATTTCTGGGAGGGAAGTTGTGTTTCTGTATTACCTTTAACTTGTATATTTCTTTAACTGTTCATGTTTATTGTGTCTATCTCTGCTTGTCTATTGTGCTAAGCTGTAAATAGAGTTTCAGTCCTTAACTTCCAGCTGGTTGAGTCTAGTCTGGGTGATTTTCAGAGTTGTGTGTGAGGTAACTCCCAAACCATCACATCATCCTTGTCAGTTGAACAATACACACTGCTCTCAGCTGACAGACATGACATTTCAATCAGATGGGCATCTCTAATTTTTGTTCAGAAAACAGAACATCTATTAACATGGACCAAGTTACAAGTACTTACAATTTGTCTTTCGTAATCACCCTGATAATCACAGAATCCCACAAACATTCAGGTTGGCAAAGCCACTCAGGATCACCAAGTCCAACCCATATCCCTACTCTACAAGGTGCACCCTAAACCATAGCCCCAAGCACCACATCCAAACAACTTTTAAACACCACCTCCCTGGGCAATTCATTCCAATGCCTGACTACTCTTGCTGGGAAAAAATGTTTCTTAATGTCCAGTCTAAACCTACCTAGTGGCAGCTTGAGGCCACTCTCTCTTGTTCTATCACTTTTTACCTGTGAGAAGAGACCAGCACCAACCTCTCCACAACGTCCTTTAAGGTAGCTGTAGAGAGCCACGAGGTTTCCCTCCAGCCTCCTTTTTTTCAAACTAACCATCCCCAGCTCCCTCAGTCACTCCTCATCGTATTTATTCTCCACACCCTTCCCCAGCTCCCATGCCCTTTTCTGCATTTACTCCAGCACCTCCATACCCCTTTTGTAATGAGGTACCCAAAACCAGAACACAACACTCAAGTTGTGGCCTCACCAGAGCAGGGTACAAGGGGACAATCACCTCCCTACTCCTGAATCAGATGGCTCTGGTTTTAGAATTGGTCTACATCTTTGTATTTCACTTCTTTACTGTGAAATGCTCTCCACAGATTCCCAGTGACATTATTCATAACATCTTGACATGATGTAACCATGATGGGTTTGCATCACTGAGATCTCTAAAGATCTGGAAGAGTATCTCAACTGATGCTGTAATATCATGTCTATGAATGCACAATGACATGCTCAGGAGATTGTTATGACCACAAAAAAAAAAAAAGCCTTCTGGAGCAATTAAGAAATGTGCAGCACTTAAAATCATAATAAGGAAGGAAAACGAGCTCAATCTTTTTCACACCATCAAATTTACACAAGTCTTCACTTTAAAGTAGAACACCTTACCTATGCTTACAGATTAGACTTAGAGGCTAGATGCAGAGTTCTCAAAATTACAGCACTGAACTTGTGGATTGTTTAGCAACTTGACTTATAGATGAAGATTTCCAATGTTGTGCAGCTTAATCATCTTAGAATGGGACTTCTAATTGGCATAGTTCATAAAAAGGTGTTTCAAATATATGATCCAAAGTGCCAGAGAGAGCAACACACCTAAAAGATGTATTTTTATTAACTGGAACACATTCCTCTTTTAATGATCTAAAATCTCAACCTGTTTATTCCAGTCAAATGTAAATGTGGGGTTTGGGTTTTTTAGTTTTTTTTGGTTGGTTGGTTGGTTTTGGTGGAAGAGCAGAGATATTTATGTGTGGGGGTTTGCTGGTTTGGTTTTTCTTTTAAAACTCAACAGCAGTCCTCCAAGAATGACAAAGGGAAAGGTTCAACTTTTGGAAACTCATCTAGGTCATAGGAAACCTCTGGTGTACTTCTTCCTGTCTCTGAAACAGATTTGGGTGTTAGCTGAGGTTTTTTTTCAGGCAAGAGCAACAAAGTCGAAGTAGTTAAGCCCATAGCCTGATGAGCTGTCAGCTCCCTGCATGAGGACTAGGTTCTATGAGCTGGTTCAAGGTTCTGCTCACTTCTCTGCCTCTCCAGCCACTTGCTGACTCAGCTGGAGGAAGAACAGGGTCCACCAGGCATGTTCTCAGTAAATTTGCTGGACCACTCTAGTCAAGTGAGACTATGGGTGTGCAGAGTGAGGCATCACAGAAGCAAGAGCTCCTTCAGAGGGTCATAATTTCCTTCAGAGGGTCATAATTTCAGATGCAAGACAAGACAGCAAGTATTAGGTAGCACTTAAACCCTTAAGCCATTTTTGTGACAAAAACTCTAATTGCCTATAGATCATGCTCTGTTATCTGCTTGGCACATAAAGCTTGTCTATAAATACATAGCTTTTAAAATCCATATTGCTGCATGGCACTGAACAAATTGAAATGGAAATATGTCACTTTTCTGCTTGTTTTAAAGCTCCAGATTAAAAAGCAAGCACCTTAAAATGGGGTGTCTATTTATTTTGAAGTGGGGGTTTTATTTTTTGCAAAATCAGCCTGCTTCAAGCTGAGTGTTTAGGTTTATATGAAGACTCTGTTCAGTGCAGTCTTAGGCATAACAGTCACAGGAACTGCAATGCTTTTCTTAAGTTGCATTAAGAAAAGGTCATCTCAGCTAGATACGTGGCACTAATAGCACTGGCATTAACAGTATTTATTTGCTCTCACAAAACAAACCATTCACAACACATCTTCCTCAGTTATGTTCAATTAATCTGGCCAGCCATAGGAACTGAATATTTCCTCTGCTGCTTGCCACCTTGCTGGGGCAGTCAACAGAACCTAACTGATACACCTCCTGCTTTGTGACTGCATGCAAAATAGTAGAGTTTTAGCCAGGAAAGTGGTATATCAATAGTTGCCAACCTTCCCTCTCTTCCTTGGAATTTATGGAAGATCACAGTAATAATTTATTGCACTGTGACTGAGAGTCCATCATGTATTAGAGCTCATCTCTTCTGTGATTTAAAACCACCTACACGAGTGCTTTAGAGCTATTTCTGAGATTCCCTGAGCTGTTTTAGCCTGTATGAATCATGAAGCCAGTGAAAGTTTTATCAAGTTTCACTGTTCTTCATTTATTTCTCTCATATCTAGAATAACAGAGAGCTCCAGCCTGAATCTGTTGGGGGTACATATGGAGAAGCATTGCATAAAGCGTTGTGCACAAGCATTGTGCACACTGTGGAATCACTCTTGGGTCATAGCATGAACATAATTAAGATGAATTTTAGACATATTCAGTGGCCCCAGATTGTGCCCTGTGATCTGTCAGCCAAAGGAGAAAAAAAAAAAAAATTCTAATGTTATAGAAAGAACCTTAAAAGAAGTCTGCTCCCAGAAACATTACACATCCCAGTACAGTCTGAGCATTCTGGGTGGTAGAGGTACAATGGTTCAACTCTGACACTCCTTCTGGCTGAAAACTTGTGTTTCAGCAGTCTGGACCAAACAGTTTGGATTTCAGAGCCACAGGCCTCTGAAGACATCAAAAAAAGTTACAGGGAAAAGCCAGCTACAGTTTGAAAAGACTTATTAAAAGAAAACAAATAATTAGTTTGCTAAATTAAAATTTCTATTATGTCCTCACTTGCATGCTTTTTTTGAGATTGAAAACCAATTTATAGGATAATAGAAAATAATCTTGGACAGACAGATAAACCACACTCTGAACTTGTCCTCGCTTGTGCTCCAAACTTTGGTTTGAAGCACTGTTTGCTTGCACGCAGGCTGTCAGACGCACACTTCTTTGATCTGGACAAATACAAAAACATCCACATTCATCTGGACAAGATGAATTTAGCAGTTGTATTTTAAAGCACTACAGAATGAAGCAGGTTGGAAAAGACCTCTGAGATCATCAAGTCCAACCTATCACCTAATACCTTCTAATTAACTAAACCCTGGCACCAAGTGCCTCATCCTTTTAAAGACCTCCAGGGACAATGACTCCACCACCTCCCCCGGGGCAGCCCATTCCAATGCCAATAACTGTCTCTGGCAAGAACTTCTTCCTAACATCCAGCCTGAACCTGCCTTGGTAAAATTTGAGGCTGTGTCCTCTTGTTCTGTTGCTGGGTGCCTGGGAGAAGAGCCCAACCCCACCTGGCTACAACTTCCCTTCAGGTAGCTGTAGACAGCAATAAGATCTCCCCTGAGCCTCCTCTTCTCCAGGCTACACACCCCCAGCTCCCTCAGCTGCTTCTCACAGGGCTGTGCTCCAGGTCCCTCACCAGCCTTGGTTCACTTGTCTGGACACACTGAAGCCATAACATGAGAGGCACAGAACTGTACAAAAGCATAGCCACAATTTTCTTTCAAATAGCTTAAAGATAAAAAGCTTTATTAGTTAAAGGCTAATTGCAATGTTCAACAGTATTTTATGCCTTTTTCATAACTGAATGGCATTCATGGCACTGAAAATGAAGGTTTAAGCTATCACAATGGAATATAAAAATGTTGTGCAACTGCAAGAGCTGCAAACAAATAGTAAGCAGCATTCTAGATTCTGCAAGGCTTCTAACACATTTTAGGCTTCTCTTGATTCCAATTGTAAAGTAGCAAACTTGGTGCAAACTGAAAGATAAGATTAAGTGGTTTCCATTGCTCTCAATCGAGGCGTTCTATGTGTGTCTTCCAAAACTAACTCTAATTGGAATGACTGCCATAAATTAGATACATCTCCTCAAACTGAAAATTCCCATTTTAGGAATGACTCCTAGGAAAACTGTAAGCCCAAATCCTGTGACTGAACTAAAGAGGGACACTAACTAACACTGGAGATACTTCAAGGGAGCAACAGCAGAATATGGAACAAATAATTCAAACAGTGGAGAGCAAAAGAAACGTTGAGGTACTCAGAATAGAAACATCCCACATTTATTTTTCCTTTGTTGCCTAAGAAACTAAGTCACTGTCTGAAGTGTGTCAAGCATGCTAACAGGAAGAATGTTCATCAAAATCTAAACATGTAGCTTACCTTTGGCAAGTAAACCCCTAGGCTCACATGAAGATACAAATCTCAAGAACAAACACACTCTGCATGATTAATCTTCAACTCTCTGTTTATTGTTAAAAATCTGTCCCAGCCTCACAGTACATTCGCCAATCTTTTATGGCAAGGTTGTGAAGGGGCTCAAAGAACCACTTTGTAGCAGGCTTCAGCAAAGCCTGCTGAGAAAAGCACAACAGATATGAACATTTTCTTCCTTCTCTTTTTAAGCTTACATGATGGCATCACAGCAAATCCTCAGATTTAGACCCAACCTTACACAACGTTCTGCAAGGCGTTCTGAAGCACCCTACTTTGTGCCAGTAAGAACTAAAAAAGGAGCACACATTTTTTGCCCAGCTATAACGCAGAGAAGTCCTGATAATCCCTCACTGATTTCACACAGCTGTTAACTGTTTAGTACAGTACAGTTAGTCTAGATTTACACTAGCTCAGTTGAGATGACAACCAAAACACCTATCCAGATGAAATTGCAGGACACAGGTGACATAAATAAGGTGACATCTGATTAAGAAATCAGGATTAAAACTAATTTCTTTTACTTACATTATGCCACTCCCAGGAATGCTGTCCATAGTTATGCTAGCATATTTAAGAATTACTAGCAGTAATTGCAGATAGCACACCTGTAAGGCTAAACTGCAGCAGAACAGCTTCTCCCTGCATCAGCTATTAGACTCCCCAGCAATTCCTGGGCACAGCTAAAGAGTGAGAACAGTCTGGAGCCTCCCCACATATGCATGTGTGCAGCCACACTGGGTTAGGGGCTGAATGACTCCTGTGGCCCACCACAGTGGTCCCAGAGGTTCCTCCTTTGCAGTTTAGACATAGCCTTGAAGTCTCATAAATGCCTTGGTATCTCATAATGAGGTATCAAGTGCATCTCATCTAAAAATAAATTATTGCAAAGAGGGTGCATGCTGAATTTCAACCTAGCAGGAGGTTATCCACAAGCACTGGAGTTAAGATATGTAACAGTGCAGTATATTCTGACAGAAGATTGAAATGTTGAAACAATTTTTCTAAAGCCTTCCCTTAAAATAAAGCTCCTTTCCTGGCTCAAGAAAATTGAGTAATATTTCATGTCTGCAGTTATTTGTGATGATGAAAAGGAGCTCATCTACTGACAACCTGTCCCTTATACATCAAGCGCTTCTCTAACAGTGTGAGAGGAAGAAGACAGCTAAGTGTGAATTAAGTGAAAAGAATCAGGTCTCTGTACATTCCAAAATAAGGGTTGGTTATGAAGTCTATTCATATGTGTGCCCATAAATTGGTCCACCATAATTAAAAGTTGTCCCAAAATGAGTCTTACTACCTCCATCCCACAACTTCATTGTTTCAACATTTTGAAATAGCAGACAAAAATCCCCGAGACAGGTTATAAATGCAGCCTCACGAGAGCTAGAATTCAATTACATCTGTTTCTAAGAAGCAAGCTCTTTAGTAGAATACAACACTTGTGAGCCAGCACAGCAGCATTTCCAAATCAAAGGTTTCCAGCTTTCTGCTGAAAGTTGAAAGTTTCTGTTTTTCAAGTGTTTCATTTTTCTGCTAAGTCAAAACTGTCTGTAAAGAGCACACATTTCTCACACAGAAAATAATTTTAATAAAGAAAATAGGTTCAATAGAATATTTTGGGCCACTTCCACAATGAATTCGTGCTGGTTTGCCTTTTACAAAGCAGCAGCGTGAAGCCTTAAGGTTCAGAGCTAATCCAACAGAGCAGCCTCAACCCCACTGAATTTTAATCACAGAGTGCACCCAGCACACCCACAATGGCCAACCTCACATTGTTCATTTAAATCAAGTCAAAAAAAAAAAAAAAAAAAAAGGAAAAAGAAAAGGAAGAAAATCTCCACTTTTTTCCCTCTTGGTGGAGCCTTCTTACATTTGGATGCATTTGAATTACGCTGTTTTATCTCCAGTGACAAATCTGTTCTACCTTGGCTGCACCAACATCTCAGACACATGCTATTTCTTTTATTCATTTCCCTTGTGCTTTACCTCAGTACCTAATGCGCTGTCAGAATCAGAGAAGCCATCCATAAGTATTATGTGATGAGTAACTGCTGTATATGCAAGCACACAGGAGAAATGAGCTTTCATTTTTTCGTGGCAATCATTTACATAGCGAATATGATCCCATATAAATTACTTCTTGTCATCTCTTTCCATTTGATCAGCTGAAGGATCCTGCTATTGAAACCAGGAGAAAGAAAGGAAAACTACCAGCAATTTGACACTCCTTTATACTTAGAGTTTGAAGGTTTGTACAGTTTTATATTCAAACTGCTTTACTTTCTGATGGTTTCTCCTCTTAGAAGAGGATTCCTTTGATAGTCAGACAACTTCTATCTTACTCCTCCAGGCTAAAAACCTCTATTTTCATGACTTCCCTTAGAAAATTAGAATTTCTGTATACCACAATATTAAGTGAAGAGGTGTTTCTTAAGTGGCTGTGACCTGACAGAAACGCCTTAGCAGTGGGAGAACTGACAAAAAAAGTGTGCTTCTGGAAGGCTGGAAGAACCCATAAAGTCTGCATTACTGACATACAGCTTCCTACTATAAATATTTTTCACATTAATATTGGTCTTCAGCCAGTTTCTTTTCTCCAGGAATTTAACACTGAGTCACACCTTGACAAGATTCATCCTAAATCATACCTTTGTCTACGTTTCTTAATACAAAATGAAAATCCACTTTGCATTAAAGTGACAAAAGGAGATGATTTAAACTCTTAACACAAGGCAATTCACAGCTGAAATAACTGAGCAGCTTAACAAGTCTTTTTGTCTGGAGGTTTTACAAGGAAGCCAGAATTGACGACTAATACAGAACACTCCCTTCCATTACCAAAAAAAAAAAAAAAATTCAATCATGTCTCTAATGAATATTTTCCAATGCCTTTGAGGTGGGAACATTGGAGCTAAGTTTTCTTGGTTACCATTAACAGCTCTGCAGCTTGCTTGGAGAAATCTGCCATACAAAGTTCCCTGTCCTGAGAGGTTTATAGAAATAATAGAACAGGTTATACCTTTGCTTGACTCCACTCCAAAACTCTCCCAACTGCTAGCAAAGAACAATGGGCCAAATTCTGCTTCCTGTGGTCTGTACTGTTAGTTGCAGTGTGCAGTGACAAGACACGGCTCAAAATACATTCCACTTACAGGATAATCCACTTTTAGCACATCATCAGCCTAATAAATAAATAAATAAATACATATTTTCAAATCAGCTAAACTGCCATTTTTGTGGGGGTTTTTGACTTGAAGAATTATTCTTCAGCTACTACTTTTCTGCCCTAGACTGCAGCTCCAGCAGGTTAAAAATTATGTATAATGTAACTGTGCAAGTAGTCTCAGCTGAGCATGAAGTGGGCTCCCTCCAGACTATAACAGCATCATTATCAGCTCCTGGTTTTAGCTTGTTCCCAAGGTGAAGTGGAGAGGAACACAGGTAGACATATAAATGGACGGGGGCACACAACACACTGTCACTGGGAAAGATTATTCTTACTTCAGTCATTAGATGAAATCTAAAACCCCCTGTTTTCCATACAAACACCAACCATTTCCCCCAGAAACACAAGCAGCATTGCTTTCTCTACTTAGTTCACATGAGATGTGTTAAAAATTCAATCTCCAGCACAGATACACAAAGTCTCAAACGTGCACCTTAGGAGATCAGTGCAGTATTTTCTTCGGGTTTACACAGTATTTGAGTGGGAATACAAATTTCTGGTGAATCAACAGCTAAATTGTCTGGTTTAGTTAACTCGCATTTGGAAGGCAGGATAGATGGGCCTGAAGTTTGTGAGGTATGCTTGCAGAAAACAGAAGTGAGTTGCAAATAAAGGAGCTGCACCGTTCCTCAGAGAGGTGGAACAATAAACAAAAGAACAAAAAAAAACCAAAACCAAACCAGCAAATAAACAAAACAACCTCAAACAGCTTTAACCACAAATACAGTTGGAAATTGCATCATCATGTGTTAATGCAATAAAACTAACATGAAGAGTGTGAGGGACATCCTGAAGGAATTATTATTAGTATGCAATAGTTCAAAACTTTTAAAGACTGTTTTAAAAAACGTTGCAGCTTGTAATGTAATTTTCTTCAACATCCATAACTGAACATCAGTTATTTGTTGCAGATTATGTTGGTTATTTTCTGATTTAAGAAGAGAACAACTTAAGCATTAGGGAGGCATTGCAACTGGCCAACCACAGCACGGACAAAGAGGAAAAGAAAGCCCAATGACAATTTAAAGTTTGAAAATCCAACAATATAAGCATTATTTATTCAATTTACCCAGTAAAAAATGCTTTAAAATATATAGCCTTCATGGAACATCACTGTTGGCTGTTTGTTAAACTGTCTGAATACTGAAAGTCCTTTGTTTAAAGAAAGAGACCAAAAAAATAATAAAAAAAATTTGAAGCACCTTCCATTACAGGAATGCTCTAAAATAGAAAGCCCTTTGACAGCAGAAGTCTAAGCTAAATGACAAAAGATTGTGTGTTTTGCCATCACTGTTGTATCTACATTGTCTATTGTGAAGTAAGATGGTAAGAAAATTTCATACTGTCATTCTGTTTATGCAAATCATGCCAAACCCAGCCATGACTTTAACTGCATTTTTAAGTCTTATAGGTTTATTTAAATGTTTCAGCACAAAAGCATAATCACAGAAGTCCTACACAGTCTTCACAAAAAAGTCTCCTGTGGTATTCACTGAAGTAGTGTAAGATCTGAACAGAGATCTATTTCCTTGCAATTTTGGAAGATAAACAGCCTTCATATAAAGCAAAATCCCTACAAACCTGTGGCCACCACACATTATATTATACCTTTAAATCAACGTTACTCGCAGATTAAACCCTTTGAGTTTAGGCCTCAAGGCTTCTTTACAACTACATACAGCATGAAACCTCCTCTTACAGGGATGCTACAGCACAGCTCCTCCAAGGAGAAAACATGCACATCACTTTACAGTGCGCTAGAGGAATTGTCAGGTCATATCTCTATATAACAATATGCATAGCAGAATGTTCCATAGACACATTTTATGAAAACACACCAGTTTTGTTTTCTCAGCTCTGCCCAACTGATATAATGTGTCTTGACAAGCAAACTAATATAGTCAACCTTAGTGCAGGCTTCCCCTCTATAATTTTTGTCTATTGCCAACCAGAGTTATGGATATTTCCCTGCTAGCTCTGCTATATTAGTCCAGAGCGAAATGCAGCAAAAGATTGTTTTCTGCTTCTTTAAAATGCAAGATTCCTGGTTTTACACCTGCTATTGAGACCAAAACAAAACAAAAAAAAAATCACATATCTTGCAACAGATACACTTTTCAACAATATCACTGTATTTGTTTTACTGCTTTTGTTATCATCTAGATGATTTGCCATTAAAATTCATGTCCTTTGCTACATTAGGTTACATATCGTCTGAGCTGGAAATATACTGTGATGACAATCACAGACTTTTTGAACAGCAGTGACATGTCTTTGGGCAGAAAAAGCCTATAAAGGAAAGTATGCATCAGTGGCACAGCAGAAGACCAGCTCACACAGTGAATTAATTTGTGATGAATATCATGCACAGACTTGCACAGGCAGTCATGCATCCACCATGCTCTGCTCGCTGCTTCCCACTGCCCCCATCAGCCTGATTTAGGAGAGACCTTTTAGATGATGCTAACACTGCTCGACATCACTGCTCTATGCAATGTTTTTTTCAAAGCATCTCTTTCTTGCTTTAAAACCATAAGTAAATCAGTGCAGAGCTTCCTGACAGACCAGGCAAAGGTGGAGGCACAAGTGGTGTTCAAAACCTGTACCCTTAGTGCATTTTTTCATGTTCTGAGGGCACTAACAAGCCCTAAGGGCCCTGCCCATCTCCCAGGAGTCCCATGCTAGCTGGGGACTTTGTGCTCACCACACATCCCAGTACTGTGTCTGTGCCCAGCCCCGTCCTCTCCTGATCCTAGCTAGATTTCCTACACTGATGAAGGACCTGACTCATCACCTGCCCTATTGGACAGTCCCTATTACAGTTTTGACAACTTGACAAATCCAAGACATTTTTCACTAAATATGGTGACCCAGATCCTCTAAGAAAGACTAACAATTCAAGATAACTCTTTTGTTCACTGGCTCATCCTCCATTCGTATGCCTTGCCATTAGATACCTAAATTTTTCACTAAAAATGGTGAGCCAGATCTAAGAAATACCAACAATTCAAGAGAACACTTTTGTTCACTGGCTCATCCTCCATTCGTATGCCTTGCCATTAGATACCTAAATTTTTCGCTAAAAATGGTGAGCCAGATCTAAGAAATACCAACAATTCAAGAGAACACTTTTGTTCACTGGCTCATCCTCCATTCGTATGCCTTGCCATTAGATACCTAAATTTTTCGCTAAAAATGGTGAGCCAGATCTAAGAAATACCAACAATTCAAGAGAACACTTTTGTTCACTGGCTCATCCTCCATTCGTATGCCTTGCCATTAGATACCTAAATTTTTCGCTAAAAATGGTGAGCCAGATCTAAGAAATACCAACAATTCAAGAGAACACTTTTGTTCACTGGCTCATCCTCCATTCGTATGCCTTGCCATTAGATACCTAAATTTTTCGCTAAAAATGGTGAGCCAGATCTAAGAAATACCAACAATTCAAGAGAACACTTTTGTTCACTGGCTCATCCTCCATTCGTATGCCTTGCCATTAGATACCTAAATTTTTCGCTAAAAATGGTGAGCCAGATCTAAGAAATACCAACAATTCAAGAGAACACTTTTGTTCACTGGCTCATCCTCCATTCGTATGCCTTGCCATTAGATACCTAAATTTTTCGCTAAAAATGGTGAGCCAGATCTAAGAAATACCAACAATTCAAGAGAACACTTTTGTTCACTGGCTCATCCTCCATTCGTATGCCTTGCCATTAGATACCTAAATTTTTCGCTAAAAATGGTGAGCCAGATCTAAGAAATACCAACAATTCAAGAGAACACTTTTGTTCACTGGCTCATCCTCCATTCGTATGCCTTGCCATTAGATACCTAAATTTTTCGCTAAAAATGGTGAGCCAGATCTAAGAAATACCAACAATTCAAGAGAACACTTTTGTTCACTGGCTCATCCTCCATTCGTATGCCTTGCCATTAGATACCTAAATTTTTCGCTAAAAATGGTGAGCCAGATCTAAGAAATACCAACAATTCAAGAGAACACTTTTGTTCACTGGCTCATCCTCCATTCGTATGCCTTGCCATTAGATACCTAAATTTTTCGCTAAAAATGGTGAGCCAGATCTAAGAAATACCAACAATTCAAGAGAACACTTTTGTTCACTGGCTCATCCTCCATTCGTATGCCTTGCCATTAGATACCTAAATTTTTCGCTAAAAATGGTGAGCCAGATCTAAGAAATACCAACAATTCAAGAGAACACTTTTGTTCACTGGCTCATCCTCCATTCGTATGCCTTGCCATTAGATACCTAAATTTTTCGCTAAAAATGGTGAGCCAGATCTAAGAAATACCAACAATTCAAGAGAACACTTTTGTTCACTGGCTCATCCTCCATTCGTATGCCTTGCCATTAGATACCTAAATTTTTCGCTAAAAATGGTGAGCCAGATCTAAGAAATACCAACAATTCAAGAGAACACTTTTGTTCACTGGCTCATCCTCCATTCGTATGCCTTGCCATTAGATACCTAAATTTTTCGCTAAAAATGGTGAGCCAGATCTAAGAAATACCAACAATTCAAGAGAACACTTTTGTTCACTGGCTCATCCTCCATTCGTATGCCTTGCCATTAGATACCTAAATTTTTCGCTAAAAATGGTGAGCCAGATCTAAGAAATACCAACAATTCAAGAGAACACTTTTGTTCACTGGCTCATCCTCCATTCGTATGCCTTGCCATTAGATACCTAAATTTTTCGCTAAAAATGGTGAGCCAGATCTAAGAAATACCAACAATTCAAGAGAACACTTTTGTTCACTGGCTCATCCTCCATTCGTATGCCTTGCCATTAGATACCTAAATTTTTCACTAAAAATGGTGACCCAGATCCTCAAAGAAAGACTAACAATTCAAGAGAACAATTTTGTTCACTGGCTCATCCTCCATTCCTATGCCTTGCCATTAGATACCTAAATTTTTCGCTAAAAATGGTGAGCCAGATCTAAGAAATACCAACAATTCAAGAGAACACTTTTGTTCACTGGCTCATCCTCCATTCCTATGTCTTGTCAATTCACCTGCAAATGTTACTGCTTGGGAGAGCAGTATGAGGATGAAGCAGGTGCCAGGACAATACCAAATCGATCTGAGGTGAATGAGACTGCAATTCCCACACTGCAGTCTGAAAATTGCCATTTAAGGGAGTGTCCAAGCTGCATCCTTCGAAATCATAACACTATGGAAGACATACCAGGTTCCTCCAAGATTACAAAAGTAACAAGAGATCTAATACGATCTATTTACTATTTGGTCTGATTTACAGAAATAGCTCTTCACAGGAGGCAAGGTGATAATAAAAAGTGAAGCTTTCCCACTCCTCTTTTAAGCACATCTTTAGATGTTGTCTCTCTCTTCTCCCCCCATCAAGTGATAGATCTAAAGACTGAAAAGGAAGGGGAGAAGTGGCAAGATCTAACGCCTCTTGGACTAAATACGTAAATTATGAAATCAAGTCTCAGAACAGGGAGACCTTAAGTCAGAGCACTGGTGAATGACGAAAGTGATGAAAGTAGCATTCACCATTAGAAAGGGTGCTGATTTTACCTGTGACATTTCTCGCCTTCAGAAGCCTACAATATTTTTCATATAAGATCAAAGAAAATGCATTAATATTTGCATACAGCTTGCTGTATATTTCCCCCTTTCTATTAGCATCTCACTAACTTCAAACACTGGCTAATGCTGAAATCTTTAAAGGAAACAAAACCCCCTCCACTTCAGATAACTACAACACCAATTGAAATTAATGGGAATCATTTGATTCCTTCCTGTGACAAAACAAAAATCAGACATTTTCTGGGAAAGCAACATCTTTAATCTCCCAGGTGAAACAGGAGTGCAGAGAAGTGTGAGTTCCTAATGAAAGCCTTTTTGTTATTTTCACATTTTTCTGCACGCGGTTTTTTGCAGTGTTTGTTTGTGTAACCAGGAATTGGCTTAAGCTGTTTGAATTTCTCCACCAAGCATTTTGATTTTATTGTAATACAATTTTATGATAATTAAAAAGAACTTGTCATATTTAAATGTTTTCTGCATGATTGGCATTAAAGCCTTCAGTGTGAGGAATTAATGAGAGTATTGAATTTAATGTGTCAAATGCAGCCAATTCTTAAAACCTCAACATAAAAACCACAAAGCAAGGAATTTATTTTGTCTGTATAAATGATGTTCAAAAGCATAGAGTTGTCTTATCAAAGGTGTTTTTCATTATCTGAGGTATACTCATTATAGTATCTTCGCCCCATAATGAACCTTCTCATTTTATTAAGATGATTTTTCTATTGGTTCAGAGTGAGCCACCTCTGGTATGTGTCCTGCAACCACTTATGAGTGCAATTGGCTTTGTGTGTGTGACCTCGCTTGACCACTTCTACCTTAGAGAAATGAAGAGGTCTTCCCCAGTGTAAGTGCACAACTCAGCTACATCCAAGTCCTTAGTGATGAGGCACTAACATGATGGAAACCCCATTTCTCTGCCCAGGCTGCTTTCCTTGCAGGTAAACAAGCCCTCACAGTCCAGTTCAGCATAACCAGAGACAGTCCTGTCTAACAATCGACCATCAGACCACCACCCTAAGTCACATAGAAGTGTTGCAAACCTATCACAGAGTCACAAACACAAGGAAATGACTGTGATTGCTGAAAGGAAGCAGAGCTGAACACATTCAGTTTTGGCTCACATAGGTTATTCATTCCTGAGTCTAATAACAAAAACCTTCCCACAGGTGGGTTGAAGGATTAAAATAAAATTCTATTGATTCAAATGAAACTCCTTGAGAACAGTTAAGCTTTTTACTTTGTCAGCTACTTTCTGCCTGTCAGAATGATGACTCATACTACTGAAAGCAGTGACCATTTCTCCTTACTGAAGACTCTGAGCAAGATCATCCACAATACAGCATTTCATATCTGCTTCTGAAAGGCAAACTATCTCAGACAGAAAGCAAAGTTCTTGTGACAGAAAATCCAGCCATTTTCTGTTGTAACAGCACCCATCTTCCTTACTCTGAAAAGAATGCACCTAATGGAAGGAGTTAATAATTTGTAACTGTCTTATGGGAAGATTGAGGATCAATACTCATCAGTTCACAACTAAAAAGCAAAGGACTACATTAGGCAACATCCCTACCTTTTGAGTTTTTGTGGAGCATACCACGACCATTCATGTCTGCAACACGTTCAGCCTAAGACAGCACTGACTGATAATGGAAATAAAATTTTTCAGGATAAATTTATTGATGGAATTTCTATGCAAATAAGAAGGAAAACACACTATGTTTTACTGAACTTCAATGACAGATCAGGGTAAGTTCAAGTAAAAGTTCTTCTTTTAAAACTGCATGAATTTTTTAGCACACTACCTTTTCAAAAGTATGGATAATAATTAATGCTTCATGACATTAAGCACACAGTTTAAAATCGAAAATCCTATTACATACCTGGGAAAAATTAGCTGTGGAATGACATAAGACACAGCCTTCAGCTCTTAACAATCTAGGAGGAGCTCTTGTTCAACCATTCAGAAAGTCCAAATTATATATAAGTCTGCTAAAATTCATCCTTCTCATGAATCTCTCAAGGATTGCTCTCAAGAGACTGGTGAGGAAGCAGGGTCATTGGGTCCCTTTTTTAATGTTACAGTAGGGACATCTGTAGCAAAATAAAATAGCTGGCATGACTGAATGGGAAGACATAATGGGGACTAATGAAGTACCATATTTTAATGTTCTTGTTCCAAATGTGGCAAGCACAGCAAATACAGACTGTATTTTATTTGTATATGGATGTATAAAAACATGGATAGGGCATTGGAATGTTTCCTCTGATTTAATCCAGTAAGTAATCTTTGTCTTGTGAAAGCTGATACTAGCTCTTTCTAAACTCCACATTTAAGACTTATCAGAAGGGTGCCATCTCCTAGGCCAGAATTTCTCACTCTGAATTGCTTTCGCAGACAGCTATTCTGCATGCACAGATTTAAGGGCACAGATACACATGTATAAATACATGGGAGTTATATATAAATACACGGGAGTTATATATGGATACATGGGAGTTATATATAAATATGGAATACAAACCTTTGGGAGCTCCCTCCGCAAACCTATGGCAGGAGCTCCCTCCGCAAACCTATGGCAGGAGCTCCCTCCGCAAACCTATGGCAGGAGCTCCCTCCGCAAACCTATGGCAGGAGCTCCCTCCGCAAACCTATGGCAGGAGCTCCCTCCGCAAACCTATGGCAGGAGCTCCCTCCGCAAACCTATGGCAGGAGCTCCCTCCGCAAACCTATGGCAGGAGCTCCCTCCGCAAACCTATGGCAGGAGCTCCCTCCGCAAACCTATGGCAGGAGCTCCCTCCGCAAACCTATGGCAGGAGCTCCCTCCGCAAACCTATGGCAGGAGCTCCCTCCGCAAACCTATGGCAGGAGCTCCCTCCGCAAACCTATGGCAGGAGCTCCCTCCGCAAACNCCTCCGCAAACCTATGGGAGCTCTATACAAATCTAAGAAAGATGCTACACTTCAAAACATATTTGCTGAAAGCCATAGGAAAAAAAAAAAAACAAAAATCCTTCTCTCCACGTTACAGGAAATTGGGCAAAGTGAGGATTTAGTACATTTATTTAGATATGTTATTTAACTAACAAGCAGCATGAAACGAAAGTTCTGAACAAATAACCACTCAAAAGTCCTTTCAGGCTACCTACCCCTTGCACAGCTATCCAGAAGAGGGAGGTTGGGCAGGGATCCTGGCAGATGTTTTGACTACAGAAGGGCTCTTAAATCTGAGCTGTGGGTTTCCATGCCCCACGCTGCTGCAGAGCATTGTTGTGCTGGAAGGTGTTAATAGTTGCCAGCAAGTATGCCTCTGATCCATGGGAAATCATAGACTTTGCAAGCTGATGTGCATGCTAGCAGCCCTTTGTTCAGAGGAATTAAGATCTTTAATAGAGTAAAACAGCTGAAACAACAGAAAGCCATGTGGGAAGGCCCAGGGGACTGATTGAAAATGTCGGGTCCTGTATTCACAGGAGGTGGATGTGTTGGTACATGTAGGCAGAAAACCACCAGGAAGCCAGAAAAAACAGTTGTAGGATTGGCCTGGGGAATAGAAATAGACTTTGGGTACAAAATGTATGGAAAAACAGGTTTTAAAGTTTGAACTGAGAAAAGTATCCATTACTATTAATTTCTGCTGCAATTAGGAGACGTGGACACATTCATTGCAAATGAACTAGAGATGATCCAAAGAAATTCCCGACAAATAGAAACAGTTTCTCCTCCCTGAGAAGCAAACCACTAAAGCCTTGCTAATAGTTGCAAGGAGCTAAACCAATATGCAGCATTTGGCCCACAATGAAAGGTTTCATTTCTTTAAGAGACTGCAGGACAGTTCAATTTCCCATTGTAAACACCAGTCAGAATTGATTGCTTCAAAAACAAAATCCATTTCTCTCTTCTCAGTGGTTGCTTCCACACTGCAAGCTTCTGCCTAGGGCAGCCTCTCTGTTTTCATAGCTACAAGAGCCACTGTGAGGCCCATGAGCTTCCCATCACAGAAGAACAGAATCACCCAGGTTGGAAGGGACCTCTTCTAAAGGTCACCTAGTCCAATCCCCATGCAGTCAGCACGGACAACTAGATCAGGTTGCCCAGAGCCCTGTCAAGCCTAACCTTGAATATCTCCATGGATGGGGCCTCAACACTCTCTCTGGATAACCTTTTTGAATGCTCAGCCACCCTCATTGTAAAGAACTTGTTCCTAACATCCAATCTAAACCTATCCTTCTCCAAATTAAAATTACTGTCTCTCATCCTATCACTGCAGATATTAAACAGTCCCCCTCCAGCCATCCTGGAGGTACTGGAAGGTGAAAACCAAGTTTAATTCCACTTTCCTGAGGGCCCAGGTACCACCAGTTAATATTATCATAATCTACTTGACTTTAGAATGTGCAGTAGGTACATCCAGTTCTGTATCTTCCCAAGGCTCAAACACATGCTTGAGAGCATAGACACACAATGACAGAGATCCATTACAGTCTAATTAAACCCAACAAATCTCTTGACTCAGTTATGTGGATATGATGGACAGAGACAGACTGCTGCCCCACACCGTAATGAGATCACCTTAGTGAGAATGAATTGTTCCTAAATCAAGTCCTGCTGAAAGCTGTGATCAAAGTCAAAGTTTTCTATCTATGATTTAGGTGTTCACAGATAAATTTACAAAAAAATTATCAAAAAGGAAGTGGACATCAAACTCCTGAGGTACTTTGATACTTACAAGCATGGGCCCAGCAGCTCAGAAGACAAACAAGCTGTGGCAAATGAGGTCCTTCAAGCCCATGCTACCATTTGAAGTTCATGGGCCCTAAATTCCTGTCACCACATTTTTTCACCATAGTTTGCCACAAATCTAACATACTGTATTTCTCTAACAACAGCAACAAACAGCTAAACACTAAACATACACATTTGTGCTGTAGGTGTTCATACTTGATATAGCCATAATCACAGAACCTTAGAGGTTGGAAGGGACCTCCAGAGATCATTGAGTCCAAAACCCCTGCCAAGCAGCATCACCCAGGGTAGTTTACACAGGAATACATCCTTGTGGGTTTTGAAAGTCTCCAGAGAAAAAGACTCCACAACCTCTCTGGGCAGCCTGTTCCAGGGCTCTGCCATCCTCACTGTAAAGAAGTTTCTCCTCATGGTAAGCTGAAACCTTCTATGCACCAATGTGTAGCTGTTGCTCCTTGTCTTATTGCAGTGGACTACCAAAAAGAGCTTGTTCCCAGTCGCTTGACAACCTCCCCTCAAATATTTGTACACATGGATCAGATCTCCTCTCAGTCTTCTCTTCTCCAGGCTAAACAGCCCCAGGGCTCTCAGTCTCTCTTGGTAGGGGAGATGCTCAAGTCTCCCAATCACCCTTGTGGCTCTCTGCTGGACTCTTTTCAGCAGGTCCCTGTCTCTCCTGAAGTGGGAAGCCCCAAATTTGACACATTGTTTCAGAGTAGAGGGGGAGAAGAAGCTTCCTAGACCCATGTAATCTAATGCCAGATGATGAATTTGATGTTCCAAAACTTTATTTCTCCCTGGTTACATTCACCATGAAGAGCGAGACAAGAAAAGGGAGAAACTGGTAAGCCTTACGCTGGATGTATTGTTGACAGCATGAGAACATTTTTATTTTTCTTATTCCTTCTGGTACTCATTATAAGCACCACACTTTTGGATGAGTTATGGCCAAAGTGTCTAGCTATCAATAAAACATTGGGCTTACTGATTTTGCAGCAACATGAGAGATAAGTGCAGTAATCTCCTGTTTACTGATGGCACGCTGTGCGACATTATTTTTATTCAACCCTGACCACTGGAAAATTAAAACAACTTTGATCACTTTTTGGAGATTCCGGCCTAAGATTTCCATTTGTAACTATCAATTATTCAAAGAATAGTTTTAAAGGGTTCTTAGAGCTTTTTAAAAACTATAGTAATTTAAGCAGCAACGGCAGATGATTACCAGTCTTAAGCCTCATATGGAATAAAAAGCCTGTATAAAATAGTCACATTGCCATCTACTGACAGCTCTTTATAAAAAGGTTTCTGTTTTTCATTAGCTGCCTATGTCATTGACATGCAGCAGCACAAAAAATTAGGGACGTACAATATGTGTTGTTCAATATATCCCAGTGCAATAATCCTGCTTCTCTTCGAATCCATTACAATCCGTTCAGTCTCTCACAGTTATATACTGCAATTAGATACATTTATTAATGGCATTATTGCACAGTAATTCACGGGAGGTAAAACTGTTTTCAAGGAAGTAGCTACAGAAGGGTATGTTAATAAATCTGTGCTACATGCATAGTACATGGGGACTTGCTAATAGGATTTCCGTAATAACAACATTTGTCTCGCTGCACATTTTATAATACCAATCACTGGCAAACACTGTATTGTTACTATATGATGTGAAAAATAGGATTTCATGTTCAGGACATCATATAGACTAAAACAGCAGTGCCACTGAGGGACCTGTATATTTAAAAAAAATAAAAAATCTTTTCTGTCGTCTTAATACTAAAGCACACTTTGGCCTGAGCCTCAACACCTTAGTTATCGCAACAGCAACGTGTAATGGCACTTTAAAACTGAATCTAGGTCTCGTGTCAGTTCTAGCTTACAGCAACATGGGTCAGTGGAGCCTAAAAGTGACCTGTACATGAAGTGATGCAGACCTCTTTCACAGAAGCAAACATATCAAGCTAGGATTGCCTCATTTTTACGCAATGACTACTGTTAATCCTCTGCACAAACAGAAGGCTATCCTCAGCTCCTCGCTGCTTAATTCCCTGCTAAGAATTTCTGCATGTTCTCTGGACCATACCATAAAGTGATGTTTGAAAGAAGAAAACAAAAACTTGTTACAGCCTACAATATTTGTGCCTGGTTTCTCATAGGCCCAAATTTACTCTTCATAGATGACTTTCTAAAGGTTTAAATTATCTTTAACACTTCAGATACTGTCATTTCTTACACTCATTTGAGCATACTCCTGCATTTCATCTTTTGTGAGAAATTATCTTGACATGCAGAGGAGCCTAGAGAATGTGGTACCCTGCAGAACACAGGGCACTAAAACACATGGCTGATAAATACTAGACTAGTGACCTTCACGTGTCTTCTGAGGGCTTCATCTTTGGCCAAATCAAGACAGAAGCCCACCTCCATGTAGCAGAGTAGCTTAGCATCAGGAAGTTAAAGCAACTACCATTCAACGCTCCACATATGCAGTCCTCAAAATTACCTCATCAGTCAATAAAAGGAATCTTTTCAGACTACAACTGAAAGCATCAGCTAACACAAAAGAATGCCTCACACATATCCAAGTTAGTTTCAAAGGGCAAAGAGGCCAATAAGCAGACAGAAGTGTATAGTCAGATGGAGTGAGAATTTATAGGAACATAGCTACTGACCATTCTGTGCTCAGCCTCTGGAAGATAAATCTAAGTGCATCCACAGAAAGACCCAACAGGAACTCTACTGTATGATCATGCTCTGTTTCACCATGAGTAGGCTTCAGCCCTCAACAGTATCCTGAAATTCTATCCTGATGTCCTTCCATAGGACTAATAAATGCTATTATTGCACATACCCTGGCACAGCTAAGAATTTTATTTTGCATCTTTTCCTGCAGTTGTACAACTGCTCACATCTTTTTAGAGCTATTAAGCCATATCTAATTACCATTCACTCACTGATATAACTAGAATAGCTAAATGTCAAGACAGAATGATTAGTATGCACGCAGTAGGAAAAGGAAGGCAGGCCACTGCAAGGTAATACTGCTTTGGGTTGAAATTCATTTGCTTTACAGATAAATAAACAAACTGCCAGATTTACCACTCTGCAGCTTTCCATTTTGTCTTCTCATCCAATGGTTGCTGGCAATAACATCACCCTGAAATGAAGCCCTTGCAATTCAATGAGCGCAGAATAAACGGTGAAAGTCACACTTGTCTCCCCTTGTAAACACTGCAGTTTTTCTACCAAACCATCATGTAAACAGAGCAAACACAAAGATATCAGATAAAATTCATAAGATTTCCCACTGTAATAATTTAAAGACAGCTTTAATGAAACCTGAATGGAGATCAATTCTTTAAGGAACAAAATAATTTCCCTAAATAACAAAGCCAAATCGAAGCTGGCATTTGTTTCCACAATAAAATACCTGCTAACCTAAAACTCAAGGTCAGCATCAAATCTCATAAGTGTTTTTTTTACACCTAAACACTCTCTCTTTTGTTTTAAAGAATGGAGATGTTTTTACTACTGAAGTGACCAAAACAAAAAAATTATTAGTTTAAATGTAAACATATTTTGAGGAAAAAGAAACCATATAATCCTAGTGGAAAAACCAGAATAATTTCACTGGGATTGTGACTGAGAAAGACAGGAAGCTAAAATATGAAAAGATAGGGCACAGGAAATATTTCTTCCCCCAGATCAAATAGGAATTTCAAAACAGGTGTTGAAGGGGTTTGGGTGGAGGTTGGTTGTTTTTTAAGCAATGCATTGTTTCAGCTCTCTCAGAAATAGAGCAGCTCAAGTAGCGGAAAACTCTTAGCCCCAAACCAAACATTATTGTTGGTTGTACAAATTTCCTACGCAGAATTATCTGAAACTTAGCTACTCATCATGCTCAGGGTCTGCTCTCCCTATGAAAAGATGATGAGCTGAAACGGCCAAGAAGTATGCAAAGAATGCAAACAATCAATTAAGGAAGTTCAGAAGTGAAATCACTTTGTTTGTAATGCAGAGAACACACAGCGGTGATAAATTATTGCTTTAACATTGTAACAGCATCTGTTGCACACAGCCTGCGGGGCTAAGATCTGGCCTTTGATCTACATCACTCACATTGAAAAGAACAAGGTAATCCAGATACCTGCAGGACACTCACTTGCACAGCATTAGAGAAGCTATAAAAAAATACTATCAAAGAAGTGTTGTTGTTGGAGTTTTGCCTTTTTTTTTTTTTTTTTTCTTCCCCAGGAGGAAGGGTAGGGTGAGGTGGGGAGGCTGTAGTGTGTTTTGTTCTGCTTCAACAAATAAAAGACAACATGAGAATGAGAAAGTCCACTGCAGGAAGAACTCACAGCCTACTACATTTATGCTTTGCATCGTTTCTGTTTGCCACACATTAAAATATCCTTACATACAAAACATGGATGAATGAGGGAACAAAACAGTTAATGATAGTGCACTCCAGCTTCTGTGACTGATGTGAGAGAACATTTCCCTGCTATTTCATTTCAGAACAACCTCCATGTACCTAAAACCCGGTAAATTCCATGGTGTCAGAAGTGTCACTTCTGCAGTGCAGAAGGTCATGTCATTCAGTACAGCATCCTGGGAGAGCCTCTGAATTAAGAGTTTGGTCTTCTAGTACCTATGACTCATTAAAAACTAATTTGAAAGTCTCAAGGTTTCAAAGCCACCGACAGCGGAAATTAGAAGTTTGGAAAGTACTCAGGCATGGTTCAGCCCCAAGGGGCTTGTGTTCCTGCTTTTGAAGAAATCACTTGATCATCATCTCTGCTTAAAGATAAAAATATGAAAAAAAACACTACAAAATGAAGCCTTTCAAAAATATTTCTCCCAAGATCTTATGAATTTCTTCAAAATAAACAAAGGGTTTGTTGTTTGTCTTTATCACCTGAATCTGTCTATTCAGAAGGAACAATCTAAAAGAAAAGCAATTTTTTCCTCAAAGATGTTCACACACAAAAAAAAAAAGTGAAAAAAAAGTAACTCAGCTTTCAGATTCATCCACACTACACTATGAACTGCCTTTGGCTGTGAACTGAAGGCACAAGTGACAGAACGTAGAGAGGAACTGTCAGCCTCAATGTCTTATAACACCAGTGGCCAACCCGAAAGATCTTTGAAGGCTGCGGTGGGTGACAAGACACTTTAAGAGACAGGGAAATCAAAGGACACTGACTGGTTTATACATTGTCATTGGGCAAATCAAACTTCAGGTTTTGTTTGTTTGTAAGGTCAAGTCACTTGCATAATATTAAGGGTTCATTAGTAGAGAGAAGCATTATCTGCTACAGTGTTACAGGCTGATTGTTTTTTCCTGAAGGACTGTAGAAAAGAGGAATGTTGGACTGCCCAAAGATCTCAGCACAAAGTATACCTTGACATTTCTGTTAGAATAACAACACTGCTTATTAAGTAGCTACAGTAATGAAACTCTAGGTTTAGACATTTTTCTAAACAAGCTTTCAACTTCAGATCTGGACTACTGTGTACAGTTCTGGAGCCCCCAGCACAGGAAGGACAGGAAACAGTTGAAGCAGGTCCAGAGAAGGGCCATGAGGATGATCAGAGGGCTGCAGCAGCTCTGCTCTGAGGACAGGCTACAAGAGTTGGGGCTCTGCAGCCTAGAGAAAAGAAGGTTTCAAGGAGACCTTAGAGTAGCCTTCCAGTATCTGAAAGGGGCCTACAGGAAGGCTGGGGACAAGGTCCTGCAATGACAGGACAAGGGGCAATGGGTTTGAACTGGCAGAGGGGAGATTTAGACTGGATGTTAGGAGGAAGTTCTTTCCAGTGAGGGTGATGAGGCACTGAAACAGGTTGCCCAGGGAGGTTGTGGCTGTTCCCTCCCTGGAGGTATTCCAGGCCAGGCTGGATGATGCCTTGAGTGACCTGTACTAGTGGGAGGTGTCCCTGCCTATGGCAGGGGGTTGGAACTAGATGATCCTTGAGGTCCCTTCCTACCTTACCATTCTATGATTCTATGATACGTTTTGCAAATTTTTACCCTATCTTGATGCTTACGTAATTACTGCAGCACTAATTATTTAGTGGGAAATTCTGTCTTAGTTTTCAGTGCATACCCTGATCCAGAATGTATCTAATTTTATGCTTATGCTTAAGTTCTTAAAAAGTGCTGTGATGGTTTGCGAGTTCCCCACCCCCTACACTTCATAAAATGACCCAGACTAGACTCAGCTGGCTGGAAGTTAAGGAGTGAAGCTCTATTTACAGCTCAGCACAATGTACAAGCAGAGATATACACTATATACAGGAATGGTTACAGAAATAGACAAGGTAAAGGTAATACAGAAACACAACTCCACTCCCAGAAATCAGAGACCCCAGGAAGCTCTCTGCACCCTTCCACCTTCTCCCCACCCCTATACCTTGCCCCAAGGTTTGCCTTATGCGCAAGGTGAGTTTGGAGGATCGGTCAAGGGGGTTAGAAGAAAAGTGGTTAGTGAGGTTACTCGGCAGAGAGGAGAATGCAAGAAGCTGCTAGATGACCTGAGATGCTTGTGCCCCAGAGACTGCAAGCCCAAGAGACTGTGCTATCTATGTTTTGAGTTCTTATTCTTAAACATCTCAGCAAGCCTATGAGGGAAGCAGACATCACCACTGTTTCCTTTTCACAGCCTATAATTTAATTTTCTCCATTAAAATATTTCAATTGGCCTCAAACCAGCACAACTGTGCAAAATTACTTACATAAATTCCTGAAGATGCAGTCAGGAAAGCATTTTAAACATGGAAACAAGTATGCAGAGGTATTCCTAAAGGGCTGGAATGAGGCTAAAGGGCTGGAATGAGGCTAAAGGGCTGGAATGAGGCTGAAGGGCTGGAATGAGGCTGAAGGGCTGGAATGAGGCTAAAGGGCTGGAATGAGGCTAAAGGGCTGGAATGAGGCTAAAGGGCTGGAGTTCACAAAACTATCTTTCAGCAACCTTGTGCATCTGGCACACTGGGCAGGATTTTCTGTATGCAGTGAGCACTCAAGACGTGCACATTGCCTTTTGTTTCAAGAGTGCGTTACTCTGCTCAAAACTGCCACCATCTGCAACAACTTAACACTGATAGTTATGTGACCCAATGCTGCAATTCTGCAACCACAAGCTTGACCCAGACTCGAGGCAAGCAACTGTGATAGGTGCAAGTAAGCTCCTTCTGCAGCCACCACGCTGTGTACTGGCTATACACTCACTGAATAAAAATGTGCTAAAAACCCTTTCACCTCACATCCCACTGCACACAAGTGCAAGAATCTACAGCTTATAAGACCTGTCATATTTTTATAAATATTTATGCAAAGTTTAGATTGCAAGACCAAAGATGTCCTCTAAAATAATTTACTGCTCTCATTTGCCCTAAGACCCTGCACAGCAAACAAGATGATGTTAACAAAGGGGTAAGAAAGGGACTTACAGATGACAAATGGGACCAAATTCTCTGTCGCTGGTTTACTGCATCAGCTACAGCACTTTAGTCATAAAAGGGAGGGGAAAAAAAATCATAAGTAGACATAATTCATCATCCTGTGTTCATTCTGGTACCCAAGTTGTAACTGTCACAATTTATAAAAAAATCATTAAAATATATGACATTATGAATATGTCCTTTAACAGTGTACAAAGTACCATGACTGTAAATGACTCCCATGCAAATCTAAGCCCTAATTTTAGCACACTAACAAATCTAATTATTAGACAAAAATCTGTTATTAATAACATTTGTGTTACTGCACTTTCTGAGCTGCATAGCACAAACCTGCAATGTGTAACTCATCTGCCAGCACAGAAATCATGTCTCTTCCAGCTTGAGTGCTTGGAAGCACTGATAGTCCTTATGACAAGTTTTTAATGAAATAATGCTATGCTTGTCAGTGGAACAGAGAAAAAGAATGCGTTAGACTGACATATATCTAATCATCCTGCAAAATGTTACATCCCAGAACTGGAGGTGGAGAGCTGTAAAAGGCAGGCAGCATAATGTGCTTATTTGTGGTCTCATTCTGAAACCAAGGAGAGTTAGTGTTGGCCGGCACCAATTTTCTGCCCAGAGGAATTAAATATGCTGCGGTCGAGACAAGTTTGGTGTAGAAATATCAAATGCTTGCCCACAAATACATATCCTGAAAATAGTGTTTGCTCCCTGTTTATTTCTACAAAATCACAAACAGTTTTGATTTGCACTGCATTCTAAGCCATGCCAAGAAACATGATGCACAACAAATATGAACCACAGACATGTTTACCCTCTGCCTCTTATGCTTCCAGATGTCTCAGTTTTTCGTGCCAAACCACCTCCTCCTCTTTCAAAATCCTTCTTCCAAACTTTTGAAAAGTCCTTTTCCTTTTTACAGTTTATCTTGTGGTGGAATGCAACTGTGTGTGGAAGGCATATTTCAGAAGTAGTTGCAGGCTATTTAAAATTAAAAATTTAATCACACTGTGACAATCAGAAGAGTTTTTAAGCTTATAGTATTAAGAAGAAACTAAATAACAACAGTGGTCTGTGACAATATCACAGAATCACAGAATGGGAAAGGCTGGGAGAGACCTGGAAAGATCATCCAGTCCAAACCCCACACACAGAGCAGAATCATCTAGAGCAGATCACCACAATGTTGTGATAAATTATAATTCCTAAAAGACAGAAATGCTATTTCTGCTGTGAGCTTACAATAGCATGTCTTAGGGAGTGATGAAACACTTTCCTGTATTAACTCAGGAATATATTAGGTAGCAGCTTCTGAAACCTGCCATTTTAAAAATCAGTAGATCCAGACAACAGGAGTATTTTAAAAGAACTGGCCAAGCATCTTCCTAGGATGTCAGTGGCTTGTGCTATGTTGGCGTAGCTTCTGAAGACTGACAAGGAGGTAGAGTTGTACCAACATGAGAAAATAGGACTTTGTAAAATCCCATAGTAATTAGCAGAGTAAAACACTGAGATGAGCAAGTCAAACCTATGTGCAGTTATAACCCCTATGTACTCACATCCAAAAACCAGGGTGTTGTGGTTGCTATCAGTCAGAAGCAGAGACTAATGTATGAATTAGAGTTCTGGTACAAAATACTTGTTTATAACAACTTATCAAATTCTGCTGCTTCAAACACAGGAGAAGTGAAGTGAACTGAGACAATTACCTCTCCCAGTATCAGAGCTCCTTCATTCATCCTGTTCCAAAAACTTGCCTTGGAAGACCACAGCCTGCATCTGCTCAGGTTGCATAAAATATTCCTTCTCAAGTTCTCTCCCTACTTCCTGTGAGAGGTAGTTCAACCACACAAACATAGTCCTTGGTGTATTAATAAGCAGCCAAACCTTTTTCACACAGAGCATCTGGATTTCTAACTAGTTTTCTTAATTTTGGATGAAAAATCCATTTCCCTGTGTCTCATAGCTACTACAAAATACAGGAAGGTAATTAACTTCACCAGTTTCTGTTAGGCTACTCCAAATTATGATATTATATTCAACTGAAGAGAGACTCTGTGGGTAGTATTAAAATCAACATTCATTGTTTTCAGTGCATTTTATATTAGTCTAATTGACAAATGTTCTCATTCCTGCAGAAAAATAAACAAACAAATACATACATACATAAATGGAGCTTTCTAAGCAATGAAGGCACAAGCAAAAATGTATTCCTTGAAATGACTTGGCTATGGAGCATATTGAAAGCAACACCAAGGTCATTTAAATGGGACATGATGAGCAATGCCAAAGTTCTATGGGTTCAGCTGATTCTCAGGCTACTGAAGCTGCAGTACAGTGGCTCAGGTCTTGTTCCTTAACTGTGCCTGACACACAGATGACTTTGGGAGCAATGACTGAGTTGGAGTAGCCTTTAACAACCACAAGTTAAATAGTTTAGACAACTAGAAGAGAAAATTCTTTTCACTACTGCTTTATTTTCCTGTTGCTGGTTCAGTCTCCTTCCCACCTATCCAGAGCAGGTTTTGCTAGCACAGGATTTGTTCCAAAACTATCCATGGGCTGGTGATGGTTTGAAAGCCTTTGCACTGCAGATGTGAGATGTAAGAGTATCATCTAAAGATACAGCCTCAATCAGAAGTATGTTTACAACCATTATTTAATTAGTCAAGTGTTTTCCCTCCCCACTTGCACCACAGTCATCATTTTTAAACAGAACTTCTGCTAGCTCCACTCTCTCTGCCCTGCATCACAGGGTTACAAACAGTACTAAATAGAGAATTTGGATCATACCAGATTATGACAGAAACTCAACCATCAGTCCAGTGAACAGGATATAAGAAAGCTCAGCCTAAGCTTTCTTATATCTAGTCAGTCTAGGTTCCATAAATAATAAAAATGAATTTAAGCTAATGAAGCTGCTGGAACACGCTGCCACGTGGACACACAAAAACATAAAGCTGAGCAACATTCAACAAAGGTGTAAACATTTGCATGAAAGTGGAAATGTTCAAATATGCAATGAGAAGAAAATAACCAGTTAAGAAACATATTTAAAGGTTCCAAGTTACCAACTACCAAGAAAAAGCTGAAGTTTCTCTCTGAGTTATTCATTTTGGAAGATTTGATACTAAGGACAGCACAGACTTGTGTAAGAAGGAGATTTTCTGGTACTAAAGAGTTTATTGCTTCCCGCACTCATCATGGAAAATCATTCAGCCTGACAATTCTGAGGCAATTGCCTTTTTGTTTTATTCTGCCTTCTGAAGGGTTTTGAAAATGGTCCTTTAGAAAGACTAACTCTGTCTTTAAATCTTGTAAACTGTTTGGAACATGGAGTATCAAAAGTGCTCGTTAAAATAGGACCAAACACAACCAAATTTGCGTCTGAGAAGAGCACAAGAGAGTACAAATAATTATTGACACTCCCTCAGCCAAGAACAGCCCAGGCAAATCACGAAACCCTGCATTAGTGAGGTCAGCAGCCTCTTAGCAGAAATGGCAATAAATCTCATATACAATACCTATATAGCATATAGTCATATGAAAGGAAAAAATGCAACAGGTAGAATGTGAGGACAATACAATCACACATGCACAATACCAAGGTTTCACACACTGCTGGTTTTCTGATCTTTTTGTTTGTTTGTTTAAACACATTTATTTTAAGTCAAATGAAATCACATACCACTCGTATACCTTCTGAGGTAGGTCTTGAAGAAAAAAAAAAGCCAACAACAACAAGCGCTACTATACAAAGCTCACATAAACATAAAAGGCAGCACAGAGAAAAATAAAATGTGGGGGGAAAGTGCAAAGAGGAGTTCAAGTATGTCATCTTTGGAAGAGTGAAGAGTAAAGAGAAGAATGCCATTTTGAAGTAAGCCTTAAAAAGGGTCTCCTTCCACTAAGTGTTTGGCATTTCGACCTTCTACAGTTTAACTTCTCAGAACTTCTGTTTGTTTCCCCAAATCTGCCTTTAAAATAATTTGCTGTTACTGTCCAGGGAAGCATAATGGAGCTTTCAAGTTCTCAGCCATAGCCTCTGTGACACTATAGCTTGGGGTGCTCCTCTTTTCAGAAGCTTCTTGTGGCTGTTACATTGTGCAACCTTTACAGCTTTCCACTACTAAGTGCTGTAAAACCGGCACCCTTCTGAGTGTATCCTCAGCTGTCTACAGAAGCTTTAGAACTTTCTTTTGAATAAAAAGGATGGTTATCTGCAAGCATTTACAAAGAGGCTGAGTTCAAGCATGCATTATAAAACTAAGGAAACGCAAAATGAAACCAAATTACCCACATCAAAGATACCAGTTTTCCTTTTCTGACAGTAGCTCCCAGTGAGAAATAACCTTCACTGCCAGGTTAGAGCTAGGAAGTGGCAGCACTGGGAGGAGGGTTGTACATCAAAGCTAATGGTGAGCAGGGCATCTGCATTCCCTTTGAAGTCCTTCTCCATTGTTCTCCTCCGGTTGCCCATAAGGGCAGCTGAAAAACAGCAATACCTGGGTGGTGACAAACCCACACTGCTAACATTTAATGCAAGAAAAGATGAGTCTGTGTTAAGCACAAATGAGGTTCCATGGTAGCAATGCTTTGGGCAGCCTGTCCCAGAGCTTAGCCACCCCTTTCACTGCACTTCAGTGAAAGACTGGGACAAGTTCCTCTGGCCAAGCCCAAGAGACCTCAGCCACTGTGTCACTACACTTGCAGGTTACCTGTCACCCTTCTGTACCAGCATTTACACCTAAGATGCTTGATTCCCCAGTTATAACCCCATGCAGAGTATTTGTTTGTTCTTATGTACTGCAATAAAAGACCCTGTGGGTGGGGAGGGGGAGCCTGAAATCAAGCTTGTGGGCAAAGAAGCTGCCTGCAAGAAAAGAGATGACTGGGAGATAACAGTTTATAAACTCATTTCACTCCTAGTTTGTGTGTCACATTCCTTCAAAAAGTCTCTGTTTTGAGAGCTAGCTTTCCAGTTTATATTGTAATAAAACATGGCTTTCAGCTTAAAAGCCTTATTACCTTATTTGGGGTGCTCACTACATAGAAAAGGAAAAAACAGGTACAACCCAGCTCTGGCTGCCATGGGCTCTGTCAGAAACACATTAAGCTTATTTAGTTAAATTGCTCTTATAACGTTTTTATTTACACAAGCATAAACAGGTAAGAGCACTGCATGCCAACTCTGCCTAAAAGCAAAAATCATTTCAGAAAAGTAAACTCTTTTATACATGTATTCAGCACTCAACATTTTAAATATTCTCTATCAATTTTTCTCTTGGAATTTGAGAACAGAGAGAAAAATAACTCAACTAGACACTATTGACACACTGAAAAAGAAACCTGTCACAGCAAGGCGATTTTAGACGTCAAAGAGATACCAGCGAAATAAAAAATGGGCAAAGGGAAAACAGCAGCTTGTAGGCCATCTTTTGGAAACTACTGAAACACAAACCATGTTGAGTTTAATGTTTCAATGAACCTGCCTGGAAGAGAGTCTGACAGCTTTCTCATTTTGGTGCAATTACAAAAAAACCACATCCATGCATACTCCTTGGATAAGCAAATGATAGTGCAACAACCACAGAGGGAACATTTGAATATCCCTGGACACATGCACCTGGTTGTTGTCAAACTATAGCTAAAAATTCATATCATAGGAGATTATGACCAGATATTTTAAGCACCAAACCTATGTGCCCACGGTGAAATGCATTAGCAATAGTTACTATGTGACAAGATCTACTTCAAACTCAGCCTTCAGCTTCAGGCTGTTCCCATTCAAGTAGTGAACTATACAGGAATAATTCTCAGACAAAGAATTTGGAATGGAAAAGGGGTTCATAGATTCATAGCATGGTATGGGTTGGAAGGGATTTTAGGCATCATCTGGTTTCAACCCTACTGCCAAGGGCAGGGACACCTCATACTAGCTCAAGGCCTCATCCAGCCTGGCCTCAAACACCTTCCAGGAGAGGGCATCCACAACCTCTCTGGGTAACCTATTCCAGTGTCTCACCACCCTGACTGTAAAGAATTTCTTCCTAATATC